>BLSH010098745.1:235856-251968 GCA_018402905.1 Glandirana rugosa | reverse complement strand
CGATCGAGCCCGCCCTACCCGCTCCCTGGCCCCCCCAGAACACAGCGAGCGCACCCTTGAGCCACTGTCGCCGTCATGGTGCGGCGGGCGGTCGGCAAGTGGTTAACTACAGCTTTAAACGCTTCAGCCATGGATTTCCCACTTTAGGACCAAAGCACACTGCGATTCAGCACTGAGTCACTTTGACATTTGCGTGGTCGTGCGACTTTGTACCCAAACTAAACTGGTGCCTTTTTTCCCACAAATAGAGCTTTCATTTGGAGGTATTTTATCACCTCTGCCTCACTGCTATAAACAAAAAAAAAGAGCAACAATTCTGTACTTTTTGCTATAATACATATCCAGAAAAGAAAAAAAATGTGTGTATATATATATATATATATATATATATATATATATATATATATATATATATATATATATATATATATATGTGTATATATAATCTATCCCTATCAGTTTAGGCTGATCTATATACTTCCTCATGTTTGTGGTAAAAAAAAAAAAACAAACAATCGGCGTATGACTGGTTTACGCAAAAGTTGCCAAGTTTACAAACCATGAGAATTTATGGAGTTTACCCTCTTTTTTTTTTACTAGTAATTGCGGCGATCTGATTTTTAGCGGGACTGCGATATTGCGGCAGTCATGTCAGGCACTGACACGTTTTTGGGACCATTGACCATTTATACAGCGATTAGATCTAAAAAAAAACCACAGATTACTGTATAAATGTCATTGGCAGGGAAGGAGTTAACCGGCAGGGAAGGAGTTAACCTGCAGGGGGAAATCAAGGGGTTTACTGCGTTCCCTAGGCATGTTCTAACTGTGTGGGGGCTGGGCTGGCAGGGGCATGACAGATCTAACTGATCCCGAATACATAGACGGTTCCCAGTTCTTCCCGTGTAGTAAGCAATCGCGGGTCTCCGGCGAGCATCAAGTCCGCCCAACCCACAGCCACAGTGAGGGAGCGCACAGCAGGCACGAGAGCGCGGCGCGCACTCACCCCCTAGTCGTGCCTGTGTGCATTGTTGATTATAGAAGGCGATCATCATTACGTTGCCACTCTGCAGCAGTAAATGTACGCAAGCCGGTCGTTAACCGGTTAACACACTTTTTGATCCTTATGCTGCTAGCATTCGTAAATAGATAGGAAGATATATCATGTTTACTTGGTTTAAACTTTTACATTTCTTCAGTTGCTTCCTCATTTACATGCCTAGGTAAATGTCACGCATCCCAGGAGTCGTGGAGTTTTCTTAGCTGCCTGCATGCCTGAGCTAAAAACCAGATGGATGCCACCCAAGTAAATGCTGTACAAATCTGCCCTTACTCCAGGCCTAGACAAACCCCGGGCGCCAGGTCGCCATGGCGACCAGAAATCCGTCCTGGCGAGTGACTGCCGTTCCTTCTATCACTATGTTAAAACAGCGTGTCAGATTCAGCGAGAGCCATTCTCTGCTTAATCTAACAGCTGTTAAACTTTGCTGTCTGCCTGGAATAGTTGTTGATAGTTAGAAGAATAAAAGGAACAAACAATGTATCTTCTTTCAAAGCAATTATCTCCGGGCTATCAGGAAAGTTTAACCATTTAAAGACTAAACCTTTTCTCACATTAGTGGCTTACAATTAAATATCCAGTATTTTCTGCTAAAAAAGGACTTGGAACCGCCAAACATTATATATTATTTTTTAGCAGAGACCCTAGAGAATAAAATGGCGGTTGCTGCAATATTTTATGTCACATGGTATTTGCGCAGCGGTCTTTCAAGCGCAATTTTTTGGAAAAAAAATACACTTTTAATTAAAAAAAAAAAAACTAAACAGTAAAGTTAGCCCATTTTTTTGTATAATAAGAAAGATGATGTTACACCGCGAGAAACAGGACCTTTATTCTAAGCAACAAAATTGTGATAAAGCCCTGTGTACCATCAACCATTACCACTCTATGTGCAGCTGGGCTCCAGTAATTCATGGTGACCAGAAACCCACCAGAGCAATAAAAAGTCACTGTGGGGGACACACATGTAGGCAGGAAGTGGCTGCAAAGAGGCAGCATAAGATCAGCAGCGCTGGAATACTTTTAACCTTTTTTTTGTGTTTTATTTACAATGTCACTAAGGCTTTGTGCAAGTTGGGTGGCAAAAATGTGCAGTAGAGACACGTTTTTGCCACCCTTAAGCTCCATTAGGAAGCAGATGAGGGCGTTTTACATGCCGCAGTCACTATGCATTCGGCATAATAAGGAGTTTCCCCCTTAACGGATGATTTTAGTGTCACTCTTTCTGGCCAGCCTATAACCCTGATGTAACGGTGGAAATATTGACTGGCTGCTCTGCTGTAAGTTAGGGTTAGGGGCGCAAATTACTTGTCTTACCCCGGGGGGCGCTGACAACCCACACTACGCTATAAAAAACTGGCTCCTAACTTTTTTAGCTGGCTCCTAGACTCAAGACAAAATTTGTCAAGCCCTGCCATACTCAAGATGGCCACGGCCAGAAATGGGAGGGGGCATTTTTCAAAGTTATCTCAACAAAATAAAGCATGGAGACATGGATGGGCGAGTTTTCTTTAACCTCCTCCCATCCGCGCCATAGCCGAATGACGGCTACAGCGCGGCTCTAAAATGCCGGGAGGACGTTTATAGACGTCCTCCCATTTGGCTCGTGCTGGGCGCGCTCCCGCGGGCGCGAGCACATGCCGCCGCACACTGCGGGAGCGTGCCCGCGGGTCGGGCGGACCCGATGTCCACCGGAGACCCGCAATCTCCTTACAGAGAGGAACGGGGAACCGCCGAAGTAAACACGGCGGTTCCCCGTTCTGTGAGGGGGGGCATGACAGATCTCCTGATCCCTGTCACTGGGATCAGTTAGATCTGTCATGCCCCTGTCAACTCCACCCCCCCCACAGTTAGAACACACCCAGGAAACATAGTTAACCCCTTCACTGTCCCCTGCAGGTTAACCCCTTCACTGCCAATGACATTTATACAGTAATCAGTGGACATTTAAATTTCTGATCGCTGTATAAATGTCATTGGTCCCAAAAAGAGTGTCAAAAACGTCCGACATGTCCGCCCCGATATTGCAATACCGATATAAATTACAGATCACCGCCATTACCAGTAAAAAAAAAATAAATAAATAAAAAAACGCCATAAATCAATGTCCATAGTTTGTAGGCGCTATAACTTTTGCACAACCCAATAAACGCTGATTGAGATTTTTTTTTTACCAAAAATATGTAGAAGAATATATATCAGCCAAAACTGATGAATAAAAATGTGTTTTTTTATTTTTGGATATTTATTATAGCAAAAAGTAAAAAATAGTTTTTTTTTCCAAAATTGTCGCTCTTTGTTTATAGCGGCGATCAGAAATGACGCAGAGGGGATCAAATACCACCAAAATAAAGCTCTATTTGTGGGAAAAAAAGGCAAATTTTGTTTGGGTACAACGTCGCACAACCGCGCAATTGTCATTCAAAGAGCGAAAGCGCTGAAAACTGAAAATTGGTCCGGGCAGGAGGGGGGGGTTTAAGTACCCAGTAAGGAAGTGGTTAAAAAAAGAAATTATAAAGCATATCTGGTTGTGGTGCTCAGATACAGCGTAGAAAGTTTTGCCTAATAAGTACCACACAAAACATCTCTCTGATTCTGCTTTTACTTGTAAACTAGGCTGGACAAAGATGGACAAAAACAAATAAATGTATTCCCCCATCCACACAAGAGGCGGATGGAGGATTTCTCCCCACTTGTGCCATTTTATTCTGAAAGCGGGGTCTCCTTTGCTGTGAGAATACACTGATCGTGTTAAATCTAATGAAAAATTTCCAACTTTTTCATTTATAAAATCAGTGTCTCTTGAATGGTAAAGGTCAACTTCTTTCAGCCTAGGTTCAGACTAATGCGATCTCAGACATTGCATGCGATTCGCAACCGCAGGTACCGACCACATGCGATGTCTGAGCAATGCGAGTTCAGCAATACAGTTGCATGGCTGAACTTACATTGGATTCGCAAAAAAAAAAAAAAAAAAAAAAAGGGAGGGACTTGTTTTTCCCGGCACTGGAATCGGATCACATGAGTGTTTTCCAGGCTATTGATTGGTAGTCTGGATTCCTCCAGTGTCCAATGACCCTCAGCAGAGCTCGGTCCCAGGACACCTCCCCGTCCGGACAGACTGGCATTGGTGGTGACTGACGAACGTGGGCATCAGATCACTGACCTCCTCACCGACGGGTGACCGAGAGCCCCCCTGATCTCACACCACGTTTGTCACCAACGCAACAATACCACTCATCTGCTTCCAGCACAAAGATTCCCAGTTTGCGGATCCACTGTCTAAGTGCCAGCCGCCTTAGAGCGATTGTTACCGGGCTAATTCCAAACATTAACCCTTTCAGTGCCACCACTAACCTTTGATCCGGAGTGTTAGTTCAACAATTAGCAATGCCAATATGATTTTCGAACAACCACCTGTAACACGCTGTCACCAAAGATAGGAATATTCAGATGAGTTATTTTAAACAGTAGCGCTCTTCAAAGGAACAGATTCGTTATAGCTTGCATTAAGAGCTTTAGGGACAAGATTAACACTTTTCAGAATATGGTTTAATAATGAAAAGGTCAAATTTGGGTGCAGTAAAATATTTACAGAAAAATTATGTTACAAATCAATAAGACATAATATACAGCAGCAAAGAAATTAGGCCGAACAGAAAGTTACTTGCATTTAAAATGCCCGTGATCAGATTCGATCAAGAGTCCATGGGTTCTCGGATGTCCGTTCTTTGATGGCAAGGTGAAAACTGAGGGCTGTCCCTTTCATTCCCTTTTTCTCTGGGTGTAAAGGGGTGAGGCCGTATTCCCCTGACCACTCACGCGGGTAAGGAGGGCCCATGGGCTGTCCAGGGCGGACCGTGGAATAACAATCTTCCCTAAAATGCAATTCGCAGTCTAAAACCATATCTCGGGATGGAATGATCGTGCAAATTCACCATTAGGGAATTTGAGTTCAGCGGCCACAGTGCGTCAAGACAAGCCCAAACATAAACTTGTCGCTTTCTGTGACCCTGGGAAGAGGATAAGGTTACCTTATAAATGTATTCATTGATGTGTGGGTTTGTTTTAATCGGTATGCCTTCCCGCATACAGATGTACACTTTTTATTAATATGTCACGTTCCTATCTGGAGTTATGAACTGTGGGTATATTTTCTACTTTATGTTGATTTAGTGTTACTGAAAAAAGTCGCAGCTGAATTATAGCTCTCCCTTATCTGGATCTTCTGTACGGTCCTTTAAGGGATCTCATTTATTGGTTTACGATCGGGCCTGCAAAACATTACCCCGGACTGCTTGGCGCCTGTTCAAGGAACCCAGAAATTTCTAAGTTGTTGAGAGGGGGAATGAGGAGTTTTGTCCTACTTTCAAACTAATGGCTGACAGTCACAAGATATCTTGTGACAGTCACAAGATAGCTGCAAGGTTTGTGTGTCCCTGCCCGTGATATCACCACAATGATCACTGTCCAATACAAGGAGAGAAAGGATTTGCCCTGCCGAAGAACTGGAGAGCTTAGCCACCAGACGACCAAGGAACCCCTGGTTTCCTGGCTCAGCCAAATCTGATTGTCCAGAGACCTCGGAAACTTGTCGCATTACACCAGGATCTCCCTTGAAGGGAGCTTGTATGGTTACTGTGCAAATGGAATCGCCTCTAAAAAGGTAGATACAATCAGGCTCAACACCCACATGCAGGTCCGCAGGGAGGCCCACCTGCCAGACAATAGATTAAACGTAGCATGCAACTTCTGGAGTTAGTCCAGAGGAAGAAACACTCTTGCCAGAGCTCAAGCCCGGGTCATGCCCAGATAATCCTATGTTCTGGAAGGAGCCAGAGCAGACTACAGGTGGAATAGAAGCCAACTGAATTCTTTCAAGGTCTGTATAGGAGCTACGTTGCCCCTCAGGGCAGTTGAAGACTCTCATAAGATCGTCCAGGCAGCCCAGCAGCACAATCCCCGCTGACGCAATCACACCAGATCCAGGGCCAATACCTTGTGAAAATCAGAGGAGTGGTGGCGAGACGAAAAGGGCTACACCACGAGCTGATAATGCTCTTCCCCCATAGCAAAACAAAGGAAGTGCTGGGGTCAGGCACATAGCGGAATGTGTATGTAAGCATTTGTGATGTCGATAGAAGCCAGAAAGTCCACATGATGAAGGGACGCCACAACCGTACGGATGGACTCCATCCTGAACTTCTGTACCCAGACAAAGCAGGTCAGGGCCTTGAGATCCAGAACTGGAAGTACCATGCCCTCCATCTTTTGGACCATATACAGGTTTGCATAAAACCCCTGAAAGCGTTCTGACACGGAACCTGGGACAAATCACACCCAGAAGCAACAGAGCTTACACAGCCCCACAAGGAGAACTGCAAACAGTCCAGTGACAGACACACATTGGAAGGAAAAAAACCCTTTGAGGGGAACAAGGCCAGAACGCCATCTTATAGCCAGACAAAATCAAGACATTCCCCCACTCCAGGCACGGGTGAGGGTACACCTTCATGCTGTAGGGGCCTTGTCCATGGGTCCAGAGAATCCCACTCTCGGCTTGCCAGATCAGATCTGTCCGGAACCTCCTGAGGGTTTAGAAAGGTTTTGAACCCTTGTCAGTGGACCCTGAGGGATGGGGAAAAAAAAAAAAAACTGCCATGAAAGGAGGACCGATGAGGCTCCTTTCACTTTTTAGACTGCTGAAGATGGTACACCCCCCCCCCCCCCATGCTGTATGTACATGGACTACGTTCAATAAAGAGTTTGGAAGAATTTTCGGAGTGCCGACTCAGTTTTTGGAATTTTGTCACTTTAAATAGCCTAGTCCGCAGCCAACATTTAAGCTACAATACATGGCTAAGCCCCACTGTGGAAACAGAGCTCATCAACCAGGGGAACTGAATGCAAGAGGCATAGCAGAAAAACTGCAGCCCCTAGACCAACAGGTCCACCAATTCAGCAAAGGCAGGGGGATTCTGCTCCCCCTCAAGGTATGTCTGCCGGATCTTTAAAAGCCAGAGATTGGGGCTTCCCTCGCTTTTTAAATACTTTCAGGCTGCTAGGTTAGCCCAGCTTTCCCGAGTCTATTCGAGGGCCGAGAAACCAGACTGGATTCAGATCGAGAGACAGGCAGTCCCACATCACACTATTGATTTTCTTCTCTGGATTCCTCCGAAGAAGAGACCGCCTATCCTATCCCCGACCCTCTCGCACTCCTTTGCTCTATGGGATTCCCTACGTCACCACTCCGAGTTGGTGTCCACCCTGACCCCTTTAGCCCACATCTTTCATAACCCGGACTTTCCCCCCGGCTTAGACATTAAAGCGTTTCAATGGTGGCTGGACAAGGGGCTGTACCGCATAGGGCACTACTTCTCCCCCTCGGGCCCCATATCTATGGCTTACTGTGTAAGCAAACTGGAACTCCCTACCTCTGAAAAATTCAGATTTCAACAAATCTCCCACTTTCTGAAACATATCTGGAAAGAGAAACCTCTCCCTCCTAGAATTTCCGACTACGAAGCATGGTGTGGCCTGGCCACGGAGCAAAGGGGAGGTATTTCCGTGGTGTATGCGGCTCTCATCCACTCGAAAGAAAAGGCCCCATATAAGAAACAGTGGGAGGAGGACCTCCAGTTCTCCTGGGACCTAGATACATGGCATAAAGCCTTAACTGATTCCACCAGAGGCATCTTAAACACGGTACTTATGGAAGCAAGCATTAAGGTCATTACTAGGTGGTATCTCACCCCCTCCAAACTGGCCCGAATTTATCCCTCGGCTGATCCCTTGTGCTTTAGAGGATGCGCCCTTTAGGGCTCAATGCCGCATATATGGTGGGAATGCCCGAGGATCAGACCCTTTTGGAGGAAAATCTTTAACCCAATTGAGAAACTGACAAAAACTAGGATACCTAGGTCCCCGGAGATAGCCTTACTGAACTCCTATATCCCAAACTTAACTAAGCTTAACAGGAAATTAGTCCACTTCATTTTAACCGGGGCCAAACTTACCATAGCAAAATCCTGGAAAAAAACCAAAGGTGTCTTTTGCAGCAACAATACGGAAAATATCTTGGATTATGTCCCAGGAAAAGTTAGCCAGCATCCTTTCTGACACCACTAAACGGTTTGAAGGAATATGGGAACCCTGGGCTGATTACATTGGGATTTCCTTCATCCCAGGCCATAACTCATAAAAAACCTGAGCTTCTTTTAACCAACACAAGGTGCTTCACCCTTCTCTTCTTCTCTTCTCTCTCTCTTACCATACCCTCCCTTTTCTCTACTCTTTACCTCAGTTTGTTCTTATTGCTCATCTTGGACAGCTTTCACTTAGACGGTTACCTCAACAAACCCTTCGCCCCTGACAGGGGGCTATTCGATACGGTCATCCTATTCAAACACCTTACCTGACAGGAAATGGGAATTCGTCTTGAGCTCTAGTACTTGGGCTGTCCTCACTCTCATCGCACAGTATGTTCCCATTACGGGGTGCCTTGGGGGTGGGAACCGCCCGACGCAATATTCCCATAGGCTAGGGAGGGTACCTCCCTTTGTCTTTATTCCCTGTGATTCTGGTTAATGCCCTTCTCTAGATTCTAAATCTTCTATTTGCTGTTGCTTATAATAGAGATAATCAAATGAGGTAACAAACATTTGAATTCTTTATACCTTTATATGCTTTCTGTTGTGTTATCTTCCATTGATATGTTTGTACTATTCACAAAATTGAATAAAAATCTTTGAACGTAAAAGCCAGAGATTCCTTTACCAAAATCATCATCTCTGCGCAACCTAGAGACAGGGGGATCCACTACTTGTGGAACAGTCCACTTCTTAAGGGGGGGGGGGGGCTCAAAGGAGTAACTGACAGCAAAGCGTTTTTGGAAGGACAAAGGGGTGCTTTGGACACTCCCATTCTTCATGGATAAAACTGTCAAAAATAGGAGGGAAAAGGGAACGCTTCCGCCGTGCAAGATTGCTTATGCGCACCAAAGGGGACCGGCCCTCCACCGCAGCCAAAGCTGCATCCTCCCATCTTTACAGGTTCCCGCACAGATGTAATAAGTACGACAACCAGTGTCTTCTCGTGTGCCACTGCAGTTGTGGGACAGGACAGAAAGCATGGCCACCAACCAACCCCGCAAGGTGGGCCACGTCCATGGCGGCAGAGGCAGATACAGGATGGTTCAAGACAGATGAGGCAGGGGAGGATTGGGGGGGCGCCACTAGGCTATATGCCTAAGCGCCACCTGAAGAAACACAAAAAACTCAGGAGGGGGGCCACCGGCTGAGACCCACGCTGCCCCGCATAGGGTCACCACAGAGGCCCCACATGGGGGACGCTGACCGAGGCCCCGTACGGGTGGGTGACGACCAAGGCCTTGCACGGAGGGGGGCCCACCTAAAAGGACCCCCCAAATGGGGGTCGCCCTCAGGACCCCCACATACCTACCCTAATGGTAGGAGGCAGCCTCAAGGCCTAGTAGGCCGCAAAAGCTGCAGCCTACATTTTGGAGGGCGTATGCCTGCAACTGAAAGCAGCGGCCTCCACTGCCAGCCCCGGAGCCACCCCATGCATCTCCCGGTCAGTAGGCCGCAAAGACACGGCCTAAATTACTGGAGGGCTGCCGCAGGGAGCATGGATCCACAGATGCCCGATCATCCGCTCCCCAGGCCAAACCATCCAGCAGGTGAGCCCAAGGTGTACACCTCCGTGACAACCCTGGAAGGGGGGGTAGACAGTGTGTCTGAAGCACTTAGGCCAGAATTGTGGGCCTCACCCGGGGTGGGGAGAAAAATTCCAGAGGAACCGAACACCCGCGCCCCACACAACATCCAGGAAGGAGAGGTGGGGGCCCCCTACTTACCGATCCAGGGAAGCATGCGGGTAATGCTCAGATCAGACAGATCCTCCTCGCCAGCAAAGTGGGGGGAAGTCAGCCATGAGTAACACTGCGACTAAGGTCAAGATCCTGTCGTATGCGACATAACTCGCAGGGCCAGCCCCCATCCAGTGGGACTACATCAGGGCAGACCTAGCGTGTAGCGGCCAGACTGGGAAGACCACTGGATCTTTATTATCCAGCCCATCGCCCAGACCGGCAGTTGATTTTAGATCTCACAGGAAAAAAAATCCAGGAGAAAAAAAAATAAAAAATAAAAAACAAAATTGCCAGAACTAGAGATCCCAGCAGGGAACTAGGTCCTTACTCCTGACTAGGCAGGAAAAAAAAAAAAAAAAAAAAAAAAAAAACAACTTATGGCCCAGAGCAGAGGGGGGGGGGTGTATACCATCTAGGACTGCCCATAGGCGTAGCTAAATCTTTTTTCTGCCTAGTGTCCTACTCCTGTAGGGGGCGGTATAACCCTATGGTTCTTAATAATGGAGCGCTGTTTCTGCCAATGAACAAAAGCAAAATTAGCAATTTTCAGGCAAACATTTTATTAATGAGTGGATGCTGATCAGCTGCATTTCTTGTGAACTCCATTAGTAAACTATCTCAGCTATCACCACCCCACTTCCCCTCTTAAGTATTTCGCCTACCACTGTGGAACAATCCTAATGGAGCTAATGCATTCCATAGAACATGAAAATGTGACCACCAAGGTAAAAGATCCCCTTGTAAATGTGCAAGTAGATCTGTGCTCCTACAATCTGAGTCTGAAGCACATCAAGCCAGCAAGTCATTCAACGCACGGTCATCTATAGAAAACAAATATACGTTTCTAATAGGCTGGCTCTTTAAGATGGTTTCCCTTTTAGTTATTACAGGTACTTCTATATCAACAATTTACGCATCGTTTTACATAAAATATATTGTACATTCACATCAGTCCCTGTCCTCATGGAGTTTACAATCTAAAAAGGTCCCCATCTTGTTCATGCATACACATGTCAATTTATCAGCATGACTTTCCAGGCAGGTAGTGCTGTGGTTGGGATTCAAACAGATGACCCTAGTGCTGGCAGACATTAGTGCTGTGCTGCCCCCATCAATGTGATGCTCGACTCTGTACTATTATTAGTATGTCTCCGTTTATGATAAAAAGGAGCGAGACCCCACAACATTGTAGGGCAAAAACTCCCAAGATCACGAAGAAGCTCAAATCCCAGCAACCCTACAGCATGGCCTTGCAGCCTTCTCTACCCTTCTACAGTTTTGCTGACTATCAGCTTCCTAAACCAGTGTTTAGCCTTTTGTCAATCAAGGCACCCTTTAAAATTGTGCACAATCTCAAGGCACCCTATTCTAAATTAAGGAAAAACTAAAACTATGGACCAAACACGACCCAAAGTTAGTGATTTATTCTTCTAAAGCAAATACACCTTTGCACACCGATACTGACTAGTATTACAACATTTCTCGCCCTCACTCAGCTAATGTGACCCAAGTGCTGGCGGAGAGGGGCAAACAAGGATGCTGTGCAGGCACCTGATGTCCTCCTTATCAAACCAACATCACTGGTTGATAAGATGCCGGTGGCTAGAAGGTTGTAAAGGTGGACAATGAAAACCTGTGACTTTGTGTAACAGGCAGGCTTCATCCACCTGCCGCCTAGTACACAATTTTAGGGCAATTTTTAGGCTTTCTGAAAGGCATCCCTGAAGAAACCTGAAGGCACTCTGGTTAAAAAAGGCTATCCTAGACCATCAAAAGCTTGCAGTTTTTATTCTGGCTCCTCTATAATCCAGTCTCGTTACATCCTTTCTCCCCACTTAACAAAATGTAGTCTCCCTGCCTTCATGTTTACTCTAAATTTCATAATTCGGATTCACACCTCTTACCCACTATCCATTTATGCTGCCCCTTCCTCCCCCCCAGCCCCCGTCCCATCAATTCATAATCTGGTCCTACTGTATTCCCACACCTTTTTTCTCTACTCCTGTCCCCTCCACTATAGGTCCCCAGTGTTCTCTCTCATTCTCACCACTCTCATACTTTCTGGAGCCTAACATTTTATGATATAAAGCCACAAACACAACTACATGCTAGGATGCACATGACATTTTTAGAGGATTGTTTTTTTCTGACAGCAGCAGACCCTTTTCTTGGTTCATAGTTCCTTGCTCTTTAAAAAGTATAATTTACATTTTTATTTATTTTTTTTTAAGCATGTATATGTGAAACCGCATCCATATTTAAATGAAACACTACCCATTTGCTGTGCAAGACCAGTGTTAGCCTCAGACCAAAAGTTCTCAATCATCCTTGCAATATACATTTACCGTTTTAACTTTCAAAAGGTTTGAAATCTTGTGATTTTTACACATTTTCCATTATACACATCCAGGGGAGTGATGTAGTTTCTGATTAAACAGCTCCATTTCTGCCCTGGAATCACAAGAGCATGTTGCAGAGACGGTGGCAACATCTGCAGCAGCTAGGATTCAACCATTGCCTATGGAAGAGGACATGATTTGTGTAGGAGTACCTGAGCCCACCACACTTACTGATGTATTTAAAGTGATTATAAAGGCTTTTTTTTTTTTTTTTTTTTTTTTTTTTTTTTTAACATGTTCTACTTACCACCTCTGCAGTTGAATTTGCACAGAGCAGCCTGAATCCTCTTCTGCTCTCCTGGCCCCTCCCTCTGGTGAGTGTCCCCTCAGCCAGCAGCTTGCTACAGGGGGCACCTGAGCCGAGTCAGCTTTGTGTATCGCTTCAGACACGGAGCCCAGACCTGACCGCGCCCCCTCATTGGCTGAGACACAGCAGCGGTGCCATTGGCTCCCACGGTTGTCAATCAAAATCAGTCAGCCAATCAGGAGGCGTGTCTGGGACAGCTAAGACACTTGTGGATATCACTGCAGAGAGAAGGGGCTCAGGTAATTAAGGGAGAGCTGGGGGGGGCGGGGGGCTGCTATACACAGGCGTTTTTTTTTTTTTTTTTATCTTAAATGCATAGAATCCTTTAAGGTACAGAAAATGTATCCATGCTATGTAAGGTAACTGCATGCAAGGCTTAATAAAACTCTTAAAGTAAATTTGGAGCCAAGATCTCTTTGGACAGCTTAATAGTTAGCCAACTGGTCATGTTTTTCTGCTGTATCATTGGGAAGATTTTTTTTCACTTCCTGTTTTAAGAAACCTCTTCAGAATAAGGGGAAAAAAAGATTTTTGTACTTAAAAGTTGTAACCCCCAAAAAATAAAATAAATTTTAAAAAATCATGTTCCTTTAAAGCATGAACAGCAGTACAGAACTTGGGCTGTGAAACGTGTCCCTTTCTATCATCTTAAAAACCTGGCTGAGCCTGCTTGGTGTTACCCTCCCCTCTGTAAACTGACCACATTTATCATGGCTGCCGATCCATAACGTGGTCAGTTTACGTGCCTCCGTCATCCACTGTCTCTCCTATGCTCTTCCCTCCCTGCCTGTCAGCTAGTCTCAGTGCCAATCTGCTCCCCATCCCACCTGTTTTCTTCTTAGCATTCCATTTTCGATACAGTTTTGTGCCTTAGTGTAAGTGCTTTCTAAAAAAAGAATATGCAGCTTTGTAACTTATTTCAGAGCATCGCTCACATGACTGCCCGCTGCTCTCCTCTCAGCTGACAGAGGGGTATTCAGCCCCTCTTGCTCATTTTTCAGACTGCAATGAGAGACAGAGTAATGCAGTAATTTTTGAATATTTAGGTTATACTGCTTCCTTCAGCAGGTTTAGAGACTAGCAAACAGTGTGAAGCCAGTCCCTGTATAACCCCACCTCGACCATCTTGCCTCAGTTTTGTTAGTACACAAAATAAGGCTGCACAGATACAGTTTATCAGCGAGTACCGATACTTGTGCTCAAGTACTCGCCGATACAGACTACTAATACCTTTGCGGTGCGATGAGTCCATTCATTTTGTATGAGCATAAATTGCACTGTAAAAAGATGTCGGTTTTAGGTATTGGAGAATTAGTATGAGTATTCGTGCAAATGCTCAGTAGCCGCAGCGATATAGGTATCTGTGCAACCCCAACAAAGCCAACACCACAAGGCAGGATCCGTCCCTCAATGTAGTAATTCACAAAAGCCGTCCAACTGAGGGGTGGGCAACGAGCACTGGGATCCAACGGATTTGGAAGTCTTACTGTCAGGAATGAAAGCCATTTAAAAACGGCGAAAACAAATCTGGAAAAACAGTACAACCAAAAAAAGGCCCAAGGATCATCCTGATGTTCTAGAGGCCCAGATAATCACTGCTGAAGTTCACCATTCTTTCGGGGAGCAATGTGAACCAATTATGCACCATGAAGAGGAAAATTTATACAAACCACTAAAGGAAGGGGGGGGGGGGTGAATCAACAAAGGATGTCAACTGGTGTAAAGGCTAAAAGTAAAGTATAACCATCTGTTGACTGCAGGGAAAGGAAAAAGAGTTATACTGACAAATTACATAAAAACAAAAGCTGCCAACTAAGCAAAAGCTGTAGGCTAAAGTGGCCCCCCACCCCCCTTTTACCCTTGATTTCAGGTTAAGAAAGGACAGATGAAAAAAAAAAATGTCCACACAAATAACTTACCAGTTAAAAGCAGAAAATATAAATGAGCACTCAAAGTTGACTGAAAACTTGCATCACCTACAAACCAACTATTCCCCACCCCCACTATTAGCCCACCTGCTTCATTCCTTCCAAACCGTGTGAATTTTCACAGTTCAGGATTTAGCAATACTTCCAGTGCTGGATCTTTTTGACCAAACGACTCCTTTTCTAAGAGAGGTCCTACACTGTGTTATACTCTATGTTGTATATGCAGAAATGCAACTGTACATGTGTCCTACATGTATGCTTGAACCTACAATATAATTTATTGTACAGAAAAAAAACAAACCGTTAACCTGGATAAAGCTTCTCAAGAGATATGCATGGTTGTAAACCCCACTCTGCAGCACCTAAAACAGGATAAGCAGAGAGCAGGGTATATTTTACACAAATAGGAATACAAAAGGACATCCCTCTTGCGCAGCGCCAAAACGCATGTTTGCGACTAAAGCTGGCCACAATTTTCTTGTTCAATTTTCCTTTAGATTTACCAAAACCATATAATAGGGGATCAAATCTAATCACTTTCAATTAGTATGCAACCGGGCAGGCCCATGCACTACATAGTTGAAGGTAGTGAACAATGTTTGCAAGGATTTTAAAAACTTTGTCGCAGATTCCTACTTGGTTATTCTGAAGCAATAACAGTTTGTCTGTGGCCATGTGCTGAGGGAATTGAAAAAGATTCTTTTATTTGCAATTTTTTTCCCACCCAGAAAAGTGGAGTCTTAGTAAGAGTATAGCATCAAGTCGATTAAACTCCTGGGATATTGATCTGGTCAATTAAGTAGCAGAGGGGGTTGTTAATCAGTTTCAGCAGCTTTGGTGTTAATGAAATAAACAGGTGCACTAGATGGGAAATTAGACAACCTCCAAAACAGGAATGGTTTTACAGGTGGAGGCCAGTGACCTTTTCCCTACTCCTCTTTTCTGATTGTTTATCACTAGTTTTGCATTTGGCTAGGGTCAGTGTCACTGCTGGTAGCAGGAGGCGATACCTGGGCCCTATAATAAAGTAGCACAGGCAGTCCAACTCCTCAAGGATGGCACATCAATACGTGCCATTGCCAGGTGGTTTGCTGCATCTCCCAGCTTAGTCACAAGAGCATGGAGGAGATTCCAGGAGAGAGGCAGTTACTCTAGGAGAGCAGGATAGGTCCGTAGAAGGTCCTTCATCAGCAGGACCAATATCTGCTCCTTTGTGCATGGAGGACTAACCAGTCTCTGTAAGGGTGATCAACTGACGACCTCTATTAAAACATCCCGAGACCCTCACGAGTAGGACAAGGAGGTACGTGTTTCCTCGTCTATAACCAGGACGACTACTTCCTGGAAGATGCCTGGATAGGACGAGAGGATCTCATTGACGGAGAGAGGACCTTAGAGGAGGTACGAGAACACTGATTCGACCCTCTACGTCGTTTGGTGGACCGTTACCGTGCATAACTACACGGTAGGAACTCCTCAACCTGACGGACACGATGAAATAATATCCCGGGTCCATAGCGGAGGACGA
>BLSH010098745.1:204956-233095 GCA_018402905.1 Glandirana rugosa | reverse complement strand
ACGTTATGCTGCCTCTAAAATAAATCAGCATGACCAGTTTGGTGGTGGGTCAGTGATGGTCTGGGAGGCATATCCATGGACAGAAGCACAGACCTCTACAGGCTAGAAAATGGCACCCTGACTGCCATTAGGTATTGGGATGAAATCCTTGGACCAATTGTCAGACCCTATGCTGGTGCAGTGGGTCCTGGGTTCCTCCAGGTGCACAACAATGCCCCGACTCATGTGGCGAGAGTATGCAGCCAGTTCTTGGAAGGATGAAGGAATTGATACCATTGAATGGCCCCCACACTCGCCTGACCTAAATTCAATAAAACTCTAGGACATATTGTTTCGGTCCATCAGACGCCGCCAGGTTGCACCTCTGTCTGTTCAGGAGCTCAGGGATGACTTAGTCCAGATATGGGAGGAAATACCCCAGGACACCATTCATCGTCTCATTAGAAGCATGCCCTGACATTGTCAGACATGCAAACAAGCATGTGGGGGATATGCAAACTACTGAGTACCATTTGGAGTTGCTGCAATGAAGTTTCTGCATGATAGACTAACCTGCTGCATCATTTTTTCACTTAGATTTTCGTGGTGTCTTTGAATTCAGCCCTCCAAGTTGAAAGTTTTCATTTCCAGCAAATGATGTGGCATCCTTTCATGTATTGTGTAACATGCCGGGCGCGCGCCGGCAGGTTATCCTGCTGGACATCATATGACGCCCAGTCAGGATAACTCAACCACTTCCCGGCTGTCATTCTGCATACGGCGGTAGGGAAGTGGTTCAACAGGTTAAATATTATACACCGATTTCGTTTTTTTACCAACGAAATGTAGCCGAATACTTTTTGGCCTAAATTTATGAAGATTAGTTATTTGCAAAATGTTATAAAAGATAAACTTTTTTTCCAAAATGATCAATTTATTCATGGTGCTGAAATGCTAAAAACTTAAATTAGGTAGCGTTGCATTACCGAGTAATTGGCATTCAAAGTGTGACAGTGCCAAGAGCTGAAAATTGGCCTGGTAAGGAACAGGGTAAAAAAAAAAGTGTCACGTTTTGAAGTGGTTAAAGCAACCAAAAAGTTTTGACACTTGCTTTGTGGTATTAAACCTAAAACTAAAAATGTATTATATTGCCGCTTATCAATCGATGTGGTGGCTGCATTCGTTATGATTTTTCTCTATTTTCACCTGATCTGGCCAGTAACACACCTTCTGCATTAGCGTGGATCAATGAGCACCTCTGGACAGGAGCATTGTCAGTCTGGGGGGAGGGGAGTGTTAGATGGACTAGCAGATTTACAGTAGATACAAAATGAAGCCCAACTCCAGCTACTACTTTAAAAGCATTTACAGCAGTCATTTTTCTTTTGGGAAAAAGGTCTTGCGTAAATAAAAGCTGATCATTGCAAGAACCCCTGTCTGCATTAAAGTGATTATAAAAATGCTCACTTTTTTTTCTCTTAAACAGTCCCAATAAATGGATTTTTTGTATAACTTACCGTAAAATCCTTTTCTCTGAGTTCACTGACAGACGCAGCCTTCTTATGACACATGGGGTTATGCTCATCCTACTAGGAGTAGACTAGGCAAAAACAAACAAAAGCGTAGGTTGGCCCCTCCCAGGGGGCCGTCCTCACCTCAGCATATAATCCCCCTGCTCTGCATAGCACATCAGTTCGTAACAAGCTGTACAAAACCAACGCAGAGGGGTGGGTGCTGCGTCTGTCAGTGAACTCAGAGAAAAGGATTTTACGGTAAGTTATACAAAAAATCCATTTTTCTCTTCCGTTCACTGACAGACGCAGCCTTCTTATGACACATGGGGACGTCCCAAAGCTGTGCCAATCAAGAGGGGTGGGCAAAAACCATAACAAATGCACCCAACAGAAAGACGCCCTCTCAGGCGGCGCTAACCGCGCCTAAACTGCCGCTTGTAATACTTTGCGGCCAAAAGCAGCATCCGAGGATGCTAAAACATCAACTTTGTAAAACTTAGTAAACGTGTGCACTGAGGCCCAAGTAGCTGCCTTGCACACCTGGGACACCGAAGCTTGGTGTCTAAACGCCCAGGACGTACTAACTGCCCTGGTGGAATGAGTCGTGACTGGAAACGGGGGAACCTTACCCCGAATCTCATATGCATGAGTCACGGTCCTCCGTATCCAACGTGATACGGTAGCTGACGAAGCCGCCAAACCATTGCGCGACCCTTCTGTCAGCAAAAATAAAGCATCAGACTTCCTAAAAGAAGCTGTAGAACTTAAATATAACCGCAAAGCCCTCACCACATCCAAAGAATGCAGCTCGACCTCTTTAGGATGTGACGGGTGCGGACATAATGAGGGAAGAACAATATCCTCATTAAAATGAAAAGAAACCACCTTCGGAAGAAATGAAGGTGAAGGCCGCAGAAGTGCCTTGTCCTTATGGAGGACCAAGTAGGGTGACCTGCAGGACAAAGCTGCCAGCTCTGACACCCGCCTGGCGGATGTGATAGCCACCAGAAAAGCCACCTTCTGCGACAATAAGCGTAAGGGAATGTCCCTGATCTTTTCATATGGCGGTTTCTGTAACACAGACAGCACCAAATTCAAATCCCACGGTGCCAAGGGCGACCGTATCCGAGGGGCGACATGACGTACTCCCTGTACAAATGTACGGATCAATGAGTGAGACGCCAATGGTCGTTGAAAAAGAACCGCCAGGGCCGAAATCTGCCCCTTAAGCGTACTTAACGCCAGGTTCTTGTCCAGTCCTTGCTGCAAAAAAGACAGCACTCTGGATACTCTAACAGCGGGGATTCCATCCTCCCGCCTCGCACCAGGTAATGTAGGCCTTCAAGGTCCTATGATAGATCTTACGTGAGGTGCTCTTCCGTGCTTTCACCATAGTAGGGATTACGGAGTCCGAGACACCCCTATCCCTCAATACCTGGGCCTCAATAGCCAAGCCGTTAAAGCCAGCGAGGGTAAAGCAGGGTGCAAGATGGGCCCCTGAGACAGCAGGTCTTCGCGTAGTGGAAGACACCATGGAACATCTGTCACCATCCATACTATATCGGCGTACCACGGACGCCGCGGCCAATCCGGAGCTACCAGGATTGTCGGGATTCCCTCTGCTTCTATCCTGCGCAACAAGCGCGGTAGAATCTTCAGAGGAGGAAAGATGTACAGAAGCCGATACCGTCCCCAGGGCGTTACCAGTGCGTCCGAGGCAACCGCCAACGGATCCCTTGTTCTGCACACAAAGGCCTGCACCTTGTGATTGTATCTGGAGGCCATCAGATCCACTTCTGGGGTGCCCCATTTGCAGCAAATCTGGTGGAACACCTCTGGATGTAGGGACCACTCCCCCTGATCCAGAGTCTGGCGGCTGAGAAAATCCACCTGCCAATATTCCACGCCCGGGATGTAGATTGCAAAGAGAGCTGGTACGTGACGCTCTGCCCACCGAAGGATCAGAGCCGCCTCCGCGGCTACTGCTGCGCTTCTTGTTCCGCCCTGATGGTTCACGTACGCCACCGCTGTGGCATTGTCCGACTGGACCCGAACAGGGCGGCCTTGCAGCCTTTCTGTCCAATGATACAGGCAAAGCCTGATCGCTCTCAGTTCCAGTACATTTATCTGAAGACGAGCTTCCCGTACTGACCACTGACCCTGGACGGAGGATTGTCCCAGGACTCCTCCCCACCCTGACAGGCTGGCATCCGTTGTCACTATCAACCAATTGAGGGGAGGAACACTCTTCCCCAACCTTATGGCCGGAGCCCGAATCCACCAGATCAGAGACCCTCGAGCCTGCTGATCCAACCTGATCAGTCTGTCTAGGGATAGGGAAGACTTGTCCCACTGAGACAGAATTGTCCTCTGTAGGAGTCGGATATGACTCTGGGCATAAGGCACCACTTCGAACGTCGGCACCATGAGACCCAATACTCGCATACAGAGCCGTAAAGAGAACCACTGGCGTGACAACAGGGCTCGCACTGCTGTCTGAAGAGTCAGTAGCTTGCCTGGTGCTAGAAACACCCTTGCTTGTGCCGTGTCCAGAATCAGACCTAGGTACTCCAGCCTGCAAGTCGGAGTCAATGCTGACTTTTGTAGGTTGATCAGCCAACCGAACTCCTCCAACGTAGCTACCGTGATTGTCACGTTCTCCTCCAGAGCTGTAGCCGACTCTGCCCTCAGCAGTAAATCGTCGAGGTACGCTACCACCGCGATACCTCTGTCTCAGCAGCGCCAACATCGGGGCCACCACCTTGGTGAACACCTGGGGAGACGAGGCCAACCCGAAGGGAAGTGCCACAAACTGGTAATGCAGATCTCCCACTGCGAAACGCAGAAAACGCCGATGACTGAGACAAATCGGAACGTGGAGATATGCGTCTTTGATATCCAAGGACGCCAGAAACTCCCCTTGGCGTAGGGCGACCACGACCAAGCGGATGGATTCCATCCTGAATCTCTTCGTCTCCACGAAGCGATTCAATGCCCTTAGATACAAAACTGGTCTGACCCCGCCCTTTTTGGGTACCACAAAAAGGTTTGAATAAAACCTGTGAAATCTCTCCATCCTGGGAACCGGTATGATCACCCCCTGTTCGGCGAGAGCTCGGACAGTGCCTAGAAGCGCCTGGTGGCGTTCCTGCGTGAGCCTCAGGTTTGAGGGGGAAGAATCTTTCTGGGGGCAGAGAGCTGAATTCTATCCTGTACCCGGAAGACACCACCTCCAGGACCCACCGATCGGTGATGCGGGCAGCCCACCTGTCTGCGAACCCCAATAACCGGCCCCCCACCCGTGAAGTGGGTGGGGGCAACCCATCATGCGGAGGAGGACTTATCCTTCGCCTTTTCGGATTTATTCTGCCAGGGCCTTTTACTGTGACCTGCGAAAGTCTTTCCGGTCTTGCAGCCTTTCCCTGCTGAGCCGGATGCCCGAAACTTCTTCTGACTTGACGCGACAGGACCCTGTCTGCGCCGAAACTCACGCCGTCTAGGCTCCGGGAGAAAAGTACTTTTACCTCCCGTGAAACCCTTAATGATTTCATCCAACCGTGGGCCAAACAGACGCTCTCCCTGAAAGGGAAGGTCCGCCAGTGCTTTCTTTGAAGCCTGATCGCCCGACCAAGATCGGAGCCATAGCACCCGTCTGATAACGATTGAAAAAACAGACATTTTTGACAATATAGGCAGAAGGTCCAAAGCAGCTTGACATATGTAGCGGAGCCCCTCCTCCAAATGTTGTGCCCGCTGTACCTCAGCCTGTGCACAATCACAAGTCAAATTAGTGCATAGAGCAGTAGCCTGCACCCGCAACGACTGTGCTGCCATTGCAGTTGCTAGAGCCGGCCGCATGGCTGAGCCAGCCAACAAGAACAGTGCTTTGGACACTGTCTCCGTGCGGCGATCGGCCGCTTCCTTAAAGGAAGGCGACCCCTCCAAGGGAATGGTGGTTGCTTTATTTACCCGTGCCACGGCGGGGTCCACCACTGGAGAGGCCCATCTCTTAGTAAAGCTCTCCTCAAAGGGGTAGCGCACCGCAAAGCCCTTAGGCAAAGTAAAAGAACTTGGCGGCCTATGCCACTGTTTAAACACCGCCTGCTCAAATAATGGGTCATAAGGGTAAGCCCTAGGGGCCCTAGGCGGTCTAAGTGGGCCACAAACATAAGCGGACTCATGCGACTCCCCAGCTGGATCAAGACGCATGGACTTGCGGATATCAGTGATCAGTGCCTCCACTATCACCTTATCACGCAAAGACAGAGTTTCTTGACTCTCCTCATGCTCTGAGGGTGATTCGCCCTCTGAAAGATCCACAGGTGTGACCAATGATGCGCTTTCCAGATCCAAATCCTCCCCGGAGGAAAGAGGGGGTGGCGGGCATTTTTGAGGAACCCTTGGCACGGGTACCTCTGCCCTAGGAAAGAACTCCCCAAACACCGCCCTCAGCTGTTCCAAAGACACTAGCGTTCCTGGGGTGGATTGTAGATCCGCAGGTACTCCTGCCATAGTATTTCCGGCCTCTGACATTACAGGCTTCCGGCACCCCCACTGTATAACCACCACCTCAACTCCACCAATCAACCAGGGAGACCCGGGAGGATTGCCCACACCGCTACCAGCACCCAGGAAGGACCAGCTATACTTACTGTTTAGATGCCTCAGCACTCCGATCGGAAGAGCAATGCCCACAAACTACTGCACGCCAGGAGCCTGCTGCTGTGTGTCAGCCACGCTGTACAAGCGAAAACCGGAAGCCACTTCCGTTTTTAAGCACTTCCTGTATCAGGGCTGCACTTCCTTGAGCTACCACTGGAGGCCGCCAGACCGCAGGCTGAGAACCGCATGGTTTCACAAACAAATGGACGCTGCCATTACACCCGCGCGGTCGGCCACGAACGAGCGATGCACTATATTTCAATGGCGGTGCCCCGCCGAACACAGCGCTCCGAACGGTCGGTGCAGAGTCGAACGGTCAGTGCAACAGTGCCGTACTGTGGCTGGGGGGAGTGGGAGGGGGGGAAACGGAGGCTTAACCTCACAAGGGTATTACCCCAAAAATGTCCCTCTACTGAGCCCCCACCGGCCGGCTTACCACCAAAGCTGCCCAGATGCCCACTCTCCACGCCCTAAGGCGGCAGAGGGGTCCACTCACCAATCCTCGACGGGCGCAGCGGTAGCCACCAGAGCAGACTTACCATCCCCTAGGGGAGGCATGTTGCTGGCCAGGCCCTTGGACAGGCATACCTAGTCACTGGGCTCTAGTGGGTTTTAGCCACTGGCCGCCCGCACGGAACGGGCGCTATGCGGTGGGCACCCCGAAGGGCGTTCGCATAGTGTTGGCCGGACTGGGGAAAGATTTGGATTCAAGATATCCTCTATACCACCAGCCAGCTTCTTGATAGCAGTCTTCATCAGATGAATCTTCAGGAGACCGCAGATCCCAAAGGGAACCAGGTCTACTCCTTGCACTAGGCAAAAGAAAACTGATGTGCTATGCAGAGCAGGGGGATTATATGCTGAGGTGAGGACGGCCCCCTGGGTGGGGCCAACCTACGCTTTTGTTTGTTTTTGCCTAGTCTACTCCTAGTAGGATGAGCATAACCCCATGTGTCATAAGAAGGCTGCATCTGTCAGTGAACGGAAGAGAAATTCCTTTTCTGCTGCTCCCCCACCGGTGCTCCAGGCTCCTCTTCTCAGTGTGCCACCATAGGAAACCACTTACTATAGTGGCACACCTGCTAGCTCAATTCTGAGCCTCAACTGTGTGCATCTATAGACCAACAAAGTGCAGCTCAGCCCTGCCCCCCCCCTCACTAACAGGATTTGACCGACAGCAGCTGGAGCCAATGGCTCCCATAGTTGCAGAGTCACTGTGAGTTGAGGAGGAGAAGGGATGACTGCAGCAGGGTTAAAATATGGTTTTGTTTTTTTAGCTAAACACATATAAAGCATTAAGCTAAAAAAACACCAAGGCTTTATTTTGAGTCCCTTCAAGGCTCGGTTCACACTACTGCGACCTGAAAGTTATGCGACTTACCAAGGGGTCTTCCTGGCAATTTGCTGGTGACTTGATGTGACTTTCAGGGAATGCCTGGGTAGTCTTCCTATAAGGTGGATCCAAATCACATCAATATGAGGATCCAACTTGGAGGCAACTTCCATTAAGGTTTATGGGTATAAGTCAGATAGAAGCCACCTTGAAGTAGTAAAGGAACCTTTTCTAAGTTGGGAGTGACTTCAGTAGTGCCAAGACAGGTCTTATTGACTAACAATGGATGTCTTAAGTTGGAACCCAAGTCGCGGCAGTGTGAACAAAACCTAAATGGTTGCTCTCATCTGTAATTGATACATCTAAGACAGCTTGTTCTTTTAAAAATCAGACTTACTCGCTGAATATAAAAATACAAATAATGAAAATAAAAGAAAGCCTAAAGGAAAAATAATGCAACCATCACATCTAAGCATTGGTAAGCTGCAATATAATATATTTTTGAATTTGTATTTAATACGGCTTTCATTTCAATAAAATAAAGTAAAGAAAGTAAAGTCAGTAGGCTGGCTGTTATGTAGCAGGGCTGCATAAATCTCAATTTTCTTTTTTCCTGCTTGCCTAGAGTTCAGCTTTGACTTAAGCCTCGTACACACGGGTCGACGATCGTACGACCGAACGGCTCAAATCGTAAGTTGGCTGTTCTATCTTGCGTACTGACATGCACTAAGCGATCATACGACCAAGCCGAACGTAGTGACGCGTTATGAACGTATAAAGAGAAAGTTCAGGAGCGTCCGGCCATTCCTGACTTCTGAGCAAGCGTTTTGGACAATACAACTTGTTGGACCAACTTCTCTGTACACACAATACAAGGGTCGTACGACCGCTTGTTGGTACTACCAAGTTTTCTAGTCTGCTCATACAACTTCTGTTGTACGACCGTCATACATTAGCTGTTCTAATCGCGTGTACTAACGGTTTAGCGTACGATCTGTTGTATACGATCGTCGACCTGTGTGTACGAGGCATAAGGTTCAAGGACTGCTTACCAATGATAAAAATGGGGAAAAAAAAAAAAAAATTTTATGCAGAAAAATGTAATGTTAGTGGAAGGCCATCCAAAAATCCCAGTTTGATTTGAGCCTCTGCCTGAACAGTAAAGTGTTGCAGCTCCCTTTATGTGAGAAAACCCTGTAACAAAGGATCTGAGGGCCAACACACAGACGGCACCAACTGGCTAGTGACAGCTCTAAAACTACAATGGCTTATTGTTCCAGGCTGGATTGAAGTTGCTCAATCCAAAAGGTGCTATGTCACTGTGCAGGGATCTTGGCAGTCACGTAGCAGCTAGATAAATCACAGCACACCAAACAACTTCTATGGCCGCTGTTGGAGTGTCTATAATCCAAACAAAACTCTTACATTAAACACCGCACATAATACGCACTGCACCATCTATAAAGAGGGAAAAAATAGGAAATAAGTCCATGCTTCAGTAAGCTCATTGCTAACAAACTGTAGATACAATATTTAAATCCATCATTTCCCTAGCAACCACTAACAATACTCAGAAATGAGACATTGTGTGTGAGTGATGTCAGCACATCTTAGGACGCTGAAGATAGATTACTGCCTGCACGGTCTCTGAAGCAGCTGTGCAGCTTAAAAATGGCGATTTTCTAGGCAATTCCAAATGTATTCAAAGATCTCCGCTCCTCGTAAGCCATAGTGGTCACATTTGTCTGTGCCCGTGTTTTACCTGGACTTCTATATGCACAGTGAAGGCTAACTTTTCAAACAGAATCTGGAATAGGTTACAAAGGTAATTATAGCCCATTTCAAAACGCTCAAATATACATCTTCTTTCTAATATAAGAAAGGATTTACAAATAAAAAAAAATAAAAATAAAAAACATTCATTTTCAGATTTATAGCATTTACATATGTAAATTAGCGATTAGGAATCATAGTACTGTGCTTTAATCTCTCTAAAGCGCAAGTTCTGATCCCAATCATATGGTAGAAAAGAGGCATGCTCATGAAAAAAAGAAAAATTCTCTGAAACACTTTTGTAATTACATATTAAAGTTTAATACACCAGCAATAAATACGTGAATTTAGCTGGCTGCTGTGAATTTAGTTCACCCCCCCCCGACTTTTTCTCTAGTGTGCAATGATAGATGTATATAGAAACCAAATAAAGAACCTTCGGGGAAGAGGCGGGTGAGCAGAGATTAGACTTCCAGTCCTTTTATTAAAAGTCAGCAGCTACAAAAAGTGTAGCTGATGACTTCACACTCACCTGTCCCACAATCCAGCGATGCAGCCGCCCAAACCCTCCGTTCTCCACTCAGTGCTCCCTCAGTGGCCAAGCAATCTTTTGGGACCTGTGACGTGTCCCAGTAGATAGAGAGAACTTCCGCTTGAGTCGCCTAGGTGCCCGAGTGGAAGTGGGTACGGGTACCTGTCAAAACTAGGTACCTGCCCCCCCCCAAAAAAAATGACATGCAAGCTGCGCTTTAAATGAATTCAGACTTCTACTATTAACTTAGATGATAAATTGCTCTAGAGCAGGGGAATAGAATTCAAATTCACCAAAGGCCAGTCTGAAAATTTTCTTCCAGCAGAGATCCAAATCGCATGTTTGTGCTATGGATCAGATCCTTCTCTGTGGCTGGGGAACATGTGCGAAACTGCATGTGTTCCTGTTCCACAGAGAAATGCGCTGCAGTTTAGCAGTTGCCTTAGGGTGCCATAAATTCGTATTGGCACCCTTAGACATGGGCACCTACAGAACATTTTCACACCCACTAAACCACATAGGTTGGGCCCTGCTTTCCCTGCGTTTCTCATGGGTAGGGCAGCCCATTAAAATTAATGGGGTACCGAACCCACGAAAACATGCATGCTTAGATCTAAACCAAGCCTTCTATCACAATTCTGTTCTTGCATTGGAATTCTCAGTCCCCCTTCACATTGTTGTCCCCATTAATTGTCCTGAGCTTTCTCCCCACTGAACAGTCTTAAGTCCCCCCATTACTGTCCTCAGTCGTCCTTCACATCACCCCCTCCTGCCCTACCTTGCATAGACAAGGAGGATGGGAGGCACAGTAGGTTTAAACAGAGGGCAGGAGCTGCAAGCCAGTGATTGGTTACTAGGACTGCCCTGCATCCTAGCAACCAATCACCTGGTTATTAACCCCACCCTCCATCCAGAGTTGTTTCCCCTCTCCCGCTGTTGGCTCCGTAAGAATGAGATTGACGGCAGCTGCAGTGATTGCTCTGGGCATTACAATGGTGGTCCAGATAGTACATTAACTCGGTCCATATATGGACCACCGTTAAGGCTAAGTTCACACTAATGTGATACAGGAAACACTGCAATCCTTGTGCGTTTGCTGCACCACATTGCAATAGCACTGCCCATGGATCCGCTGGGGGTGTCAATACAAAGTTAACACCCCAAAACACAGTGTTTGGCTGCACCGGATTTCATGGTACAAAACTAGCCTGCGATCCGGTTGGTGTGTGGCTGAAAAAAAAAAATTAATAAAAGTGCGATGTGATTTGAGCCCATACAAAATGAATGGGCTCAAAGTGGACCACACTGAATGGCATGTGATTAGAACAGGAATGTAGTGCGGTTCCTGTGCGATTCACATGCGGCATAGTGTGAACCGAGCCTTAGTGAGGCCTGATCTATTGTGACTGCAGCTACAGAGTTCAATAAGGGTTTGTTTTAAAACCCAAACAAATTAATTTTTTCAAGCCCACAGATTCACCCTTACTACAACACCAAATTTGCATTTTGCAATACAAAACAGTTTTGAAAAAAAAAGAAAAAAAAAAAAAGTCGTCTGAAAAAACTAAGCATTTCCCCAGAGACCCTCACTGAAAAGTAGAAGAGAAGGAAAAGGAGATTCTTATGGTGGATTTAAATTCTGATGCATTTTACACAACAAATTCCTATCAGTCCCTGACCTGTTAGAAGCTTCCAAAATCACTTCCAAATGTTTCCAGTTTGTACAGCATGTTTATGCAAGCATTTGCAGAGCTTATGGCCCCTTTCACACTTATGCGACTTGGGACTGCAAAGTTGCATGACAAGTCGTACCCCATGATTTTCAATGAGCACCGTTCAGATCTGTGAGACTTCAATTCGCAGCGAATTCAAAGTAGTCCCTGCACTGCTTTGGTCCAACTTTCATGCGACTTGAACTCCATAGACCTCAAGATTACACAGCCATTGCTTCAAGTGGCATGAAAAGCACGGCAAGTGTGAAAGGGGCCCTAAAGTGTGCATTCTCACTTTCCCACTAGAGTATTCACTTTATATAGATTGCAAAAAAAACTGGTTGATCCTTCCATTAACGATCTCTCGCTCTCCTTAAACTGGTAGTAAACCTCGGGAAAAAAAAAACAAACTGCAAAATAACAATGTGCTAGTATGCATCGCATAAATCCTTACCTTAGAACGAAGCTCCCGCAGCGCACCCGGTCACTGCTGAAGGAGCTGACATGTTCCCTCTGTTTCTGATGGGTTCCGGCACTGCGAGTGGCTGGAGCCGCAATGGTGTCACTCCTACACATGCGAGCAGGAGTCCTTCGTTTGTGTCATGGTCCGGTAGCATCCGTCAGACCTTCACAGCTGTCAGCGGCTGCATGCACGGTAGAGATCTCCTAAACAATGTAGGTTTAGACGATACTCATTTTACCTATAGTTAAGCCTTATTATAGGCTTACCTGTAGGTAAAAATGTGCACGCAGACAATACAACCGCTTTAAAGTGTTACTAAAGCCAGGACTCTGCATTTACAATATCTGATCTCCCACAGAACATGGAAATGCAATTATTTTAGTAAACACAACTGTCTTATGAGAATGCAGGGCCCCTGTCCCTCTGCCTGGACAGTGCCGATTGGCCCTGTGCTCATCACATGTACCCTCCCAAGAAAAAAAAAAAAAAAAAAAAAAGCAAATACTCTAGCAATACACATCAAACTGAGCATGTGCAGCCTATTCCCTGGCTCTGTAAAAATCGAAATACGTTTTAGTAAGTGGAAGGAGATGATCATAGGAGACCGGATCGAACAGCCTTTTTACACCAAGTGGAGGGTTAATACCTTAGGTTCCACAGGGAGTATACAAAGCATGCTTTACTGCTTTTACTGATTTTATGGTTGTGGGTTTAACAACACTTTAAAGTGGTTGTAAAGGCAGAAGGTTTTTTTATCTTCATGCATTCTATGCATGCAAATAAAAAGCCTTCTGTGTGCAGCAGTCGCCCTCAGCCCCCTCTAATAACAGAGGTCCATCTAGATCCAGCGATATTGCATCAGAGACTCAGCTGTCTGGGACTCCCTTCCTCTTTGCCTGGAGACAGTAGTGGCAATCCATTGGCTCCGGCTGCTGGCAAGGCCAGGAAGCCAATGAGGAGATAAAGGTGCGGAGCTAGGCCGCAGTTTAGTGTCTGAATGGACACAATGAGCTGCAGCTCGGCTCAGGTGCCGCCGCAGCAAGCTGCTTGCTGCGGGGGCACTCAGCAGGAAAGAAGGCCCAGAAACTCAGAGGAGGGACCCAAGAAGAGGAGGACCTGAGCTGCTCTGTGCAAAACCACTGCACAGAGCAGGTAAGTATAACATGTTTGTTATTTTTAAGGAAAGAGGAAAAAGAAAAAAAACTATAAGACTTTAGCATCACTTCAACTGTGTCCCCTCCCTGCTGCAGCCTAACCATTGTGTAGACCAGATGTTGCCACATCTACTGAGCAGGCTCCAGTTTCAGTTGCCTTCTAACCTGGTTATATTCTTATCTCTGTAACCCATATGGCTATAGAGCCATACATGTGGGTTTATACAAAGAGGTAAATATCAGCCCCTTCGCTCCCTCCTTCATGTACTTATATTGCTAAACACTATGGGGAGGGGGTGGATTATATATACAATTATTGATGGAGGCTTCACCTCCCACTTAGTACCAGCACGCACGCACACACCATAAACACAGGCTGGAGGGGCGTGACAGAGCTTGCGTTTGTCAGAACCTCCTCCAGATAACTTTACAGTGTTAAAGTGAAAGCTATTGTCATTCAACTTAATCTCTGCCTACACCATGTTATGGCAAAAAAAGAAAAAAATTGTTTGAAATCTAGATTTGTATTAAGTTTAAGCATTACAGCCATTTTTTAATTCTATAGTCTATCACTGTCATATGACGAGCACAGTACCAATCAGCGCTGTTCAGGCAGATTCATAGTCCAATCGTCCTCTGCTGCTATAGAGCTTACATCAGTAAAGTACTAGAAACTCCTCCCTGAGGATGGGAAGTGTAATGTACACAGATTGTTTTTTTTTATATCAAATACAGTGGCATGATCTGTATACATAAATAGAAGGTGCAATTTTAATTAAACATATGTTTAGTATCACTTTAAGGAAACTTTGTTGAAGCTTTTAAAGATAAAACTTTAAACTATAGCAACTTTTACATTATATTGGTCCAGCTTGGATCAATGTGGATAAAGAACAGTGAACTTCCATTTGCTGATCTGCCTTTGGTATATGAAGCTCAGAGGACTTCCGGGTTCAGAGCAGTTCAATACTGGCGGCTCTGGCTGGGGAAGCAGCTCATCAAGCACAGTCTGTGCTCAATCAGCTCCAGCAGAGTGCAGGAGTGACATTAGGGTTCTAATAGACCACTAATATCTCCTTAAATGAAAACCTGTCACCTGCACTATACCACTACACAGGGGATTGGTCAGCCTCCTTGGGAAAAAATTCTGTACAATAAAAAAAAAAAAAAAAGTTTTAATGCTAAAAGAAACACCCTAAAAAAAAAAAAGGTAAATAAAATAAATAAAAGCTAACGTTACCCAATCAGCAGTAAGCATTAGCTTTACTGAATGTAGAGCTATAGGCCCGACTCACCAATGTCACCTCTTCAGAGAAACTTCTACAGGCCTGTCTGAGCAAGGGATCTTCTGCAGAGACCTCTATAGGCCTGACTCAATGGCACCTCTGCAGAGAATTAGCAAGGGGTCCTCTGCATTGCTTCCACATAAAGTAAGGGTCTTTGCAGCATAATGCCAGGGAACAGGCTCTTCTCTAAAGCCTCATACACCACTAGTTTTTTTTTTCTACCAAAAGACAGCTCAGGTCGGAGCCACTGTACTAACAATCAGATGTTAGTACATCGATCTCCCCTGCTGTGCTCTCAGCCACTGGCTGAGAATGCTGGTTGGGAGCCAGTAGGTAGACCTTCTTTGGTCATGCCCCTTTGACAGAATCCAACCAGCTTCTGTTGGACCGACTGCAGGATACATGGGACGAATGTCGTCCACTTTATATTGAACCGGCCGATGCCATCTGACATTCGGCCCATGTGTACTAGGTTTTAGGCTACATTCTAAAAGAAATAGCAAACATACAGCCTTTATAACACAAAAAGGAATTTATCTTTTTAAAAGAAAGTCAAGTTAGGCTTCACAGGCTTCAACACTGCTTGAAACTTAAAGGGGTTGTAAAGCCTTGCCGTTTTTCACCTTAATGCATTCTATGCATTAAGGTGAAAAACCTTTTCTACTACAGCAGCCCCCGAAGTTTTACTTACCTGACCCAGATCGTTCCTAAGTCGGCGATGATCCTAGCAGCTCCAGCCGCGGGCTCCGGTCCTCATTGGCTAGATTGATAGCGGTAGCATTGGCTCCTGCTGCTATAAAGTCCAGGGGGGGCGGGGCCAAGTCCTGCTGTCTGTGTCAATGGACGCAACAGGAGTCGGGAGTGTGCCCACACGGGTGCCCCAAGGGAAAGCACTTCCCTGAGGGGACAGTCGGAGAAGGAGGACCCAGGAGCACCGCTCAGGGACCCCAGAAAAGGAGGATCGGGGCCTCCTAGTACCTTTAGTATCACTTAAAAAAAAAAAAAAAAAAAGTTCACAAATGCTTTGCAAAAAGCTTGCTGTACACAATGATTGTGTAGAAGCTGACACCTGTGTACACAAGGCCACATAGAAACATAAGTGGAAGGGGCATTAATAGGATGGCAGTAACCTACCTGGTTGTTTTTGAATTGTTGGAGTTTAGATGTTTTAGGAAACCCACAAAGAAAACCTTCAAAATCTCTTCTAGAGGATGGTCCTGGTGGGAACGGACACCAGGAACCCAGAGCTGCAAAGCAAGACAGCTTACCATAAAGGCCACTGTTCTGTGAGCAATACAGACAGTTCATATTTCAGATATGTTGACAACAGCTGTGCTTACTTCCACACTAGATGTCCCTCAAATCTTACACAGAGAAGTCACCTTTTAGATAACTGACACATGCATGGCATACATACAATCATCATCAGCCCCCCCCCTTCTCATATGACAATCTGAATGACACTTCAAGGGTTTTGTTCAGTAATGAAAGGAAACATTGGCATTAATTAGCTATGCATATGTACTGCCTTCCACACACTCACAAACATAACAGGTACACATGGGTCCATTCGAGAGGAACAAAAGTAAAAGGGAGTTTAATGACTGTACCTGTGTCCCACCTGATCTCATCTGACAGCAACGCATAGAAATGGGGTTGGCGAAGGGACCGTAACTCTTAAGTAAATAGAAGATAACAAAAAACCATGAAGCGATGATATCCGGGAGAAAAAGGAATGCAGAATTATACCATGTAAACATTGTATGCCTAGCGGTGAATCAGGTTTTGCAATCATTTCAGGACACGCAGCGGACTTGGCGCAGGAAAAGTGAAGGAGGGGCGCGGTGTGCTGGCTTTGTGACAGATTAAAGTTCAGTAGCCTGAGGGTGTAGAAAGGAGGAGTCTTCTCTAAGCATTATTTGAAAAAGCATTTCTTAAATATGAAAAGCTGCACAGCTTCCAGACATCCAAGATCATCATAGGCACTACCATGAGCCATGTCTACATTGATTTCAATTCACAGCTACAGAGATATCAGCGGACAGTGTTGTGTCCAGGCATAAGGTCATCTACAGCAGTGTTCCCCAACCCTGTCCTCAAGGCCCACCAACAGGTCATGTTTTCAGGATTTCCATTAATTTGCACAGGTGATTTGATCAGTTTCACTGCCTTAGTAATTACCACAGCTGATTCATCTGGGGGAAATCCTGAAAACATGACCTGTTGGTGGGCCTTCAGGACTGGGTTGGGGAACACTGATCTACAGGGCTGACTTGTGAGATCTTCGGGGAAACTGGCTTAAAGCACCCTTACCTGTAAAGATTGACAGGGCAAAGTGGCAGCAGTATTAAACCCCAAAATTGAATATATCGACGCTTACCAATTCTTACATGTTGTGCCTTTTTAGGTTTTGTTCCTTTATTTCCACCTGGCGTTCTGCCCAGAAAGTCTTATTTTTCAGCTTCCTTTAGCAGTCCAAGCTTTCCAGCATAACTGGTAGTCAGAGCGTTGAGACAAACCATATGAAGAGGTTGTAAACCCTTACATATATCCAGTGAAACGACTGTCCTCAGGTGATAAAGATAAAACAAATCCTCCGACAAAAGCTGTACCTGTATCTGTAGAGAAAAGATTGCAGACGATCAAAGTCCAGAATTTATAAAGGAACAGTGAGAAAAAAAGGGGGCGGAGAGCTGAAGTTACACACAGGGTTCAGTGGGGAGAGCGGAGAGCTGTCAGGATGTAAAGAAAACCCCCCCCTTCAAACAGCACAAAGGAACAGAGCTAAGGGCTCTCAATCACAGGCTGTGTGCTGGAGCTCCCTTCCAGTGTCGCCTTTTTTCTCTTGGTGTCAAGAAAACTTGTCATAAGTGACTCCTGGAGATAGAGGAATGGGGAAGCAGACAGAAATGATACTTTGTGGTCTGGATTGAGGCAAGAGGGATAACCTTTGTTCAAATTTCATGTCTGAGGCTTACAACCACTTTAAGGCCCAGTTCACAAGGCTGCAACTTTGAAGCCAACATCCCATTGTGACTTAATAGAAGTCAATGCAAGTCATGCCAAAATCGCACCAAAAGTAGTGCAGGAACAGTGTTGCCAACCCCCTGAAGTGAAATTTACTGGCAGGTCGTCAAAATTCGCAAATGGCTTTTTGGTTTTGGGTTTAATACTGCTTGAAGCAAACCCTTCTCTATGCATGTTTCCCCATATACTTTGTGACCTGGTCTTTAGGTTCTCTCCGCAAACATCAATGCTGCTTGCAGAACACCCCTTTACACCTGTGTGTGAGGCCCTAAACTTAGAACACTTCCAATCTGTCCAACACCACCTTCTCCTTAGAAGTCCAAGCAAAGTGTAAAAAACAAATCAGCCATGACAGCAGGCAAAATCTGAAAGTTGAGATACTTCGATCTGCTTTATTCAATACATAACAGCTAAGGGAGAGGCTGATAACGTAGTTCAACTAGCAACAAACAAATGAAAGCCCATGAATAGCATAGCAACATTGGGTTATTTAGCTGTGCACACACATGGCTATGGCATCCATACACAGCAAATATCCTGCGTAGCTGACAGCTGAGTCACATGACCACATTACCTCCCTAGTAAACACTGATGGAGGAGGAATCCATGCAGCTTTATTAAACTCAGATTTCTCCATGATTATGTGTAAATAAAATATGCAACAAAGCGTGTTTGGGCAGAGCCGCAAAATGACCCGGTGACAGACCGCTGTGTACTAAATGCTTCATCGCTCAGCTATTCATGGTATACAGGAACACTGTATATTTACATTACATGCAGGCACAGTAATATTTTATAAATACAGGATTGCTTTAGGAATTTACAAAGCTATGCTTGTTCAGTTAACAGGTTTGTTGGGTTTGAAGCGGCACGTTACAAGATATTGTGAATTGGTTTAAAAAACGCAAACATATGCAATATTGGGTGCAGAATTTGATTTTTATCCTATGGCATGCTTTGCGCCACAAAACCCAGTAGACTTTATATTTAATCAACATTTCATATTCCTGAGACGTTGTACCATGTACTTCTGTTAAAGTGTCCTATTCGCTTAGTATTTCTTCATTTATGTGAAATATCTGGTGATCCTGCCAATCCCCTTGCTTAGATATTTCAAACTGGCCACGCTAGGCACAGAAGCACATTGTTCCCAGCGTGGTCAGTTTTCTGGCTATGCTGGGAAAACAGCCTGCCTGTCCTCCAATGATCACACCTGTGCTGACACCTCCCTACACAGCCATTCACTGAAAGTTTGTGTACTTCGGTTTCCCTACCCGCGCCCCCCCCACCCTTCTAAAGCCTGTCTGTTCAATAGAAACTGGTCTAACGGCCAGCTTCTGTTGAATGGTCATGCTGGAAAACCATTAACACTTGCAGCCAATAGCTGCAAGCGCTGATCTGAGTATTCTGATGGGGATATTCGGGGGCGATTCCATATTTCCTTTAGTCAACTCCGGCACCCAAACAACCACCGGACCATGGTCGTGGGAAAAAGGTTCTTGTCCAAATCAACATGGAGACAAGGTGCTTTGCCAGAGAAAGGGCGGTGGTTGACACCCCCCCACATTGGAGGCATGTGGCCTGGTATGGATCAGGAGGGGGAGAGATGCACCTCACTGCCGCCACCTCCTGTTTGGTGTTTTGGACATAAAACCACCCACATTCTCATAGAAGTATTGTACACCATCCCTGGAGTCTTGCAGTTGACAGTGTCTTGGGATGAAACACGAGTCCATTAGGTAAAACTTATTTGAGATTTGGAATCCATAAATTGGCAATAGGGGCAAGTCCCAGAGAAGAGTGGCGAATCATTTGCATGTGCCCCCACATGCTGATCCCTTGCATTCGCTCTGGACCAATTTGTCACCCAAGGTGGTTGGACTTGCCTACCCATCTATACGGTCCTCAGTGTTGGGTGTGCCCTAGTTTTCCTCCCCAACCAACTCCCCCCCCCCCCCGCCCTTTCCCCACTGGCTGCTGAAGGCCAGTGGGGCACATCCAGGCGGGATTTGCCAATCTGTATTTATTTGTACATTTTATGTACCATATTGATGTCCGCCTGTTTACTGTACTTAGCTACTCTACTTGGAATTGTGTATACTCCTAGCTTTGCAATTGTATTAAAAATGTTATTATACCCTACTCTTCTCCTAAAAGGAAAAAATAAAGGGAAAAAAAAAAAAAAAAAAAAAAACACTTTTCTGAAACGTGTAGGGATCTACCCGGTGAAAAACGGGCCGTATACTCTTAAATCCTGTGGTCCAGTATTAAGAGTAGTAGGTTATGTTTGCATACATATTGTACATTGCTATGTCACTTGCTAACTGTGTTGCTACAGTGACCCTTTGGGTCATTTTTTTTATGGTTTGTAAAAAAAGTTTGTATATCACATATGCTTACTACTTTACATTCTGCCTTTTAAGTCCCAGAGGGTTTCAATTCTGTGTTTTGCATGTACCTTTAGGGTTGTTGGCAGAACATAACAGGGAAAAACAGCACCTATCCATATTACAGTATGTCTTAATTATTCTGGAAGGCCCAACAATCGCATTTCTGGAATAGGGAGAAAGTGAGGCAGAAAACCCTGTGAATCATCAATTACAAAAGGTTTCACATTTCAAGATACTTCTATATAAAAAAAAAAAAAAAAAAAAAAAAATAGGCTAGGTACAAGTGGACATTAGGATTTGTTTATGCGAGTAGCACCATAACCCTAGAGGTCAGTAGCCAGATTTCCCAAATCATTCTCCTGTGATATTTCTCCTCTCCAGGGCTACGTCCTCACAGTGCTCGATGTTTTGTCATTTTATTTTTGTTGATTGTGTATGTTTCTACATATATGCAATAAAAAGATATAAAAAAAAAAAAAAATTGCAGAAAGCCACAAAAGTCACTAGAACACAGCTGGTCTATGGAGTATTTATCAGCATATGTAACCAGAGCATAAGAGAAATGCATTTATTTCGCAGGCTGGGAATGCTCTGTAGCCCAAAACTAAAGTGCAACAAAGTGAAGGGTCTAAACCAACTAATCTTAGTACACAAACACGGTAAGAGGCAATTATGTAGAAGGACAAAATCCCTCTCATAAACGAAGTCTTACCTCAATCAGCTGTAAGTACTCCTTGTACAGTCATTGTAAAGACAACAGCTTAGACTATACAGAAGGTACAATATCCACTGTGACAGGTCACTAGAAATTGTCCGACGTTCCTTGTTGATCATTAACAGTCAGCCTCACACTATACAGGAGGGCTACATGCAAAGTCAGTCCATTCGCTTGTTTTACTTGCAACTGTGACAGTAACTGAATTTGCAGTAAAGTCTCAATAAATGACTCATTACTGAATGTACCAGTTTGTCTGGAATACTTATTATACTGACTCTTCAAGTGTACCAGACATTATGGAAGAAAGCATTCTGTGGGCTGGACTAACATTTTATAGAATGTGGCCTGCATGTTTACTGTGACTGAAGCACCACACTCCCTCCAACACACAAAAAAAAAAATTGTATGGTTTCCAAAAACACCATTTTATTCTGTAGTCACAACTTAAAAAAAAAATAAAAAAAAATGTATTTGGGGGTTTTAACGTTTTAGCAAAAAACACAGATTTTTACATGTAAACAAAAAGTGCCAGAAAAGGACTGGTCTTCAAGTGGGTATTTAACAGGTGGTCTTTCATGTACTTTAGGACTCCTTTATGTGCAGTAAACTGGCGTCAATCCTCACAGGACCAATGCAGGTCACCGCAAGCCCGTAGAAAACAATCGTTTCTTACATACCCCATTCACAACACAATGGAGCAGTGCCGTTTCCTGCACACTGCACAGTGCTACTTGTCACCCAGTGTTAATTTGGCATCAAATTTCAATTTATTTTTAGTCAACTAAAATCTAATGGGTTTAGTTAAATTGTAATGCATTATTTAAGCATTTCTCTAGAATTTCCAAACGCCTTATATACATCTTCCTGGATTAAAAAAAAAAAAAAAAAAAAAAAGTAAAGATATTTTTGGTATTAATCACCTCTGGGTTTTTTATTTTTTGCGCTACAAATTAAAAAAACTCTGAAAATTTTCAAAAACAATGCACTTTTGTTTGTTATAAAATTTTGCAAATAAGTAATTTCTCTTCATAAATTTTGACCAAAAATGATACGGCTACATTTCTTTGGTAAAAATAAACCAAATCGGGGTTTCTTTGGTGTTGGTGGAAAAAACAGATGTTTTGGGGACTGACAGATGTTTTGGGGACTGCTTTATGGGGACACTGATGTGTATCAGTGGTGCTTGGTGCACTGTGTGTGGGGAGCGATCTGTGAGCGCTCTCTGCATGAAATCATCATCATACAGAGAGCTTGTCACATAGCTGCAGCTTCCCCCCTCCCCCCCGCACTGAGCTCTCACTGAGCTTGGCGGGGGGAGAACTGTCACCGAGCCGTTAGTCTCTGTTTACAATGTGACAGCTGTGATTGGCCCTCCCGATCACGTGACGGCTGTGTCCAATCACTGCGCCCATATCACGATCTCTGTTCGGCTGGATCCTGTGATCATAATGATCACAGGATCCAGCCGCAGCGTGCCGTGTGGCCGCGCTGGGAGCACCCGTTCTGCAGGACGTAAATACACGTCCTGTCAGAACAGGGAAGCTCCCACCCGGCCGTATATATACACAGTGGCTGGGTGGGAGGTGGTTAAATAACATACAAAAAAAAAAAAAAAAGGTGAAAGAAGTTTTCCAGTGCTGCTGATTTGATGTTAGTACAGAAATCTCACCTACTGAGCTATTGTGTACTGACAGGGGGTAAGCCATTGGTTGAGAGTGCTGGTTGAGTCGGTTAGCTGGTGATTTTCCAGCAAACTCATCTGACAGAAGCCAGCCGAACAGTCGCCTTCTGTCGGACCAGCTGCCATACACACGGGCCAAATGGCGGCCAGTTTTTATTGATCCGGCCGATGTCGCCCAGCATTCGGCCTGTGTGTACTTGGCTTGATGGTGTGATGAGTAGCGGCTCACTAGGGAAGGACAGTGCAGCAAGGTGGGGGCGACAGGAGATCCAGTAACTCGTGCCACCTTAGATCCCTTTTTACATTGGTGTCCCTGCTAAGCAGAATCCCCTTGCTCAGCAGGGATCTCTCTGCTGTGCAGAGCGGACACGGCCTGCTCTCCTCTATGGGCCAATCGGATTGGAAACGGACCACCTGTCCGTTTCCATCCAATCTGCTCGAAGTAAGGTAAATAGAACCACCATCCGTCTGTTTTTTGGCGGACAGGATCGGATGGCGGGGAGTGTCAACGGCTGACACCTGCCACTGCATGGAGGAGCCTGAAGGGTCCAATCAGGTCCGCCTGAAAAACTGGCAGGTGAACCTGATCGCATCACCCGTGTGAAAGGGTCCTTCTGATGTGTGGCTGGGGCATGGCAGGGGGAGACTGAATAATCAATGTCAATAAAAAAAAAAAAAAAGGGATTTTATTAAAACTTACCGTAAAATCCTTTTCTCCGAGTTCACTGACAGACGCAGCTCTTCATTGACTTTGTGGGTTTTATGTTCGTCCCACTAGGAGTTAACTAGGCAGGGAAAAGAAACAGCTGGCCCCTCCCCTGGGGGCTGTCCTCTCTTCCTACATCAAACCCCCTCATAGCATAGCTCCTCAGTTCGTACACAAGCCGTATAGAAACAGAGCCCAGAGGGGTGGGTGCTGCGTCTGTCAGTGAACTCGGAGAAAAGGATTTTACGGTAAGTTTTAATAAAATCCTTTTCTGCTTACGTTCACTGACAGACGCAGCTCTTCATTGACTTTGTGGGGACGTCCCCAAGCTGTCAAAAAAGAGGGGTGGGTAAACGCTAACAACTGTACCCAACAACCTCTGAGGAGGCGCCAGACGCGCCTACACCGCCGCCTGTAAAACTTTGCGGCCAAAAGCAGCATCCGAAGATGCAAACACATCAACTTTATAAAACTTAGTAAAAGTGTGAACCGAGGCCCAAGTGGCCGCTTTGCACACCTGGGACACCGAAGCCTGGTGTCTGAAAGCCCAGGAAGTACTAACCGCCCGGGTAGAGTGAGCCGTAACCGTAAAAGGGGGAACCTTACCCAGAACAGAATACGCATGAGTCACGTTTTTTCTGATCTAATGAGAAATCGTAGCCAAAGAGGCCGCCAATCCTTTACGCGGGCCCTCTGGCAGAACAAACAAGGCGTCAGCTTTTCGAAAGGGAGCTGTAACAGCCAAGTACACCCGTAAGGCCCTCACTACATCCAAGGCATGCAACTCAAACTCCTTTGGGTGCGATGGACGAGGGCACAATGAAGGCAGGACAATATCTTCATTGATGTGAAAAGAAGAAACTACCTTCGGAAGAAAAGAAGGAGAGGGTCGCAGGACCGCCTTATCCCTATGCATTATCAAATAAGGAGACTTGCACGATAGTGCAGCTAATTCCGACACCCTTCTGGCAGAAGTGATGGCAACTAAGGCCACCTTGTGCGACAGAAGCTGTAAGAAAATCTCCCTGATTTTCTCATAAGGTGGTTTCTGAAGAACAGAAAGCACCAGATTCAGATCCCACGGAGCCATCGGAGATCTTACCCGAGGTGCCACATGTCGCACACCTTGTACAAAGGTACGAATCAGAGAGTGCGAAGCTAAGGGTCTCTGAAAGAGTATGGCTAAAGACGATATCTGGCCCTTGAGAGTACTCAAGGCCAAATTCTTATTCAGGCCCTGCTGTAAAAAGGTCAGGACCCTGGACACGACATAAGAGCGAGGGTTATAGCCCTCCGCCTCGCACCAAGCAATGTAAGCCTTCCAGGTGCGGTGATAAATCTTACGAGAAGTGCACTTGCGAGCTTTCAACAGAGTAGGGATTACGGAGTCAGCGACCCCCCTATCCCTCAGCACCTGGGACTCAATAGCCAAGCCGTCAAAGCCAGCGAGGGTAAAGCAGGGTGCAATATGGGTCCTTGAGACAGAAGATCGTCCCGCATCGGGAGCCGCCAAGTGGCGTCTGCCACCATGTGCACCACGTCGGCATACCAGGTGCGCCGGGGCCAATCCGGGGCCACCAGAATAGTTGGTATCCCCTCCATCATGATTCTGCGTACCAATCTTGGGAGCAGTTTTATCGGAGGGAAGGCGTACAGGAGACGATAACAGCTCCAGGGAGCCACTAGAGCGTCCGTGGCCACTGCCAACGGATCCCTCGTTCTGGACACAAAAGGTTCTCACTTTGTGATTGAACCGGGACGCCATGAGATCCACATCCGGCGTCCCCCATCTGCGGCAAATCTGATTGAACACCTCCGGGTGGAGGGACCACTCCCCGTGGTTCAGCGTCTGGCGACTGAGAAAATCCGCCTGCCAGTTCTCCACGCCTGGAATGTAAACTGCTGAAATAGCTGGAACGTGAAGTTCTGCCCATCGCAGTATCAGAGCTGCCTCTGCTGCAGCCGCTGGACTCCTTGTGCCGCCCTGATGGTTCACATACGCCACCGCTGTGGCATTGTCCGATTGAATTCGGATCGGACGGCCCTGCAATCTCATTGTCCAATGAAAAAGACACAGTCTGATTGCTCTCAGCTCCAGCTTGGGCAGGCGAGCCTCCTGGGTCGACCAACGACCCTGAGCAGACAGTTGCCCCAGGACTCCACCCCAGCCCATTAGGCTGGCGTCCGTGGTGATTATCATCCACTGAAGAGGCAAGAATGACTTCCCCTGAGTTAGGGCCGAGTACCGTAGCCACCAGATCAGAGACGCCCTGGTCTGGTGGCTCAGCCGGAAGGTCCAACTACCGATGGGACTTGTCCCACTGAGTCAGGATTGCTCGTTGGAGGAAGCGAGTGTAACTCTGAGCAAAGGGTATCGCCTCGAACGACGAGACCGTGAGTCCCAGCACCCTCATACAGAACCGCAATGAAAACCGATGGTGCGACAGGAGGGTGCGCACTGCCGACTGTAGACACTGCAGTTTTTTTGGAGGGAGGAACACCTTCGCCTGTTCTGTGTCCAGAATGAGACCCAGATACTCCAAACGGTGGGAAGAAGACACCGACGACTTCTTCAGGTTTAGTAACCAGCCGAAGTCCAGCAGGGAGGCCATTGTGATACTCACATTCTCCTCCAGAGCAGAGGCAGAGTCCGCTCGCAGGAGCAGATCGTCCAGATATGCCACTATTGCAATTCCTCTCTGACGCAGCAACCCCAACACCGGACCTAGCAACTTTGTGAAGACACGGGGTGCGGAGGTCAGGCCGAAAGGGAGAGCCACAAATTGAAAATGGCGATCCCCTATCGCAAACCGCAGAAAACGCTGATGTCGCAGATGGATTGGTACATGGAGGTACGCATCCCTTATGTCCAACGACGCCAAAAATTCCCCTTGGTGAAGGGCGGCCACAACCGACCGAACAGACTCCATTCGGAACTTTCGCGTCCTGACATACCTGTTCAGGGCCTTCAGGTCCAGGATGGGCCGAAATCCCTCCCCTTTTTTGGGTACCACAAAAAGGTTCGAGTAAAAACCTCGAAACCTCTCTCCTGGGGGAACAGGTACAATCACTCCTTGGTCTGAGAGGGCCTGTACCGCCCCGGAGAGGGCCTTCCTGTGCTCCTGCGGGAGACTTAAATTTGAGGGGAAGAACCTGTCTGGGGGTAGAGTGATGAACTCTATCCTGTACCCGGTGGACACCACCTCCCGGACCCAGCGGTCCGAAATGCAGGCCAGCCACCGTTCCGCGAACCCTAGAAGATGTCCCCCCACCCGACACTCGGGCGGGGGCAACCCATCAGGCTGAAGAAGACTTGTCTTCCGTCTTTTCCGTCTTGCGCTGCCACTGCCGTTTTCCGGCCCCCGCAGCGACCTTACCGGAACGGGTCCCTTTACTTGCCGCGCCCGGGGCGCGAAAAAAATTCTGACCCGAAGGAGGGGGCTCCTGTCTACGGCGAAACTCACGCCTGCGGGGCTCCGGAAGGAAGGTACTCTTACCTCTCATGAAATCCTTGATGATCTCATCTAGACGCCCACCTTGAAAAGGGAGGTCAGCCAAACCTCTTTTGGAAGCGTGGTCACCGGACCAGGAACGCAACCAAAGAATTTGTCGGAGTCTGACGGCAGAGATCGATATTCTGGACAACAGAGGCAGAATATCCATGGCCGCATCACACAGGTATTTTATTCCTTGGAGTAAAAACTCAGCCTTCTGCGGCGCCTCCATCAGGCGACCGCCTTCTAGGTCCTTCATGAGTTCTTCCATGCATTCGGAAAAATGCTGAGCCGCCATAGCTGAAGCCAGTGCTGGTCGCACAGCAGAGCCCATGCTCAAGAACAGGGACTTCAAAAGTGCCTCTGTCTTTCTATCAGCGGGATCCTTAACCACTTGCCGACCGCCGATCGGCTATTGACGGCGGCAAAGTGGCTCTGTAACGCAAACCGCCATCATACGACGGCGGCCGCTAACTCGCGCCGTGTGCGCGCCCCCTAGGCGCGGGCGCTGCAACGGCATTCGGCAGAGGGCCTTTCAATCTACAGCGCCAGGCCAATGATTTTTGGCCTGGCCCTGTAGATCGCCCTGCCAATGACATTATTCCCCTGCCTCTGTAAATGTAAACAGAGGCAGGGGAAGTTCACTCCTCTTCCTTTCTGAAGTCCTTTTCGACATCAGAGGAAGAAGAAGCAGCTAAAAACTTGAGTGCACCAACACTACACTAACACCAGGCCACATAAGCACATTTAACCCCTTGATCGCCCCCTGATCGCCCCCTAGTTAACCCTTTCACTACCTGTCACCCCACTGTCACAGAATCACATAGTGCAGCGATCTGATTTTTAGCGATCGCTGTACATGTGACCCTTGTGACGCTAAATCAGTGTTAGGTTAGGTTAGTACTAGGCCTAGTTAGGTGAAAATACCCCCCCTGCCCCCCCAATAAAGTTTTTAACCCCTTGATTGCCCCGTCACCTGTGATCACCGTAAAAGTGTCACGGGTGACGCTAGCTAGATAGATAGTTTTTTTTCAATCAGAATACCCGCCGTATTTATCCTTTATAGGTTTTAACCCCCGATCGCCCGGCGGTGACCCCAGTTATTTTTTAGTGTGCGTTAGGGTCAGTGTAAACGCCAGGCAGGGTCAGTTAGCGAGGTACTCCGACACGCACGCACATTAGTTAGGTGCTAGATATTATTGTGATATCTGATCAGAGCAATATCTGCGATCTGATCAGATATATATTAGCGTCCCCCTTAGATTAGGGTTCTAAAAAACGCAGTGTTAGCGGGATCAGCCCAGATAACTGCTAACACCTGCGTTTAGCCCCTCCGCCCATCCCAGCCCACCCAAGTGCAGGATCAATAGATCGCTGTCACTTACAAAACACAGCACACATATCTGCAGCCTTCACAGATCAGGCCCGATCCCTGCGAATTCTGACAGTGAATTTGATAGCGTTTGCAACAGGCTCTGACAACCAGGTGTGCTTTTTTGCCTGTGAGTCACGCTAGTGTACATTTCAAATTTAGAAACCCAAAATGTCTGGCCGCAGGTACACTAGCGAAGAGGCCTACAATATGCTGAGTTTGACAGATGAGAGCGATGGGGAAGACTTCTGATCGCTGAATAAATGTCATTGGTCCCAAAAAAGTGTCAAAATGTTCCGACACGTCCCCCCCAATATCGCATTACCGCTAAAAATCGCAGATC
>BLSH010098745.1:181582-195574 GCA_018402905.1 Glandirana rugosa | reverse complement strand
CGCCACCATGTTTTTCAGCAACGGGTGTCACCAACATTAGCGAAAAAACATGGTCTAGAGTTTGGGATAGTGAAACAGAATAATATATTCCCATTTTATTTGGGGAATCTAGCTACACAGTATATAGAAATAAATGGGAAAGGGGGGGGGGGGGGACTTAAGTTTGTGTCTCACAAAACACACAATATAGGGAGTGTGCTCTCACCAAGCCCAACATGGATGGAAGTGGTTGGTTAAAAATTCAGGGGCTGTTAGAAACACACAAGATCAAACGGTTATCTGCAATACAAGATGTTATTACCTGTGAGGAATGTGGAGCACAATGCGTGGTCCGCACAACAAAAAGACTGATACAAATAACGAAAATGGTAAATACAGATTTAACGTAAGGATAGATCAGAGGCAGGGATAGATTCTCCAGACTAAGTCGCCGTGGGATGTTTCCCATTACTGTGGCTAGTAGGACCTTTCCTCTCCCCATTTCCCTTCCCCTTAATCCCTCCCCTAATTTCCCTCCCTTCTTCACTCCAACTGAACACAGATGGAAGGAAATAAAAAAAAATTTCCCTACTCAATCCGAAATGAAAAGTCGATACAAATATAGCTGTGCTCAAAAGTTTACATACCCTTTGAGAATTGTGAGCAGGCAAAATACATTACTTATGGGATTCATATTCAACCGTAGGTCATAACAGAATGACACAATCAAAAAAAACATGGCAAAAAGTAAACATATGAAATGACCCCTGTTCAAAAGTCTACATACAGTTTGTGACGAACCGCCTGGGAACCCCTCTGAGTTCTTGAGCCAAGATACACCTTTCTTCATTCGGGAACCAGGAATTATAGCTGAAAATTGCACCCAAGAATGAGTCGACACTAGATTAGGTGTAAAATGGAACTGACTTTATTGTAAACACACATTTATACCACCCAATCAGATAAGAGCTTGATCATATTATCCTAAACAATGCAAACTGTAAACAGTAATATCAGTACATCTAACGGACAAAACAAACCATAATCTAATTAAAACAGTAAGCCAACTAGTGACATAGACAAGCCTAGGTGACTCAGGTCAATGCCCACCCAGACAGTTCAGCACCAGTGTTCAAGATGACCCAGGGCTGTCCAAATATCATTAACCAGCTTTTTCACATGCATCTTCAAGTTAGCAGAGACCATAATGGCTTCCTTGACTGTTCAATGTGGTAACGTCATCTTGCATTATCTAAAAGGACATCTTCCGGAATGCTTGTAGCTCCGTCAAATGCCAGGGTCCATAGTCAATAGGCAAGAGGCTACCTTGCAGTCTCCTCCAAAATCCCCTGTCTGAGTTGGGTCTGTCACACTTCGTTCTTAATACCGTGTATTGCCTTTAGCATTTATAATAGCAGTAAGTCTTTTGTAATCGTTGTCAATGAGGCCTCAAATTCTTGAAGGTGGTATAGCTACCCAATCATCTTGGTAAAATGCCTCCATGTCATGCTAAGTCTTTGGTCATTTTACATGAACTGCATGTTTGAGATCTCCCATGGCTGTTGTGCTCAAGGTCCTTGTAGTGTTGGAAAGTCCAAGCACATCCCATGCGTAGTTTTTGCACAGAGAGCAAATGGTCTGGCAGTATTTTCTGATAACATGCTGCATTCATCTTGCCATCAATTTTCACAGGATTCCCCGTGCTTTTAGAGCTCACACCCCCAAAACATCAGTAAGCCATTCTTCACAGTGGGGATGGTATTCTTGACACTATATGCCTCCTTGACCCCTCTCCAAAAGATAGCCCTTATGGTTTTGAACATTAAGCTTTATTCTGGTCTCATCAGCCCAAATTACAGTGTGGCAGAAGCTGTGAGGAGTGTCAAGGTGTTGCCAGGCATATTGTAACAGGGCTTTTTGGCAGCATCGGTGCATTTAAGGCTTCTTTCTGACAACATGACTATGCAGCTCATTTTTGTTCAAGTACTGCCATATTGCACTCCTTGAAAACAACCACGCTGTCTTTTTCTAGACCAGACTCTTTCTCCTGAGTTTACCTGTTAGTTTTTCCTTGTATCCCAAACAATTCTTCTAGCAGTTGTAGCTGCAATCTTTCTTGCTCTTCCTGACCTTAGCTTGGTATACCCAAATGTTCCACTTCAGTAATTTTACAGTACTGACTGGCATATTCAAGGCTTTTGATATCTTTATATACTCTTCCTTCTCTATAAAAGTTTCATTACATGGTTACGCAGGTCTTTTTGACAGTTCTTTTCTGCTCTCCATGGCTAAGTATCTCGCCTGCTTAATGCATCCACGTGAGCTAAAACTCATTGACTAATTATACACAGACACCAATTGCAATTTAAAGAGCCACATGGAAAAAAAACCTTTAAATTACCATTTTACCCTGTGTGTCAGCTTGACAACTTTTGAACACAACTGCAATTTTAGGCCCCTTTCCCATGGGTGCTTCTGTTTTCAGAAGAGTTACCAAAGTATTTTTTTTTTTTATTAGAACATGTTATACTTACCTGCTCTGTGCATGGTATTGCACAAAGTGGTACCGATCCTCCTCTTCTGAGGTACCCCGGCGAGGATCTTGGCTCCTCCTCTTCTTTTGAGGGACTACCATAACCAGCCACTGGCTATGGGTATGCGCACTCCTGACCTGTGCGTCTATGGAGCCGCACTCCATAGACTTACACAGCAGGACTTAGGCCCGCCACCCACTTCCTCCTCACTGCATTTGATTCATAGTAGCAAGAGCCAATGGCTCCTGCTCGAATGCTGTGTGAAGAGGAAGGGGAGAAAAGATGCAGCCTTGCCCAGCGCTGATCTCTTCTCCCCACTCTTCCCCTTCACACAGGGAAGGGGGGGGGGGGCACAGATACTGAACACGTACCTTAATGCACACAATACATTAAGGTCAAAAAGTTTAGGTTAGTAAGCCAGCCCCCCTGACAACATCACTGATGAAACTAGTTAGGCGTGGCTATCACACTTGCTGACCAGCGGGTTCGATGCAGCCACACAGCCTGCTGCTTTTTGGGACAGGAATGGTATCTGTTATTATTGCCATCTGCAAGTTTTTTAAAACTATTGCCCAAGGATTTGTTTAGGGCAATTCCCTTTGCAAGTTTTACTTTATTTTTTTGTATAAATGTTTTTTATGGGTTAAACTATGGCAGCATATGCTTTATATTTTTAGGTTTCATCCTGCTGATGAAACAACCCTGACTGGATCACATTTGGTACCTTGGAGTTTCCCTTCATAAGAAGATGTAACACGTGCATTTTACCATACTATAATGATGTTCCACAGGATCCGGTAAGAGGCTTTTAGGCTCCATGCACAATGGACACTTCTTCCACCTCCCCTGAACGATTTTTTGGACAGCTAGAAACCCGTGCTTAAACCAGCCATCAAGACGCGTTTTACATGCTGCGTTTAGCAGCGTTTTTCTTTTTTTTTCTTCAATGGATCCAAAAGCAGCAAAAACGCTGGTGAATGTTTGCTGCAGTTTACCCATACAGTGGGTGCAGTGCAATGTACCTGCAGCTTTCCTGCTGGTTTGCTGCACTTAGCCATAAACTTCTATTATATCCTGCGGGTTTGGTGCACTTTCTGAAAACACACCAAACCTCCTGAATGCAGGAATTTTTGTGCGTTTTCAGAAAGTACACCACACCTGCAAGATATAATAGAAATCTATCGCAACGCTAACCCAGAAAAGTCTGATGTATTGTGCTGCACCCGTAGTGCAGGTAAACCTCAGCATATCAGTGCGAGAGCAGCCTTATGGCTCCAAACAGTAAGGGTTCATTTACATTTTCAATTTGGGGGGCGATAAAACCCTACTTAAAATGTTATCACCCCAACCGCACCCCCTTTAGCTGCAGTGGCCAGGGGTGTAAACATGTCACAGCCACAGCCATTTAAGTGAATGAGGCCACGCTGCAAGTGCAGTACAGCAAACAAGGGGTTAAAGCAGGCAGCACTGTGTTGCTTTATCACCACCTGCTTTAATCCCTTGGACCCTGCAGAAGCATGCAGTTGCGAGGCACTTGCAGAGTGGCCCCATTTACTTGAAGGCATCTCAATTGTCAGGCGGTAGCACCCACCAAAAGCCACAGGGGGCTTAAATTCCTGCTGTGGCATGTGTACACCTTTAGCTGCAGCCTCAGCAGCTAGAGGGGGTAGGGGTTGGGGGAGATAAAACCACAACTTAACCACAGGGTTTTACCACCCTCAACTTCACGTGTTAACGAGGGTGCCGCTGCCAAATTCAACTAAGGGCTCATTCACAAGAACTTCTCTGAAAAGCGATCAGAGTAGGTTTGACAAGTGGTGAGGAGGCGGATTTAAACCTATGATTGCCATGCAATTCACATGACTACGACACGGTAGTACAGCAGACAGACGTTTAAATCCAGTGTGTGAAGGAGATATTGCCCAATGATCTTTGACTTCTCCCATGTTGTTCAGGTAGATCTCCACCTTTTTAAAGGTAGCCTACCCCTGGCTCTAAACCAATCAGTTAAATTTTGGCTTATTATTTTAGACACTCGCCTTGACATTTGCACATAACTAAAATAGGCATCCAAACAAATGCATCACTGCTGCAAAGTAAACAAAATGTTACCTGAACCCAATTACAGAACATGAAAAGGGCTTACATGGGAAACAAAGAAAAAGACATTAACTTAATAAACCAATACACATCACTAATCGGAGTCTTTCAATTGTTAAAGACTTTAATATCTGCTTAACAATTTAGTAAAACTGGATTGCAATCAAAGAAAACTGGTTTATGGACAAAAACATGGCATGTTTCAGAACAAGTGCATACAAGAAAATTTAGGATTATAATTATAATTTAATTCTAACCATGCCGTGCACACATTCTAAGACTACACTATTCTAAACCCTTGGATTGTATGGTTATTGGTGGCATCCCAGTCCAGCACTCTCCGGCTTTTTTCTCTACTTTGACTGAAACTGAACGCAGAACTCAAATTAAATTTTTTGGGGAAAATGGAATATGGTCAAATAAATAATTTGTTGGTTCAACTACCACTACCTTCCACTAGACATACTGTTCTTACCTCTATGGATCATCAGACCTAGTTTTCACTTGACACTCAAGCATCTGAAATATACATAATATATCATTTAGTGTGTCTCCCCTCTGTGCGTTTTGTGGCAGGATGAGGCAATGCCACTATTTGAGACAGCAGTTTGGGCCAGGTTTTGGAGAAAATAGGCCCACTAATGGCACAGGTGTATGCTGTTCTGGCAGTATCAGGATTAGAGGTCAGTGTCCCACCCTCCCAAAGGGGTCAGTAATTGTAAGGGAGACAAGAGGTGCACATCTGCACCGTGCTGTCCAGGACAGGCAAAGAAGCAGAGTGATCGGGTCTTACCTGGGGGTCAGAGGTGCCCCAATCAAAGGCCTGAGAGAGAGAGTCTATGAGACGTTACAGCTGGGAGCTGTAAAGGAAAGACAGAGCTGGAAGAGGTACAGATTTGCGCACTAGCACTGGGGAAGACCAAGGCATGAGGCCCTAAGCCACAGGGCTGATAAGGCATGCCAGGAGGCTTGAATATGTTTTTGTCGTATTGGAGAGAACCCCCTTCTTGGGAAGGTATGCATTTGTGAACTTTTTGCTTTCTTTTATATAAAATTGGCAGGAAACGCCCTGAAATGTACTTCGGGCATGGAGTAAACTCACTGTATGAACCACGAGAGACAACAACCCTTGTGTATGTGTAAACACTTACATATATCTTCATTGTATGTACGCTGGAATGTTTTGAGGTTTAATCAAATGGATATAAAAAACAAAAAAGTTGAAAAAAAAACAAAAAACTAATATACACACAGATCAGCCTAAGTTTATGACCTCCCACCTAATATTGAGTAGGTCCCCTTTTATCACTGAAATAGCCCTGACCCATTGAGGGACAGATGCTGCAAGACCTCTGAAGGTATGTTGTAGTATCTGGCATCAAGCCATCAGCAGCAGATCATTTAAAGTGGTTGTAAACCCTCTCATACGCAGTGAAGTGACTGGCCTCAGGTGATACATAGATTAAACAAATCCTACATACATTTTACTTGTTTTCCTACTGTCCTTCAAAAGGGCAGAATCATGTTAAAATCCTTCTCCATCTGTTAGGATCACAGAGGAGGGGGCGGAGAGCTGCAGTTACACTGAGGGTGCTGATTGGAGGAAAGGCACACACCCCAAACACAGCAAAGGAAGGATACAGAGCTGTGTTCTGAATAGACAAGCCCCATGCAGAGCTCTATGCCCCATCACAAAATTTAACTCATTTGACGGAAAAAGTTCTCAGAAGTGAGACACGCTAAACAGAGGAAAAAAGCACCAGAGAGAAACACTTAGAGCTTTGGAGAGAGATATAAGTCAACTAGGGATGCACCGAAATTTCGGCTGCCGACAATTATCGGCCAAAACCGGTGTTTTCTGTATCGGCCCTATTTTGTTTCGGCTGATACCAAAAACACTTATTTTGGCCGAAAATGCCGATAAGTCCACCCCGGTACCGTCCATTACGAGGGTATGTGTGCATCACATACCCCGCAAAGGATGCCGGAGATTAGAAGATTCACAACGTACAGAGCATGCTGTTAGTACAAGCCGCTTTGTGCATGAAACGGTCAGCTAATTACACTGAATGCACAGAGAGCTGTCAGATTTTCAAGTTGATGTCGGGAGGTGGGCGGGACTGAACAGCTATCAAAACGCCAGCCAATGGGACAGGGGCTGGGCAGGTGTTAGCTGGTTGGTCCCGCCCACCTCTGATCTCAGCGTAAAAATCAGACAGCTCTCTCTGCATTCAGTGTAATTAGCAGACAGTTTCATACACAGAGTGGCTCGTACAAGCAGCGCGCTCTGTGCAATGTAAATCTTCCAATCTCTTCTGCCAGTGCCGTCCAGTACCACATACCAGTGCCATCCAGTACCACATACCAGTGCCATCCAGTACCACATGCCAGTGCCACCTGCCAGTACCATCCAGTGCAGCCGGTTAGTGCTATCCAGTGCCACATGCCAGTGCCGCCTGTCAGTGCCACATGCCAGTACCATCCAGGGCCACCTGCCAGTGCCACCCAGTGCCACCAGTCAGTGCCACCCAGTGCCGCATGTCAGTGCCACCCAGTGCCGCATGTCAGTGCCACCCAGTGCCGCATGTCAGTGCCACCCAGTGCCGCATGTCAGTGCCACCCAGTGCCGCATGTCAGTGCCACCCAGTGCCGCATGTCAGTGCCACCCAGTTTTGCCTGTCAGTGGCAACCAGTGCCACCTATCAGTACCACCTGTCAGTGCCCAGGCACCAGTAGGCTGCATATGACAATTGTATATAAAAATATAAATATTTTTTAAAAACTAATTTTCGGTTTTTTGGCTTAGTGCATTTCCGGTTTCGGCACCAAAATTCCCATTCAGTGCACCACTAGAGTCAACACTACAGATACATGTGCTTTGTACAGATTTAATGACTGAGGGTTACAACCACTTTAAGTCTTTATGTTGCAACATGGGGCCTCCAAGGATTGGACTTTTTTTTCCAGCACATCCCACATTTATGTGATAGGGGGCATTATCCTTCTGAAAAAAGGCCACTGCCATCAGGGAATACAGTTTCCATGAAGGACTGTTCTCAGTCAGCAACAATGTTTTAGGTAGGTGGTACATGTCAAAGTAGCAAGCACATGCCGTACTTCAAGTCAACATATGTAGCCAGGGGCTGTAGGAAAAAAAATCTGATAAGGTGTGGAGGGCTTGGTTTGAACCCCTATGCTCCGCTGGATAGGAACAATAGATGGAGGTGGTCTGCCGTGCAGAGTGGAGAGTTCGGGAGCTGAGAAGAAGCGATTAGATAACTAGCAGTAGGTTGGGGCCTCAGGAAATCGTGGGAGTGTAGGTCTCCCCTGACACTTTCTCATACAAGAAATTAAGGAGTAACAAGGTGGCAGAATCCAGCTATTTCTGCAGCACTTGAGGGGAGGTGGGGGGTGGGGGATTGGGGAGTTTGAGTTATGTTGTATACCTAGTCAGGAACTCTGTCTAAATAGCTTGGGATCCTGCGAGATCCCAGAGGTGCCAGGGCTCTGGCCCTCTTGTGAACTGTTTTTGTACTTGTTTGATTTATATGAAAAAAAAAAAAAAAAAAAAAAAAAAATCAATAAAAACTTGTTAGACTTACCGGTAACTCATTTTCTGGGAAGTCTTCCAGGACAGCCTCTGAGACCTTGGGCTCCTCCCCTCTGGACAGGAAACACATCCCCAATTTTAAATAAAAGGCAGTCCTCCAGGCCACATACCACAGTATTATCAAGGTCTGCAGGAAGGCTCTGGAAGACAAAGCACAAATATTACAGCATAATAGCAGCAAATAACAAAAGCCAATTGGGTGGGAATCCTGGCTGTCCTGGAAAACTTCCCAGAAAATGAGTTACCGGTAAGTCTAACTGAAGTTTTCTCAAGTCGACTTCCAGGACAGCCTCTGAGACGATTCTCAAGAACTTACCAACTAGGTTGGGACCACCGCCTGGAGGACTTAACATCCAAACACCTGATCCTTGCTTGTAAGCAGATCCAGGCGATAATGTCGCGCAAAGGTAGAGTAACTGGACCAAGTTGCCGCCTTGCACATCTGCTCAGGCGAAGCACCAGCTCTCTCTGCCCAGGATGCTGATACTGCACGGGTTGAGTGTGCGTTGACAAATGGAGGCAGGGTCTCCTGCTGGTTGTAACATTCACAAATGACAGATTATATCCACCTAGCTAGGGTGGATTTGGACGCTCTAAGTCCCTTACGAGCACCCGCAAAAACAACAAATAAGGATTCTGACTTCCTAAATTCTTTAGAATACTTAACATAACTCAACAAGCTTGTCTTAACATCCAAGCTTCTGAACGACGACTCCTTCGTAGCAGGGGAGGGGTAAAACGTGGGTAAAACCATATCCTGCGATCTATGAAAAGAATTAACCTTTGGAAGAAATGCAGGATCTGTTTTGAGAACTACCCTAGCCTCAAAAAAAATAAAAATAAAAAATAGCTCTCTAATGGAGAAGGCCTGCAACTCATTTACCCTTCTTGTGGATGTGATTGCTATCAAAATATGGTTTAACGTTACCCATTTAATGGAGGTCTTTTCCAGCGGTTCAAAAGAATCTAGCATTAAGGCCTTAAGAACCAAAGACAGGTCCCAGGCTGGACAGGATTTAACTACCTGTGGTCTAGCTCTGGATAAGGCCCTGAAAAAGTCTGAAACAAAAAGATTCTGTTGTAGGAGGAGACTGCAAGAATACACTGGGCTGAGGCCTATACCTTTAAAAGGTACTTACCGAGAGTCCCCTGACCAACCCCTCCTGGAAGAACTACAAAATAGCAGGGATATCTGGAGAAGCCTGGTCCCTCTTTGCCAACCAAGAATTGAATTTCTTCCAAATCTTAAAATATATTGCCCTGGTGACTGGCTTGTGACAATTCACAAGGGTTTTAATCACCTCTTCAGAGAAACCCTGGGATCTTAAGATCTGTTCCTCAGAAGCCACGCTGACAATTTCAACGTCTATCTGGGGATGTGGCACTGGACCCTGTATCACCAGATCCTCCCTCTCGGGAAGGAGCAAGGGCGGAACCATCGAGAGGCTTCTTAGATGGGAGAACCATGACCTCTTCGGCCAGAAGGGAGCTACCAGGATGAGGCTGGTTCTTTCTGCCCTGAACTTCCGGAGAACTAGTGGAATTAACCTTGTTGGAGGAAAAGCATAAGCCAGGCTGAATGCCCAGGGAATAGTCAAAGCGTCTATTCCTATTGAATGATCTTCTGGATCCAGAGTACAGAACTTTTTGACTTTTCTGTTCTTTTGGGAGGCGAACACATCCACCTCCGGCATCCCCCCCATCTCTGGGTGATGGCTGCAAACCCCTCCTGGCTGAGAGCCCACTCGTCCTGATTTAGCCTCTGACGGCTGAGGAAATCTGCCAGTGAGTTCTCTGACCCTCTTAAGTGAATGGCTGATATTGAGCTTAACCCCTGTTCTGCCCATGCAAAAATCACGTTTGCAATCTCCTGGAGCCGCTGACTTCTCGTGCCCCCCCTGTTTGTTTATGTAAGCCACCGTGGTCACATTGCCCAGGCGTATCTGTAAGTGAGCTTTTTCTAGTTCTGTCTGAAAAGCACTCACTGCTCTCAGGACTGCTAACAGCTCTCTCTGATTGGAGGACCCCCTGGCTTCCGTCGAGGACCAGGTCCCCTGCGCAAGTCTGTCCCCCAAATGCACCCCCCAGCCAAGGTGACTGGCATCTGTAGTCAGAATCTTGGTCTGCGTGGTGGCCCAATCCAGCCCCTTGCTCAGGTTCTGCTGTGATCGCCACCACTAGAGATCTTTTAATCTTTGCGGGGAGAAACACTTGGGTATCTAGGATCTCCCTGCTCCCATTCCAAGACCTTAGGAGAAAGGCCTGTAATGGGCGTTGGTGGAATCTCACCCAGGGTACTGCGGAAAAGCAGGATGTCATAAGGCCTACTACCTGAGAAATCTGCCTTAGGGAGAGTGGTAGATTGTTTTGCAGCCTTGCTGCCACCTGGTCCATCTTTAGGATCTTTTCTCTTGGTAAAAAGATTTTTTGTTCTACTGAAGCCATCTCGTATCCCAGATATGATACCCTCTTGGAAGGGACTAGGCAAGACTTTTCTTGGTTGACTAGCCACCCCAAGGACCTGAGAAAGCTCTGAATCTCCCTCAGTTCTGCTGATAACTGGTGGGATGATTTCGCTATTACCAAAAGAACATCCAAGTATGGACTGATCGTTATTCCCTTCAAGTCTTAGTGGCACTAAGGCTTCTGCTAGGACCTTTGTAAAAATTCTTGTTGCTGAAGCCAGACCAAAAGGAAGGGCCCAGCACTGAAAGTGACACACTCTTGCTCCCATCCTGACCATAAACCTGAGATATCTTTGCGATGCTGGATGTATTGGCACATGGAGGTATGCATCTCAGAGGTCCAGCGTGGCCATGTAGCACTCCTGGAACACTATGTTCCTTACGGAAAAGATGGACTCCATCTGCAGGTTCAGAATTAGACGCAACTTGCCTGACTGTTTTCTTACCACAAAGATATGAGAGTAAAAACCCTGACCCTGCTCGTCCCTGGGCACCTGCAGCAGTACATTTTGATCTAAGAGATCCCCTACCAGGAGACTCAAAGCCTCTGCTTTTTCTGGATTTCTGGACGGTGTTACCAGTAATCTTGCAGGGGGAATCGACTCAAACTCCAATCTGTAACCGTTCTGGATCAAATCCAGAATGTATGCATTGGAGGAGATTGCTGCCCATTGTGGGAAGAACTTCCCCAGTCTTCCTCCCACTGGGAGACAGGAGTCATTGACTCTTTGCGGGCCTCTAAGGAGGATTGAAGAGTATTCCTCCTCTACCTCTGCCCTTATGCCCCGTCCAGTGCTTCTTTGGCGCACCTTTGCGACCCTGTGTCGCTTGCTGCCTTGGACCACGAAAGGGCCTCCGCTTAATCGGCTTTCTTTTGGTTTCCGGAAAGGCCGCCTTATCAGCCGTGCACTCCAGCACCTCCTCCAGACCTGCACCAAACAGATGGTCTCCCGAAAAGGGAATGCTGCAAAGGCGCAGCTTGGATGGTGAGTCCCCTGTCCAGGTCTTCAGCCAGAGAGCACGTCTGGCTGAATTGACCAGGGCAGCTGATCTGGCAGTCAGTTTAACCGATTCTGCCGAGGCATCCGCCAGATACCCTACTGCCTTGAATAGCAGCGGAAATGACTTAAAAATCTGTTGCCTGGAAGTACCAGCCAATAGGTGTGTCTGGAGTTGTGTAAGCCAACTGTCTACAGGGTGGGCCATTTATATGGATACACCTTAATAAAATGGGAATGGTTGGTGATACTAACTTCCTGTTTGTGGCACTTTTCAAGATGGGTGGTGACCTTTTTCAATAGGAAGAGGGTCAGGTGACACATCAAACTTATTGGGAATTTCACAAGAAAAACAATGGTGTGCTTGGTTTTAACGTAACTTTATTCTTTCACGAGTTATTTACAAGTTTCTGACCACTTATAAAATGTGTTCAATGTGCTGCCCATTGTGTTGGATTGTCAATGCAACCCTCTTCTCCCACTCTTCACACACTGATAGCAACACCGCAGGAGAAATGCTAGCACAGGCTTTCAGTATCCGTAGTTTCAGGTGCTACACATCTCGCATCTTCACAGCATATGGTTTTTTTATGTTTTTTGTGGTCAGAAAAAAACAATACCGGGTGAGCTGCTCCTTCCAGGAGGTACCGCCATTCCTCCAAAGCCGACTTGATGGCCAGCAATTCCCTATCACCGACATCATAGTTCCATCAAGATGGTGCACCACCACATTATGGGTGTCAGGTCCGAGCATTCCTAGATGAACAGTTTCCTGGAAAGTGGATTGGTCGTCGTGGGCCAGTTGAATGGCCCCCAAGGTCTCCCGATCTGACCCCCTTAGACTTTTATCTTTGGGGTCATCTGAAGGCAATTGTCTATGCTGTCAAGATACGAGATGTGCAGCACTTCATTTTTAACAAGATGTCATTTTAACAGATGTAATTTTTAACAAGATAATCAAACGTTATTTACTTTAGCAGTCAATCATCCTAATGTGAAGTCTGATCGCTATAGAACGTAAAGGCATAATCAAAAAAATCTGGTGCTTGTACAGTTCTTGGCTGTGTTTTAACCACTTCAGCCCCGGAAGGATTTCCCAGGTTCGGACCAAAGCACTTTTTGCGATTCGGCACCGTCGCTTTAACTGATAATTGTGCGGTCGTGCGACGTTGTAACCAAAATAAATTCACGTCCTTTTTTCCCCACAAATAGAGCCTTCTTTTGGTGGTATTTGATCGCCTCTGCGTCATTTCTGATCACCGATATAAACACAAGAAGAGTGACAATTTTGCCAGAAAAAAAAAAAACAACTGTTTTCTAAAATACAAATCCAAAAAAAAAAAAAAATTATATAAACAAACTTTTTCATCGGTTTTGGCCGATTTATATTCTTCCTCATATTTTTGGTAAAAAAAAAAAAAAAAAAAAGAAATCGCAATCGGTGTTTGATTGGTTTGCGCAAAAGTGGCTGTGTTTACAGAAGATAATTTCTGGGTTTTGTTTTTTTTTTTTTACACTAGTAATGGCAGTGATCTGCGATTTTTAGCGGTACTGCGAAATTGGGGCGGACATGTCGGACCATTGACACTTTTTTGGGACCAATGACATTTATACAGCGATCAGAAATTTAAATATCCACTGATTACAGTATAAATGTCACTGGCAGTGAAGGGGTTAACCTGCAGGGGGAGATCTAGGGGTTAACTGTGTTCCCTGGGTGTGTTCTAACTGTGGGGGGGCTGGGCTGTTGTGGGTATAAGTACGGCGGGCGCGCTTTTCTCGTGCCGCACGCGCCCCCTAGCTGCCACCGGCAAATCGCCACTTATTTACGGCGATTCGCGGGAAGCATCCACACTGCCTTCGTGAATATATGGTAGGCAGGGTGTAAGTAGTCAAGTTATACGAGTTGTGTGCCTAGTAATAGTGGCATGCCATTTAGGAAGGGGGGGGGGGGGTTTAATGAAAACTGACACTAAGGGGGGGGGGGGGAAGGATTTACCGTACGGTGATAATGATCCGTGTGTTGAGCATATTGAACTGATGAATGTGGGACGGATGGTATATAAGTGCTTCCGTCACACCTACGAAGGGCGCTTAGCGGCATTTATTCACCGCTAAACGGCCACCGTCGATCCCCCGCGCACGCCGTGCTCTTTTCGCGCGGGCGGCATGAATATGGGTGTTGTCGGGTCGGGGGGGTGTCAATCTTGTGTGGGTCCCTTGTGTCAATTGGGGATCTAGAGGGGGACGTCCAATTGGGGAAGTGACGGTCACTGTAAATATGACATTAGTCACCTATAAATTTA
>BLSH010098745.1:164419-175017 GCA_018402905.1 Glandirana rugosa | reverse complement strand
CCCCCCCCCCCCCCCCCATCGCATAGACAAAAGGTCCCATGTGATACTTTTGTTTGGCGACAGGTTCTCTCAGGGTCTAAAAGATCCTGCAAGTCTCCCCTGGGCTCCAATGAATGTATTGCACATTGCACTGCATTACATTCTTTCCCAGCCTTCATAACCAGGGAAACTGAACTGGGTGTCCGCTCTCCTCCCTCCCCCTCTACCTGGCGGCACCCGCTATGCCTGTTCCGGGCCTGCAGATGGGCAAGTGGAGCCCGGGATACATAGCGTGGGGGGGGGGGGGGAGCGCGGGAGCAGGCAGCAGCCAAAGGGCCAGGACGAAACTCCTGGCGCCTAGGGTTTGTCAAGCCCTGATATAGTGTATATATTAGAGATGCACTGAAAATACGGTGTCCGAAACATAGGCCGAAAATGGTATTTTCGGCATTTTGCCAAAAGAGAAAAAAGTACCGATAATGGTGCAGAAAATGCCTGTGATTTTACCATGATTTTACTGTGCTTATAGTGAGTTTTTCATAGGTCATGTGACCCAAACACGTTATTGATCCTTTCTTACTGCATTTTCAATGCATTTCAATGGGGAGGTGCATTTTTGGCGCAGGTTTTTTTTTAACTGACCAAAAACATAGCAAGCAAGACACCAGAATGGAAGTGCAACGGGCCAGTGTGAAGACACAGAATTTAAAACTATGCATTTTTCTTGAGCGAAAAGTGCCAAAAATGGCCGACAAATATTTTTTTAAATTCACGATATTAAAGCGGAGTTCCACCCAAAAGTGGAACTTCGACTTTAAGACCTCCTCCCCAGCTCCTGATACTGAAACTGAGTTTTTGGGGAGAGGGGGGAGAGAGAGAGAGAGAGAGAGAGAGAGAGAGAGAGAGAGAGAGAGAGAGAGAGAGAGAGAGAGATCGGAGGCTTGTGCGGGTCGCATCGCTGGACCGGGAGACAGGTAAGGGTCTGTTTATTTAAAGTCAGCAGCTACACTTTGTAGCTGCTGACTATTAATAAACTTAAAACACAGTGAAACTCCACTTTAAATTAAGAAGTCAAATATAATTCTATATAAAAATGTATATATTATTTTATTAAAAACTAATTTCCGGTTTTGTCCACATGCATCCTGAATTTTTGGTTGCAGCACCAAAATTCCCTATTCGGTGCACCTCTAGTATATAGGTCAGAGGGAGAGTACTGTATTTTCTCCCCACCAATACTCCAGAGATAAAACCCAACACCGACTTTCACTGAATCCATGTAGGACATCAGCCACTTTACTGCAAACTGCAGGAGGCATCAAAACACAATGCTATTTCAATCCAGGGTCATAAAGGAAAGTCAACACTTAATTTTTTACCTCTAGTTACTTGATGGATTATACATCACGCTGACCTCATGACATGCCATAGCAGACTCCTGTGCGGTCAGAGCAATTCATGTCTACCCCCAGAGTTGCCAGCTGAAACCCTATACATAAAGAATGCATCTAGACGGCATCCATACATCCCGTAACCTGACCTCTACTTAACTATTAAAAAGGTCCGGAAAGTGATACTACAAGGGGGGTAATGAGACACAGGAATCTTACAAAGCACGGCCTACAACAGTGAACCCTGACACATGCAGCTCCAGGAATAGGGCTATTCTGCCATTCAATTTATATTTACATAAAGCCTATGTACAGCTTACCCGTCAAAATAAAAGCACATTAATAGCTTGGAATTATGAAAATACCAGTCTTCATGTTACAGAATAAAGAATATAAACGCAACTGCAGCCATCAAGGCAGACATGAGCAATTCACAAAATCATCCAAACAATCCCTAAGGGACGGTTCAGAGCTAGTGCATTAATGAACGTAGGTTCAACACAAGGGCACAACAAAATACCATTGCTGTCTATGCCCAGTTGACACTGAAAGTGGAACTAAACCCACCCATTTAACTTTTTCCATAAACAGTTACACTTAAAACACACCATGAATGATTACCTGTCACGGTTGCTTATGTTTCCAAGCGAATGGTCAAGCCTTCAAAAAGCTGGTGTCATAGCGGATCACATCTGTACATGGCAACTGCAGATCAAGACAGCAGCTTCCTTGGCTGTAAAGGATTGAAGTGTTTAGCTCCCCTAAGCATTCTATCGATTTGTGCTCATAAAATAATGACAACATGATGGTATAAATGTATTACAACAGGAGTCAACACATTAAAACACAGCAGCATAAAGAATTACACAGAAGTATGAATAGGAAAAAAGAATGCACTGCAATTGACAACCCTTCAAGCCTTCACAAAGCAAGCCATAAATAATGCAATGTTCGGGCCATAAAAAAAAAATAAAAAAAAGTGGCCGCCTCATGGGATTGACACCCCTATCACCCATTTGTTTTTAACAACTTACCTACTGGTCTCTTTCACCCCCTTCCTGCCCAGGCAAATTTTGGGGTCACACTGTGAATGGCAATTGTGTGGTCATGCAACACTGTACCCATATGAAATTTGATTTTCAGACAAATTGATTTTCTTTTAGTGGCATTTAACCACCACTGGGGTTTTTTTTTTTTTTTTTAATTTTTGCTAAACAAAAAAGACCAAAAAGTTTGAAAAAAAGAAGAACATTTGTTAGTTATAAAATTTTGCAAACTGCTAATATTCCTCCTTCACCGATGTGTGCTGTTGAGGCTGCACTGATAATCAGGACACAGATGATCAATGCCCTGATAATCAGTGTAAATGCCCCCTTTCATACTTGCCAGTTATGGGCTCTCCTCAAGCTGTGACAGCCTGGAGGAAAGGAATGCGGATAACTGGCAAGTGTGTTTACATCATGATCAGCTGTGATAGGACACAGCTGGTCATGTGGTAAAGGGCCGCTGTGATTGGCCCTTTACTCCGATTTGTGATCAGCTGCTTCTAAGGGACACAATGATCACAGAGTGTATGCCACAGGGGCATGGATCTGGGACGACTCCTAGAACTGGACGACAGTTCTGTAGCCGTCATTCAGCTATAGCACGGTCGGCAAGTGGCTAGATTATTTTCTTAGAGGATTATGGTGATTGTTAAAGGGGATATCCACTTTAAATGTCATGCTGTGCCACCCTGCCTCCTCCATCTCCCACAATATTTTTTATTTTTTTTTACAAAGTAAAGAAAACTAATTTTGCAGTATTGCAAGATTTGGGAAGAGAGGAGTGGGACTTTAATTGAAGCACGCGAGGGATACACAAACTGATGGAGATGTTCACAGAAATTTAATTTGTGGATATGAATAATACTCATGCATAGAATCACAAACATTACATGATAAAATATCAATCATAAATGATAATACAAATTCATAACAATGGATGTAAATGTGGTAAGCTCAGTACATTGCCCCCATCCATCAGGTATTTAATATACAGACTAGTAAAATATATATATACACACACACACACACACACACACACACACACACACACACACACACGTCTGCATGGCCAAGGACCTCATTGTTCCCATTGAGGTTTGATGTATAAAATGCATAGAAGGTTGAACCCACGGCAGCTTTTAGCTCTACGTTCGTGGCTTTGAGCCACTCATCAGGAGCAGGCTCGTGGTGTCTAAAAAAAGATTAATATAGGATCAGCAATTGACAAAGTAAAAACATTGGGGGTATGGATGCCTCCACAAACTGCGCATGCAACTTGCAACATTCATATGATGGTGATATACCGTCGGAGCCAAAGGCCCGTCCAAGGCCATCAGGGCCGGGAGCTGTGGCAGTGGGCATGATGGCAGCAACCCCCAGTTGGCATCACCCCAGGTGGATGAGGGTGTCCTGGTGATGGGAAGACCCATGGTTTAAGCATGGGATGATAGTGTGCTGTGGGAGAGTTGGATTAAATGAACAACTGTTGAGTGGGTGTGTGCATGGGAGATCAAAAAAAAAAAAAAAAAGAAGGAAGTGGAGCTGGATCAAGGGAAGGGAGCTGAAGAGCAGATAAGATATGGAACAGAGACCTGTGAAGTGGAGAGGTGAATGAGATCCAAGAAACCAGATGAATGGAGGAAGGATAGAGAGGAAAAGGAGTGAAGGAAGGTAGGTAAGGGCTAGCGAGGAAAAATAGATGAAAGCTAGATAGACAACCAGACCAATGGATGATCAAGATGGAAAGTTACAATTAAAGAATGTGAATGTTACCTGTAAACATGAGGCATGGTCATCCAAGCCGATGTATTGTGTGCAGGACGCCAAGATCCACCAAGGGGGACGCCTAAATAGGCATCCCCAACTGCCCACCCACCAACGCCAGGCACGCGGAGGCAAGAGTCGGACGGGGAGGCGCCGATCGGTGACTGCCCGGCGCACAGCTTCACACCCGCCCACAGCGTCCGCGAGCGTGGTTGACCCAGCTGGTACAGCATCACAAAAAGGATGCCGAACAGACAGCATGGGTGACGTGGCGCCAGGGTGGATAAAAATCAATGATTTTTTTTTTTTTTTTTTTTTTTTTTTTTTTTAAATCAGGTTTTTTTGATTTAAAACAGATTTTTTTTTATTTAAATCGATTTTTTTGATTTATCAAATTTATTTTAATAAAATGCTTTTGAAGTAAAAATCTATACAAATAGTTTTCTATTTAGGATACATTAATAATTTAGTTTATTCAGCATGAAATTGAGCTTAGTTATGTAGCATGAGGCTGTATATTCTGCAATATTTACATTTTTGGTAAACTCTTTCAATGAATCCAAGCTCTGCAAGCTGAGATAACATGCACTGCATTGATGCATTCACACAATTTCACAGTAACCATGAGCTAAAACAAAGTTCAGGAATATTCCTTTAATCTATTGTTTTGCAAATCTATGTACCCTACAAACTGTATGATTGAATCGGTTCTGATATCGCTGTTTTACTAACCTTATTGTTTGGGTACACGAAGCACCGTTTGATAAGTAGGGTGTACGGTCTCTCGGGGCCTGCCTGAAAGTCTTGGTTGGCGGCGGGTATGGCCTTTTGGCTTGATCCGCCGCCTCTCATGGGGTCTCCCTTCGGGGGAGTCCCACAGTAGTATCGGGGCGGCCGGTTCCGGCTGGTCGCCAAAGAGAAACTGGGGGTTGCCCGGCCTTTTGGCTAAGCAATCCTTGGTGCACGATACCTCAGTCCCCTAGGAGCTTCGGCCACCGGGGGATCAGGGTAAGAGGCCCTTCCTCTTCGGAGGGGGGCTATTGTGTACACCCATGTGCACTTTTTGTGTCTTCACTTTTGTGTTGTGCACTTTTTTATGCACCGGGTAAGTCTGGGTGTGTCTCACACCACCACGGGCTTCAAAAAAAAAAAAAAAAAAAAAAAATCGCTGTTTTACTAACCTGACAGCTTATTACTCTAAATAGGGAACCTTCATTTTGTTTGCAAATATTAAAGATTCTAACAACCAGCAAGAATAAGTCCTTACATTTAAAGAGCACCTGTCATTTCAGATCCATCATGGCAGCGCCTGTTAGCGGGCATCCACTCACCTGCTGCCGCCACGTCCTTCACCTTGTTGTGTCACTGCCGCATCACCAGACGTTCAATTAAAGTGAATGGAACTGTTGATGAGTCAACAGCGGGTCAGAGGAGCCGCTGCGGGTCAGAGATAACAGTTGCTCTTTAAAAATTGTGATTTAAATTGAGTTGATTTAAATCAAGCCTTTTTACTAGTGATTTAAATCATGATTTAAATTGTGATTTAAATCAAATCCAACCTGCATGGCGCCGATGTGGAGTGACTATGGACTCGCCCCCCCGTGCGACATCCGGTACACGGAGGTGGAGGGAGCCACCAGTGCACATCACAGCTCCCGGAACGACAAGATCTGGTCTGTTCAGCGTCCTTTTTGTGATGCTGTACCAGCTAAAAGCTGCCGTGGGTTCAACCTTCTATGCATTTTATAGATCAAACCTCAATCGGAACAATGAGGTTCTTAGCCATGCAGACCTGTCTGCGTATATATATCTACCAGTCTGTATATTAAATACCTGATAGATGGGGGCAATGTACTGAGCTTAACACATTTATATCCATTGTTATGAATTTGTATTATCTATGATTGATATTTTATCATGTAATGTTTGTGATTATATGCATCAGTATATTCATATTCACAAATGAAATTTCTGTGAACATCTCCATCAGTTTATTGCATATCCCTCGTGTGCTTCAATTAAAGTCCCACTCCTCTCTTCCCCAATCTTGCAACACTGCAAAATGTGTTTTCTTTACAAGGCAGGGATGGAAGCCAGGCCATGGCTTCATTTAAAGTCCCAATTTTCTTCCCCCATTTATTTCCTTTTCCCCTTTTTTTACAAAGTACTTTATTTTACTTCCGCATTTCTCACCTAGGCGAGCCTTTCTCCCCGCCCCCTACACATGTGCCGTAGGGAGCAGATCCCAAAAAAGAACTCACTGACACATCTGTGCATGTGCCAGCCATCTGTGCACCCACAAGGTTTGCCACACACTTGCAAAGACTGTTACAAGGGAAGTCAGATACCGTCCTTGTCTTTGTGCAAAATTCCCCAATGCATGTGCAGATGTGCAGACGTGTTCTGCCAGGACCAGAAGGCCAGGCGGGTAGAAACTGTGTGTGCATCTGTGCATGTGCCATAATCCCGACACCGGTGGGGGTGGAGGTGGCACAGCCACCTGGCAGGCAGCTTAAAGTTACGCTTTAGGTGGCTGTCTCTCTGGGGGTGCTTTGTTCGTTCCTTTGGTTTTGTAGTTTTCTATTTCAAGTTGTAAACAGTGTGCTGTTGCTAGGAGGATTCACCTTGGATGCTGGGCAGATCTTCCTTCAGATGAGGGATGGATAGGTGACAAATCTTGGCAGAAAAAAAGCTGGCCAATGAGTGAAACCTTTCTGTACATTCACCAATCACTGGGCAGTGTCAGCAGTTACCGCGGGTCTGTCATCTGGACTCATCTCTGGATTATAGTCAGCATTCCTTTTTGATCTTGTGACCTGCTCCCCCACCCACCCTCTCCTTTGCTTTATTTTTCACTCATCGCTGTCTGTCTTTATAGAGCAATGCTGGCCATTTTGGGGTGGGTAGTGGTTAAGCTGGCCATAGATGGATTGAAATTCATCAAGTTCAGCAGGGCCCAACAAGAAGTCTAATGATCGACCTGAAGAGAGGAGTGGCAGGAAAAAGTCAAAGTGCAGCTGCTGATCAGTGCCCTAACAGAAGAGTCCTGATGTCTCAACATTCGAATGAATGGGTTGCCCTATGCATGTGGTGCAAAAAGCTACAAAACCAAACATATGCATGGCGCAATTTTGCTTGTGTTCACAAAACACTAAGGCCCCATTCACACCTGAGCGTTTTGTAGCTTTTAGCCTGAAGCTACAAAATGCTGGAGGGGAAAAAAAAAAAAAAGGCAGATTGGGTGTTTTTCTGCCTTTTACATTCGTGACCTTTTGACTTTTTGCCTGAAAACGACATGCTCACGTGTGAATGCAGCCCTACTGTGATTGTAGGCTAAGGCTGGCAGATTAGAACCAAAATTTCAGTAAATCTGTAGACTATTCAATAACCTGTTATAACATACTGAGGGAATTTATAAAGAGTAAGGTAGACACCTTTTAGAAACCTGTAGTGCCGCCCTACCAAAATTTTCAGCACTTGCGCCCAGTTCAGGTACCTAGCACAGGTGCACAAATCTGTCCGTGTCCCCAAACTGAAGATTCCACCATCAGTGCGCTTCCTCCCCAGCTACTGCAGCCATTTACACTGACAGGCACATGGCTGGAGGCTTTTGTAGGGCAGTGGGCCTGATGGGGGAACCAAAAGACTAGGCCACAATAAGGTCTACTATGCAATTGGCAGAGCACAACAGAATGTGTATTCTTAGCAGAGATTCAGTGCCATAGCAGCTTACGAATCCACCATCACCCGTTGCCAATCAAAAGTAAGACAGACCTGATTGGAACTAGTGTCAGCTCCCTCATCCAGGGCCGGTGCAAGGATTTTTGTCTACACAGGCGAAGGTGCATATTGGCCCCCCCCCCCCCCCTCATCCTTCCTCCCACCACCCCTTGATGGCTGTGGACCTCGGGATACATAGCGTGTTGCAGGGTTGTCAAAAAGGTATAACAAAAATCGCAAAAAACATATTTCTCCATTTAAATTTTACATGAAGGTCAGGTTAATTTAACCCAGCCCAGAGTTTCCCCATACAGTGTTAGGGGGATCTCTGTGGACCCTGATGTAAAAGGAGAACTATGAAGTAAAAAAGACGGTCAGAGAGACTGCGAAGATGGCACAAGGGACGGTCAGAGAGACTGCGAAGATGGCACAAGGGACGGTCAGAGACTGCGAAGATGGCACAAGGGACAGTCACAGAGACTACGAACATGGCACAAGGGATGGTCACAGAGACTGCGAACATGGCACAAGGGACGGTCACAGAGGCTGCGAACATGGCACAAGGGACGGTCACAGAGACTGCGAACATGGCACAAGGGACGGTCACAGAGACTGCGAACATGGCACAAGGGACGGTCACAGAGACTGCGAACATGGCACAAGGGACGGTCACAGAGACTGCGAACATGGCACAAGGGACAGCCAGAGAGACTGCAAACATGGCACAAGGTATGGTCAGAGAGACTGCGAACATGGCACAAGGGACGGTCAGAGACACTGCAGACATGGCACAGGGGATGGCCAGAGACTGTCCAGAGACCTATTGCTATAGCCTGGAGAGAACATGACAACCCTGGATGCTCAGCACAGATCACAATAGCAAGACTTCAATTGATATAACTACCCCAGCTGTACATCATATTGGGTGCAGGCATTATGATCTATGTCCTGGACAGGTGATGACAGCACCATGGCCATGTCAGGCTCCCATTCATAATATTCCCATCGCTGTGGCCTGGATAAAGGATGCCAGCCCTGGATCCTGAGCACAGATCACAATGCCATGCTACCATTCATAGTGGTGCCTTAGTCCTTGCCATTAGATGACTGTTCTATGTGCTGATCACAGGTCATGCACGGCTCCCATATTGACAGTGATGATCCATCCATCCATCCATAGCCCCCATGCAGTGCCACCCCCCCTTATCTTTGTGTAAAGGTAAAATACTGCTGTGCTGCTCCATGAACATAAACGTCCTCCTCCCCGGTGTCCTCCCACCCCACAGGTGTCGGGCTCCGTTCACTTTGTCAGGTGATGTGCTCGGTCCTGCACAGATCTCTGTGCACTGTGGGTATACATGCGACCTGGCGGCCCCGGCCCACCGGTGCCTGGCCTGTTCCTGCATCTGGCAGAGAGGAGAAGTGCAGTAGGCAGGGCTGGGACTCGAGTTGGTAGTGGCGAGCGAGTGAGCTTCTGCACTGGTGTGGAAGTCAGTGGCTGACATTAACAGCGTGCGCCCAGCCAGGGCTGTGCCGCAATGCCTGTCAGTGTGCTTAGCTGGGTACAGGTGCGAGCAGGGCTGGCCACCAGCGTCCGCATAAGCACTTCTTGGGGAACCCCTGGCTTTGGTGCCCCCCCTCTCCTGGTGCCCTAAGGCAGCCGCCTTGGCTGCCTTATGCTGGAACCGGCCCTGCCCTCATCAACCTCAACCCACCCAACAGGCAATGAGGCCGTGAGGACTAGTTCCCTATCACATCCACCTCCCCTGTCATTCAAGTCATTTCTCAAATATAGGAGTTGTCAAATTGGGGGTAATGATATCACCAGTATACCCAGTCTCTTTGTTAACATTTATCTTTAGTCCATCAGCTGAATGATAAAGACCTGTATGGGGAGCTATCACATTGATGGGCACTTCCCTGCACAGACCTGCCCCATTCAGAGTGTCGGCATCTTCCTGTACTCCAACTCAGAGCCAATCTTACTAGAGGTGCACCAAAATGAAAATTCTGGGGCTGAAACTAAACATTCAGGATTAGGATTGCCACATCATCCCTTTAATCCAGGACACATTACTCAGGTTCTGTGGCTGATTAAGGTAGCAATTAAACTCACTTAGTTCCTTATTTGCATTAAATTAGCATCAGAACCTGTGTAATTGATGTGTCCTGGATTAAAGGGATGATGTGGCAACTCTATTCAGGATGCCCTTGGCTGAAAATGAAATTGACTTTTGTTTTATTTTTTATAACCGCTTCAATACCAGACACTTGCCCCCCTTCCCGTCCGGAACAATTTTCAGCTGTCACAATTTGAATGACAATTACTCAGTCATGCTACACTGTACCCAAACGAAATTTGTATCGTTTTTTCCCACAAATAGAGCTTTCTTCTGGTGGTGTGTTACCTACCGTGAGTCACGGGTAAAACCTTCGGTGGGTCCTGGTGATCCCTACGGAGATTTTTTACGGTCGGTAGTTACGGCGAATACTCACTTAGTCACGGTGGATACTCACGACGTATATACACGGAGTAGTCACGGACCGTCACTACCTCTTTTACATAAATAAATGTTGCAAAACACTGTGTTCGTCTGAAAAAAAGAAAAACATCGCGTTTTTTATTTCTGGGGTCCCCACTAGTTTATGGTGGTCTTCTTTCGAGATAAACACCCTTTTTTGCTATGTTTAAAGCAAA
>BLSH010098745.1:135147-150870 GCA_018402905.1 Glandirana rugosa | reverse complement strand
CCCCCCCTTCCACAGTAGTGTCCTGTGCCCCCCCACAGTAGTGTCCTCTACCCTCCTCCCCAAGTGGTGTCCTCTGCCCCCCTCCCCATAGTGTCCCCTGCCCCCACACAGTAATGACCTTTGCCCCCCATAGCAGTGTCATGTGTCCCCCCCTCCACAGTAGTGTTCTCTGCCCCCAAAATCAGTATTTGTGCCTCCCCACAGTAGTGTCTTGTACCCCCCAAAGCAATGTTCTCTGCCTCGCCACAGTAGTGTCCTATGCCCCCCAAAGCAGTGTTCTGTGCCCCCCACAGAAGTGTCCTGTACCCCTCAAAGCAATGTTCTGTGCCTCCCCATAGTAGTGTTCTCTGGCCCCTAAAACAGTGTCCTATGCCCCTCCTCCACACTAGTGTTCTGTTCCCCCTGCCCCAAAGTAGTGTCCTGTTCCCCCCAAAACAGTGTCCTGTGCCTACTCATAGTAATGTCTTGTGCCCCCCCAAAGCAGTGTCCTCTGCTTCCTAAAGCAGTGTCCTCTGCCCCTCTCCCCACAGTAATAGCCTCTGGCCCCCCCAAAGCAGTGTCCTCTGGCTTCTTCACATCATCCCCCAAACACATACAGCAGTCTCTTTCACTCTCCTACCTACACAGCTGTACAGCAGAGTGGAGAGCAGGAGGCAGCACATTTCTGGGAACAGGGCAGGATATTAACAAGCTGGTGATTGGTTGCTAGATCCGCCCTGTTTCCTACAACCAATTACCTGCCGTTTAACTTGAAAAATTAACTTGGACAGCTCCCACTCCTGCTCCCATCCTCCTTTCATAACTGGGCTGCTTCTCACTCTCTGCTCTGCTGCGAGGATGAGAATGGCAGGGGCAAGGGGGAAGGGGCAGTAAAGCAAGGGCATGGTCATTATCTACCTGCCACCTGCCCATGGTCGACAGGCAGATTGCGATCGACAAGTTGCCGACCCCTGCTCTAGATTTATAGGGGTTATTATGCAAGCATTACGGATGAATTCTAGGAATGGATATTTTATACATAGGTACAGCTTGGATCAATGTAACTATGTATACAGAATATGGGGCTGATGCCCAAAAAAGATGGAAATCACTGAAATAGACATCAATACTCCAGTGATCTTCTCCTTAGCTTCTGGGTCCTGCACTGAGTAGCTGCTCTACTGCATTGTGAACACAGGAGGTCGGCTGCTTAGCACGGGCACCATTCAAAAATGGATGCAAAGAATTCTCTGATTGGACGAGGTAGAAAGGATGGGCAGTGACGTTAAATCAGAGAATGCAAAGCATTCTTTGAAAGGCTCCCATGCTTAGCAGCTGACCTTCCTAATGCAGCAGGGCAGCTACTCAGCATGGGATCCAGAAACAAATGGAGATCAGTGGAATAGTGGTGTCTGCTTCAGAGATTTCCAGCTTCCATTGCCATCAGCCCCATGTACTGTATACATAGTTACATTGATCCAAGCTGGACCTATGTATAAAATAGCCATACCTAGAATTCTTCTTAAGTGTCAGGAGTGTCATGGGTGATCCCTCCTCAAACCTTATTATATTCTAATCTGACATTCAAAGGCCCACATTACTTTGCTTCGGGAACTGTCAAGAGTGCATAGTGACAGTTAAGTTAGTACACAATCTAAAAAACCCTGGCCCTCCTGGAAAAGGGTTAGAACATCTATGTGATATATTTATTGTTGTTTGTGTTCCCATTAAGACATTTCCCATCACTTCCTGGGAACTCTGAATATGTTCCAAATGTTTCAGAACACAAAACAGCAGGCGCCTGGTCCTTAGCATTCCAGATGAGCATTCCCAGTACTAGGAGCTCCATCTAGTGAACCATAAATAGCCAACAGCCTCATGAACATCTATTGCAGAGTTCAATAACAATGTGTTAACAGACAGCTAACACTTTGCTAACTGCCGGTATACAGGTATACAACATGTTCCTCTAACATGCCTGCAGGTTGTGGCTCACAGGTTACTACCCCTTATGGATCAGCTAATGACAGCTTATTAGCACATAGCGAACACGCTTACTCAGTGGAGGTGTGTGCGCTAATGGAAGCTAAGATTTAGTGGTGACTCACAGAGTTCTTGGCAACTGAAAAACAGTCTTCATTTTATTAATCCACCTACTAATTTTACAGTCTATGTCACAGGCCGTCTCTGAGTTGCAGACTCAAACTGGCCACACACATTACAATCTGATTGTGCAATTTCTGTTAGACTTGCCAACTATGTAGTGCTAGTTCTTGTCAGAAAACATTAAATTGAATGGATTGTTGAATGGATTGTTCTTTTGGCAGGTTCAGCTCCGGGTCCGGCCTACCAATCCTGTGATATAAATATGGGACAGTGATCAGGTATGAGAGGGCCCCGAGAGAGCTCCTGAGAGGGTCGGCTAGGGTCAGTTCGGGTTTGAGTTACCGCCAACAGCATGTTCCCAACAAAGGCCTAATGGAGAGCTAAGACCGATGTCTGTAAGGGAGTGAGATGGCGAACGACACCTAGGAGGAGCAGAAGGATGTTGCTCATTACCCCCTGGATGTAAAGTCATCAGAACTTGGGGTTTAAGCCGAAGACACCAGACACTGGAGGAATGCCTCTGATGGACTCTTTATTGCACGAACACTACCTCTGCAGGTATGCCAGGGCAGCACACAGCCTGTATTTAGAGTGGGGAATTAGGGAAGAATTATGTCTGTGAATATTGGATTCTGTAATTACCTTTTGCACTATTCCAGGTAAAGCGTTTGAAACGTTGTCCTTGCCTGGTCTGAAGGTACTGCAAGTCTACCGAGTGGGTCTAAAACACATTGGGGTATGAAGATATCGGTACGCAGTGGAGTGGATTAATTTGTGACACAAGTCATTACCTGGGGTAAAATAATTTATCAAGCAGCCTGTCTGTAGCAGGTACCTGTTAGAGGGGAAATGTGAAGAAGACGTTGCCGGCACACCTTCGCCAGCGGCCTGTCTCCCAGAGCAACGGGAGTGGATTTGCGCTACAGTGGTACCCATCCTGTACAGAGGTACAGAAGTTCAGACTGACACCCTGGCCTGGCAGCACAATCTGACTGGGTCATCCTTGTTAAACTTCCAATTTTTTTTCTTAAAATGAAAGTCCTATAAGTGCTGAACAGAAAGTGGAGCTAAAGCCTGCCAATATTCACCTTTGCTCCAGTAACGCCATGTTCATTCATTTCTAAAATTTACACAGCCCTCCTAGACATCAGAGCTAGGCTGGATACCTTGATTAAGGCCACTTTCACACTGAGGTGGTTTTCAGGCATTTTAGCGCTAGAAATAGCCTCCAAATCACGCCAGAAAATCTGCCTCAAAACTCCTGCCCATTCTTCTCAGTGTGACTCTTCACACTGGGGTGGTGCACTCACGGGACGTTCACAGAAGTCCTGTAAGCAGCATCTTTGGGGCGGTGCAGGAGCTGTGTGTTTACCACTCCTACACCGCCCTGTCCATTGAAATGAATGGGCACCGCTGCTGAAGCGCCAGCACAGCGCTCCGGCAGCAGCCCTAACCAGCGCTTTTAACCCCCTCGGGGGGGGGGGTTAAAAGCGTCCCGCTCCCGACTCAAAAGTGGCGATGCAGCGCCGGTAAAACTCTGCTAAAACGAGCAGGGTTTTACTGTGACCGCGCTGCATGATCATGCAGTGTGAAAGTGGCCTAACTCTACTACTGCTGAAGAATATGTAAAACCAACATTTCATGACCTTAATATATGCATGCTGTACCATGTACTTGAATGAAAAAAGTATCCCGTTCTCTTTGTATTGCTCCTGTTACGTACCTGACGGTGGAGTCTGTCTTGTGCAGGGAACAACCGCTCTTGCGCACCCGATTCAAGGACCCCTGGTAGTGTAGACAGAGGCCCGAGAGTGCGGGATGGCACGAGGGCTGGATGGTCACAGATGTTGTAGTGAGATTCCAGCAGGTCGTGCAAACAGGAGAATGGTCGTACAAGCAGGGTTGGCAACGTGCAGGCAGAAAGGTACAGAAAGGGTTAGGCAAGCGGATCGTCAAGTTCAGGCAAAGGTTCGTTAACGGGCGGGCAGCGGAGGTACAGAGGAGTAGACAAACGGATGGTCGTGGATAGCCGGGGTCGATGCAGGTAGCGGACAACAGGTCAAAGCAAGCCGGGTAGACAGGAAACAGGTGAAATCACAGGAACAGGTAGGGAGCTGAGGCTCACAGGTCTGGAACGCTGTAGAACAAGCAGCAACTTGGTGCAAGATGTCCAGGGTTTAAATAGGCACCATTTGGCGCCGTTTCCGGCGCGTGCGCGCGCACAGGCGCGCGCACGCGCACGGGAGCGCGCGAACGCGCACGGGAGCGCGCGAGCGCGCACGGAGGCGCGCGCACCACCCAGAAACGGCCAGGAACACTGGCAAAGTCCTTTTTACTGACAGCTCCCTTTTTGTGAAATCCCTAGTGTTCATGCCAGTCCCTCTGCTTTCTATTAAAAAACTGACCACACTAAGCAGAACACACCATGGTCAGTTTTTTCTCTCTCTGGGAACTCCTGCACTCCTCCAATGATCAGACTTGTCCTGACACGTCTCCCCTGCACAGTCTTTCACTTGGAATTTCAGTGTGCTGTTGTTTCTCCTCCCCCCAGCTTTTATGCAGTTGAGAACAGAGGGAATGTGATCACTTATAAAAAGGGTATTTATCATTTTTTTTGTATCTATACACAGATGTTTTGCCGTTCATTATAATTTTAAACTGAATGGGTTGTTTTACAAGACAAGGGTTTACAATCACCTAAATTACTGACTGACAGACTGATAAGCGTATCGCTCTGCTCTCTACTCCTGTCATCTTTTCCAATTTCTGTGTACCTGAGCACTGTAGCACAACTGATTGGCGTCTTGTGGAACCTCTCAATGTCCCAGTTTGAGCTCTGCTGTATAGAGAGGATTGCAAGAGGCTGATGATACCAGAATTTACACTTAGCTTCTTTGAAAAATACAATTAGGCCTCATTTAAAAAAAAAAAAGATTTTTTAATAAACACATTCTTTCTTATTTTTTTATATTTGCCTAAAGTTCAGCTTTAGGGTTCTTGCAATGTTATGAGATTGTGCGAAGGATTATTTTTTTTCATCATCAATAGTGGATATACCCTTAAAAGCAACCATTTCTTTAGCAGTGCTTACAGAAATCACTGCTAAAGTATATAAGTTATTAACAAAATCCCTAGTGCATAATTAGTAAACACAAACTATGCTCATCTGTCCTCGCAGACTCATTTACTCTCCTGTTGGGTGTACCGTCTTTTAAAACAGCACTGAGATGGAGAACCCAAATTCTTACCTACAGCCTACACATCAAAGGCGCCACAGTTCTTTCTACCTGTGACAGACGTGTATCTGTCAGTGGCCAGGGGGAGTGGTTAGTGGTGGATGGTTGATGACTTCTGCCGGAAATGTCAAAATTTGCATAACCGTGCTATGTATTCTGTTTGGACTTCAGGTACCACTAATGTAACATATTGGGGGCAGGGAAAGATTCATTTTAAACTGTGCCATTTTCCAGCAACATGGTGTGATAATCATGACAGTCCTTGGACATTAGGAACTGTTTCTATGACAGTTTTATAGTAATGGGCGGCACAGTGGTGTAGTGGGTAGCACTTTGCCTAGCAGCAAAAGGGTCCCTGGTTCGAATGCCAACCGCGACACCACCTGCCTGGAGTTTGCATGTTCTCCCTGTGCCTGCGTGGGTTTCCTCCAGGTACTCTGGTTTCCTCCCACACACCAAAGACATGATGGTAAGTTAATTGGATCCTTTCTAAATTGGCCCTAGTATGTGTATGTATGAATGTGAGTTATGGACCTTAGATTGTAAGCTCCTTGAGGGTAGGGACTGATGTGAATGTACAATGTATATGTAAAGTGCTGCATAAATTGACGGCGCTATATAAGTACCTGAAATAAATAAATAATAAAAAAGAGACTTACAACACAACTTACAATACAAGCTGAAATACCAGAATTATGACAACACAATGGAATTTATCACGCTGAGCTTCGGTTCACAGTACATTGCAAGTTCATTATGTAAACGCTGTTGACATGCTTGATTAGATTGTGCATGGTTTTATTGTAAGAGGGTCTGATCCGTCAGCACAGCGAGGGCTGGCGTTCAGAACACTTGATTCCTGTGCATGTCTGAACCTGTCGGGAATTATTACATCAGACCTGTAATACCAGGCACAGTACAGAACATTGGTGTGATTCCAGTGTTCTCCTTCCAAGTATTGCTTTGCTAGTTAACTGCTTCTTAAATAATGATCCTGTGTTGGCGTGTGAGCACTCCTGTGTCAATCTTCTTGTATATCAGATTTGTTTCCCTTAGGTGGGAAGAAAATAATTTAGCATTTTCATTTGACATTCATCAAAGTATTTGCTTCATATTCACTATAAAATCATTGTAACATATACAGTATCTCACAAAAGTGAGTACACCCCTCACATTTTTGTAAATATTTTATTATATCTTTTCATGTGACAACACTAAAGAAATTACACTTTTCTACAATGTAAAGTAGTGAGGGTACAGCTTGGATAACAGTGTGAATTTGCTGTCCCCTCAAAATAACTCAACACAAAGCCATTGATGTCTAAACCGCTGGCAACAAAAGTGAAACCGAAAATGTCCAAATTGGGCCCAAAGTGTCAATATTTTGTGTAGCAACCATTATTTTCCAGCACTGCCTTAACCCGCTTGGGCATGGAGTTCACCAGAGCTTCACAGGTTGCCACTGGAGTCCTCTTCCACTCCTCTATGACGACATCATGGAGCTGGTGGATGTTAGAAACCTTGCACTCCTCCACCTTCCATTTGTGGTTGCCCCACAGATGCTCAATAGGGTTAAGGTCTAAGGGGGTACCCAATATGCTCTTTTTACCACTTGCCTCTCTACTATGGATTCATCCCCAAGAATGGACAACAACATTCCTCTTTCTTTTCTGCATCCCTCCTCTCAATTGGATTGGACATTGTATTATGTCTTCCTATGTGGATCTAATGACCCTGGTTATAGGGAACCTAGCTTTTAGAGCGTCATTGTGCCTCATATCTCTGCTGGTCACATGGATCTCCTATTTCTTTAGCCAAAGCACTGACAGCCAGTCACCTCCACTTGCCTAATTTACTTACCAAGGATCTTAACTACAGCCACTGGTGCAATATTTTCAAATATGAGGATTTTTAGACCAACTTAACAAATGAGGCAAGAGCCATAGAGAACTTGCATCATTTGAGGCCTTGTGTCTCAACGTGTAAGTGTGGAAGTCCCTTCTCACCTTTTCTCATTGCTTTATCCCATTTTACTACGGTATGTTAGTTCTATCTCCCTCACATAAAAATGTGGGAAGAAGAATTGGACTGAAAGTTGCATGAAACTGACCTTTAGAAGGTATTTTACAGTCACCCACAAGGCTTGTATAGCATCCAATAATGAAGCTATATTCTCCAACCATGATATTTAGAGAATTTTCTCCTTTGTATCTGACCTCTATTTGCATTATGAGAGGAAGACTGGGATTATGTTACATATTTGGTGGTCTTGCCCACTGATCAAACCTTTTAGGGCTCAAGTTTTTGTGACATATAAAGCAGTGAGGAGCTTTAACATTTCTATGTCTTCAGAAATTACTCCCAAGCTCCATCATTATAGCCAAAAAAGGTCTTCCCCATTTTTTATTTTAGTTACCAGGTCAGTAATTCCAACAGTTTGGAAAAACTGAAAATTTCCTATCAAATACTTACCGTCATTTTCCTTTCCTGATAGACTCCATGGCAGCATACGTGTGAGTATGCTCCGCCTCCATAACTACCCTATAGGACTCTGCTCCCATAAATCTTTGCTCCACACCAACATCCGTGTTCCATAACTAGCCTACTCCAGGCCTTTGGGTGGGAACTTCTGCTGCCCTGGAGTCAGGAAAGGAAAATTACGGTAAGTATTTGATAGGAAATTTTCAGTTTTGCTGACAGACTCCATGGCAGCATACGTGTGGAAAATAACTCGCTACACACACGGGTGGGAATCAGCTGAGCAAAGAAAATCTTTTAATTAACATTCTCAAGGGATAGAACCTGAGCACCAAAGCTAACGGAAGACAAAGCTGCAGGTTCCACACAATAGTGAGCCATAAAAGTATTAATAGAGGATCATGAAGCCTCCTTGCAAATTACATCAGGCGCCACATGCCGAGCTGCTGCCCATGATGTTGCTATGCTCCGGGTGGAGTGTGCCGTCACTGCCTCTGGAGGAGCCAACCCTTTCTCTTTATAAGCCCGTTGTATGGTCTGGACAATCCAGGAGGCGATAGATCTGCTTGAGGCTTGAGAACCTTTGTTTCTCCCAAGGACAAAAAGATGTTCCGTCCGATGAAAAGGAGCTGTGGCTTCCAGATAAAGCTTTAGGGACTGCCCCGCATCTAGCGGATGAATTTCGGAACTGTCCAACCTTTTAAAAGTGGGGAGCACAATTTCTTGATTTTCGTGGAAAACAGAGGTTACCTTTGGTCTTGAACCTAGCAAAGGTACCAGCACCACCCTGTCAGGGAAGAAGGTTATAAAGGGTTCTCTTGATCTCAAGTTGCTAATCTCAGAAACTCTCTTGGCTGAAGAAATTGCCACCAGGAAGGCCGTCTTGTGAGTAAGGTCCTTCAGTGATGGTGGACTGCCCGGGTCTGAGTTAAACTGAGACAGGGAATCCAAGACAAACGGTAAATCCCATTTTGGAAATCTTGGCTTCCTTTGAGGCCTCAGCATGGCCGCCCCTTTGAAGAATTGGCATATAAGTGTGTCTTTAGCCCACAATATGCCTGAGAAGGCCGAGATAGCTGATACTTGGACCCTTAGAGAACTGACAGATAAGGGCAAGTCGAGGCCAGATTGCAGTAAACTAAGAACATCTGAGACCGACAGAGCATTACAGTGCTGTTTCTGGAAGATAAATGGTCCATGAGCTTCGCCCAAATCCTCTGATACACTCTGTTGGTGCCGCTTCTCCTAGCACTTAATAAGGTGGGCATGGCCTCTTCTGGACAGCCGAGTGATTCCAACCTTCTCCTCTCAAAAACCAGACCCTGAGACGTAGATGCGTTGGGCATAGATGCAGAGCTGCACCTTGTGAGAGGAGGTCCGGTCTGGCTGGAAGGGCAATCGGGTCCTTGAAGCTGAGAGAGCAAAGAAGCGGGAACCACGGCCTTTTTGGCCAAAAGGGGATCACTGCTACTACTTCTACCTTCTTGGTCCTGAGCCTCCTGAGAAAATGAAAGATCAGAGGCACCAGGGGAAAGGCGTAGGCCCTGCGGAACGTCCATTGCTCCGAGAGCGCATCCACCCCGTGGGTTTGGGGATCTTGGAACCTCGAGAAGTACCTCGGGCGTTTGTTGTTGCAGGGTGAGGCAAACATATCGATTTCCGGAGTCATCCCCAAGGATAGGAGCCAAGTGAACAGGGACCACTCGTTGTTGTCCAACTCGTTTCTGGATAAAAAGTCTGCCTGAGGCTTTCTTCGTTAAATGTTGGAATTCCACAAGGGCTTTGAAGGCGGCTCTGACTTCCAGAGAGTTGGACACTACCCGGTGCGCCGGAAAGTCCCAAGTGCCTTTCGTTACTTCCGTCCGGCAATGCGGCCCCCAGCCTTTGGTGCTGGCATCCGACGTCACTGTCACCCATGTGATGGGTATCAGTGAATGGCATCTGGTCAGGTTTTCTCTTCGCATCCACCAGAGGATAGATGACTTCATTGATGATGTTATGTGGATGAGCTGGGATTTGCTGCGTGATCTCCACTGTTTGAGGAAGCCCCTCTGGAAGGGCCGCATCCGCCACTGTGCCCACTTCACCATCGGAACCGAGGCTGCCATCGTCCCGGTCACCTTCAAGCACTGAAGCGCTGAAAGGCGTGAGGATGACAGAGCCTGGCGTATCCTGTCTTGGATTGTTAATATCTTGTCCTTGGGAAGAGAAACTGTGTTTGAGCTGGCATTGAAGTGGGCCCCGAGGAAGATTAGTGATTGAGTAAGGTATGAATAACCAAAACCTTGTGTTCCAACAAGCTGCCTCTGTCTTGGGCTAGAAGGAGTATGTCGTCCAGCCAATAGTAAATGCGGACGCCTTCGACCCTCAGAAGTGCCACTACAGCTAGTAGAACTTTGGAAAACACGGGAGGCGATGTCGTTAGGCCGAAGGGGAGGCATGTGAATTGTAGGTGCCATTGTTCCAGTGCGAAGCGCAGGAACTGTTGGAACTCTTCTGCTACTGGAACATGAAAGTAGGCATCTTTCAAATCGATAGAGATCATCCAGTCTCCTGGCTGGACAGATTGTATTATGGTAAATAGGGATTCCATTTTGAATCTTTCCTTGCGGATGAACCGGTTGAGATGTATGAGATCTATTACCGGCCTCCATGCACCACACTTCTTCTGTACCAAGCAAAGGGTAGAATACATGCCTCGTCCCCGTTCGTTTTCTGGAACCAGAGTGACAGCTCCTTGCCCAAGAAGAGTGTTCACGTAAGACACTAGAACTTGTCTCTTTTCTTTCAAAGGGGGCAGAATTGTAGGCACAAACTTGAGTCTTGGACTCCTGTCGAAGGACCAGGTGTGGCCCAAAGAGACCGTTCTGATGGTTCAGAAGTCCCGGATTGAGGCCGTCCTGACATACCGAAACCGGCAGAGGCATGCCCCCACCTAGCCTGCCTGAGCTGGCCCAATCTCAAAAGGACTTAGCGGAATCCCGATTGGCGGGAGGGGCACTTTTGGCCGTTTTCTTGGTGGCAGCTTGTCTGTTTCTCCAAGATCTTCTGAACTCACGGCCTGGCCTATAACTGTGCGCTTCTTTGCCCCTGTCTGCGCCTTGTTTCCTTGGGAAGGAGCGCCTAAACACCTGCAGATGCTGGTCCTGAGGGAGGAAGCCCGACTTACCTCCCGTGGCCCGAGAAATGGCCTTGTTCAGCTTGTCCCCAAATAGAGAGGACCCCCCAAAGGAAATCCGGCACCAAGCCTGCTTGGAGGCCAGATCAGCCATCCACAGGCGCAGCCACAGAGCTCGCTTGGCGGTCACAGAGGACAGCATCACCCGGGCCTGCAGGTAAATGATGTCGAGCGGCGCCTCCCCCAGGAAGGCCTAGGCCATCCTGAGCTCTTGGATAGGGGAATTCCTTGTGACCTCTAGAGAGTAGCCCGCTAAGGTTTCCTCCACACTATCAGTCCAGATCTCCATTGCCTTCGAAATTGCTGCCAAGGCCAAGGCTGGCTTGCAGGCCATCCCTGCTGACAAATAGATTTTTTTAAGGTCAGCGTCGATTCGCCTTTCTAGCGGGTCTTTAAAAGAGACAGTGTCTTCTAATGGCAGGGTCACATATCTGGCAAGTCTCATTAGAGCTGCATCTATGGCTGGGGCTGACTCAAGGTGCTTAACATCTTCCTCCTTAAAGGGATACAGTCTCTGCACCTTAGAAGGCAGAGAGCTCCTCTTGTCCACTTTGGCCCATTCTTCCGAGATAATTTCCCCCAGTTCTCCCGGCAGCGGAAAATGGGGACACTCTGTTGAGCTGTTTGAAATATTTATTTTGTTTCGGAGGGGAAACGGACGGATCCTCCAACCTTAGAACTTCCTTGACCGCTCTCACCATGGCCGGAACTAAGGCATATTGAAAGCCAACCGTGGGATCCTCTGCCTCTGATTCACTGTCTGAGGGCACCACTGATGGTCTGCTGACCTGGGAGGACTTCCCCCATTCTGAGTACACAGTCTCCCTTGAAGGGCCTGGAGATTCCAACATAGGGTCCTGGGGTCTGCTTGACTCTTTCTCTTGGAGGGAGTTTTGCACCACCTGCCTGACTAATGTTTCCAGGCGCTGATCCGGTCCTCCTCTCTCATTTGCCACTTTCCCAAAACAGATCGCAGAGGGATCTTCCCACCGGCTCCCTACTGCTGTGGCTTGACCGGGAGTGGGACCCATGTTTTGACCTAGAGGAAGAGCGCCGGTGGTGTGATTTTGAGCTGCTCCTTCTCCTTGAATCTTCCTGATGTTTAGACCTAGAAGGGCTAAAAAGGAAAAAAGCCAGAGTAGACAAATAGAGAGAGAGAGAAACATGAGACACAGACAACAAGAGCTCCTCTACGCCCTGTCCACAGGAATCACCATACCTGCTGTGAGAGGTTTGGCCACTAGGGGGCAGTGAGGCATCCATAGCGAACCTTGAAAGTCTAAGGAGAGAGAGACAAATCATCAGCCTGCCACCCCCTCCTCACCAGTCATCCAGACCATTGAGTGCCTACCTGATGCTGTGGATCAGAGAGCCCGGGGAAGCTACCGCAACACCCGTACGCATTCCCGAGGCTCTGCAGGTAACACACAGCTTTTAAGCACCGCGCCGCCGTGACATCACACAGGCGCCGGCGAGGCCGTTCGTGCCACACCGGCACATGCGCAGTACGGCCGCGACTACCAACGCTGGAACGCAGATCCATCCAAACCCCATGCCACCCCTATGGTTGCACCCAGAGCGGACGCTACCAGGAAGTGTAGGGGACCATGGCCAAACCTGCAAGGAGAGGAAGCCGAAGGAGGGACAGGCAAGTGCCCTAACACAGTTATGACACACACTGCTGCCATGTATAAGATATGCCAAAAACTACTTACCAATCCCCTGCGATCGCGGCGGTCAGGGTGCTTGAAGTACACACACACACACCCCCGGACTTGCAGATAGGGCCACCTGCTCACAGCAAGGCTATCGGCCATTGCGCACTCTTCAGGGCTCCTGACTTCAGCGCTACTCTGCATTACACTCCATACCTTTCCCTTGGTGGGGCTTATCGGAGGACAGCAACCCTGGCAATATAGCCGGATATCGACCATAGTGGGGACTCCTTTAGGTAGAGAACCGTCCATCCGGTCCTACGGAGGAGGACAAAAAAGGAACACGGATGTTGGTGTGGAGCAAAGATTTATGGGAGCAGAGTCCTATAGGGTAGTTATGGAGGTGGAGCCTACCCACACGTATGCTGCCATGGAGTCTGTCAGGAAAAAACACACACCCCAACAATAAAAAAAATGGGTTTTAAAATTAACCCATCTTCAATGTATATAGGAGTTTATTACCCAGCTTCATGATTCCATACTGCTTACAGTATATGAGCATATGGGCTACCTGGATAATTTACATGGGATCCTCAGATACCTTCATGCAGAGACAGTAGCTTAACAATAGTCCTGGGAGCACTTTCCTCTTCCCCCTCTAAGCACCTAGTATTACCTCCTTCTTGTTTTATTTTGTCATTACAGCTCTGAGACTAACTGTGTAGTTATGATTGCAGCGCCCCCCTGGGTCCTCTAAAGGCAGGGTGCAACCTTCAGAGGCAAGAAGCGAGCTACAATTTACCCCAGGGCTGAGTCCGTGGCTATAATGGGCAGATTTGAACAAGAATTGGACACCAGTCTCTTTTGATATTTTCAAAACTTTAATGAAGAACTTGGACGAAGGTAGTAGAAGAGAGGGTTAGGGGTCTCAGATACCAGTAGCAGATCTCTACAGACTACTTGGATCCAGAAAAAAGTACAGCTTCACAGTACTGGGGCCTTTAAGCCAACCCAGCGATACTGCAAACACGTTGTTACTTTCAGGTGTGTCCTCCAAACGCATCACCAGGCCCTCCTGAGAGACTAGCCTTCATCCTGGCTCTCTCCAGCAAGCCCCCCCCCCCTGGGACTTCTCAATTTGGCTTGGCTTATTCCACGCTGGGCAAGACAGCCTGAGGACCACCTCAGAATTAGTAGGCCCCAGACAGGCTTCTGGGCCTACTTTCAGAGCTCACTTCAGCAGCATGCCCCCAGGCCAGGAGGAGCATTACACACCCATGATGCCAGATCTCTCTGCATTATATACTCCTGACCCATGCACCCTGTGATTTACACACACCCCTGACCTTTGTGTGTAACATGTCACTGTGACCCTTTTAATCGTACCTGTGCATTTCATACCTATGACCCCCATGTTAATTGTCTCAACAGTTGCAGGTTGCTAAGCAGTCTCTGACTATTTTAACAAAGTTCTTTTTTAGGTAAGCTCAGACATAGGGGTAGATTTACTAAAGGCAAATGGACTGTGCATTTTGAAAGCACAGTTGCTGCAGAGCTTAGGAAATGAGGGGAAGCTCTGCTGACATCCATCATCCAATCATGTCAAGCAAAAATGCTGTTTTTTTTACTTTCCGTGCATGTGATCAGGTATTCTTTGCAAAAAGAAGCTACATCTCTTTTGCTAAGCTCTGCAGCAACCTCACTTGCAAAGTGCACAGTTTATTTGCTTTTAGTAAATGCACAGAATAGTGTTAGCTTCCTGTCTACTTTTATGTTGCACAAAAACATATACACTGGAAATGTTTAAGGTTTTAAAATTGATTGTGCTGAGATTTATACATTTGTGTGAGACTCTTGCTTGTGGCACAGCAATTAAACCATATTTTATGGGTAGAAACACCAGGGCCGGATTAACATAGGGGCTATTGGAGCTGTAGCTCCAGGCCCCTACCTCAAGATAGGCCCATGCCAGTGAGTCATTAATGCTGTTGAGCTCTGCGTGTGTACACCATCGTTATGTAAATTGCAGGCGGAAGCCGCTATTGTTATGTAAATTAAGGACGACCGGCAAGCGCTATTGTTATGTAAATCGTGGGAGGCCAGCAGGCGCTATTGTTAGCTAAATTCCACACAGTGTAGTGTGTTTTTTGTCACGGCACGATCTCAGTGAAGAGACGTCACGGAGGCCGTTTCTTCACTGCGCATGTGCAGATGACGTCGGCACATGCAAGTACACTATACATCTCCTAAACCATGCAGGTTTAGGAGATATGAAAGGAACCTAAACTTATGCTATATTATAGGCTTACCTGTAGGTTCAAGTGGTTGTCCAGAGTTGACAACCACTTTAATTTGAGTCCAAAAAATTTGATATGTGTACCAACATCAGAAATAAAAATGTAATTCACAAAAATCAGAGAATAACATTACTATTCTGCACTCACGCAGCAAGAACCACCAAATATCACAGAATAAATCAATAATAACTCCTGACTAATGTAATTCCTATATATTCCTAGATACAGTATCTGTGTATTTATGTGTAGGAGGACCTGACAGTCCTGTGGCTCAAAAGGTAGCAATTCTGCCTACCATTGTTGATTTCCTGAGTTCAAATCCTAAACATGTCACTTCAGGTAGAGATGTTTGTTCTCTCTATGTTGTTAAAACACAAACAATACCTTTGCTTATGGAAATTTAAAATTAGTCCCTTTTTTATTTTTTATTCTTTCCAAATCATCCTAATTTGAGCCCAAAAAATGTGATATGTGTACCAACATCAGAAATAAAAATATCATTCCCAAAAATCTGAGGATAACATTACTATTCTACACTCACACAGCACAAAACACCAAAAATCACAGAATAAATCAAGAAGAGAAACTCCTGACTAATGTAACTCCTATACATTCCATGAAATGCAGTATCTGTGTATTTATGTGTAGGAGAACTCCACATGCAGCAACCCTGTGGCTCACAAAGGTAGAAATTCTGCCTACCATTGCTCAGATCCTGAGTTCATATCCTCAATGTAATCAGTCCTCAAAGAGAAGAACTAAATAAGACACTAAAAACCACAAAACACGACACA
>BLSH010098745.1:116384-127143 GCA_018402905.1 Glandirana rugosa | reverse complement strand
ATCTCTGGAAATGTTAGGGTTAAAAAAAGAACTCAGACAACATTTGGTTCAAAGTTTGCAGACCTAATCTTCATGGCTACATATTTTAAGGAATACCACCATCCATGCCATGTGTACCAAACAATCCCATCATCTGTTTTGGAAGTGTAAGGTCCTTTGTAGTACAAACCATTCAGATTAGCAGAGTGACACCTGGTGGAGATATGAAAAACATTTAACATAGACTAAGTGATCATTTATACAGTGTTAGATCCATCATTGTATTTTGTAAGATTATGTTACGCATCTCAGTGTGCACTATAAAACGTTCACTACCAAAATGACTTTAAAAAATGTTTAAATAATTATACAATATTAATAAGTAAATGTACTGGATTTCAGTAAACATGGCCTCAATGAATTTCAATTACTGTAGATACAAAGAGCAAATTTTATTTTATTTGCCCTTTCTGTTGCTGCACTAAAATGATCTTTCTGGTAGAAAACATGGAAAGGGCAATCACCATCTTTTGTATTTACATCTTTTGTATTTATTGTAGCACCCTCCTAGGTAGGTGCTAGAAGAGAGTGTAGTTTTTGGGCTTTCTGCTTACCAGGAAGATTGTCAGGTAAACTTAGAGTGCTCTCTTGGATTTTATTTGAAATGTGGATGAAATTCATTTCTAGTACTTGAACTCAGTAAAGCACAATGTATGCCTGCATGAGCAGCAAAAGGATGCAGATTGGAGGGAGATTACAAAACAAGATTTGAATCCCTTCATATCCAGGCTCTGTGAAATGGCCATAGTGGGTGAAGAACTCGTGGGACAGGAGGCTCGTCTATTGCAGGATTCTTCATTTTAAGGTGATGGACTTGAGCTGGAGGTCTTCCACAGACAAGTATGAGATTGCCTCTATGGGAAAGCGGACTGGAAAGGAGAGAAGATTTCCAGTAGGTAATTGTATGATGATCTTGTCTTGCTCAAACTGGAAGCAAACCATGGTGTCTCACCCCTCCTGGAAGGGAAAGAAGCACTCCCTCTGCTCCTCTCCCCACCATTGAGTTCAAGATTATCTTGCGGTCATCTTTAAGGGCCTCAAACTGAGGGTTAAAGTGTAGCACTAAATTCTTTTCATCTTTTCCCAAATTTATGGAAAATCTTTTACAGCCCTCTGGAATGAAGCCCCCAACCTCCACCAAGTGACCGGGTTTGAGGCTGAAGTTATACAAGACAACCGCTTTCTCTGCCATACTGCTTCCTTGTCAAATAAACTTAGAGTGCTCTCTGCCTACCAGGGAGCAGGATCTATTGGTAAGGTCTGTTCATTGTGCTCTGGCACAGCTCAGCTTGTCTGACTGTCCCACACTGGTCCAATAGGGAGGCATATTGGAAAGTGGGAGGGGACCTAACAAGTGAGGGCACAGGCATTGTTACAGCCCTAGCTATTGGCAGAGGAAGGTGCTGTATTGCATGCTGGGATACTGTATAAATGCCAAGGACACATGTGCTCTGGGTCTTTCAGCTGGATAGCAGGGTCCTGGAGGGAGGGGGTGGCTGCCCCTCCTCTGTAGGAGTTGTTATGCAGCCTTGGATAGCCGACCCAAGGGCCTGAAGTCAGAGAGGAGCTGAACCCAGAGGTCCTGCAGCGCTGACTGGAAGGGAGACACCAGCAAGGGTCTGATTCTACCTACAGTAAGTACAGATCTGTGTCTTTGGGTCTGTGTTGTGAGGGCCACCCCTTCAGCTAGAAGAGTCAGTGGACGGTGTCAGTAAAGGGTATGCTAAAGAGTGTCCTGAAGATAAAATAGTTGCATCAAGTCTGCTGCTAGAGAGAGCAAGAAGACTTAATTCTTACATATATGTGGCAGTATGGTAAAAGCAGTGTGTCTGCTTCCACAAATTTCCTGGTGAGGCCAAGTGAGAGTTGTCCTTATCTACTTTGAATAGGTCAGTTGGAGTGTCCTACTATTCCCTTCTCCCATCCAAGTTCCACAGTAAATATCAAAACCACAAATACCCTGGACTGAGCAACGAGCAAGCGGAAGTAAGAGGGGATGAGTGAAAACCCCTAGCAACCGTCCGCAGGTAATCAGAGGGAGGCCTAAGAAGTCAACACACAGCAAGCCCTACAGGGACAGTGCTAAATTATATAAAGGCACACAAAAAAGAAAGAAAAAAAGGATGCAAATTAAAAAAAAAAAACAAACAAACAAAAAAAAATATTTAATTGAAACATTAGCAAAGGAGAAAAGAAAGAATAAATTAGGGTTAATTAGTAGTTGATTCTGATTTCTGCCCCAGGTTGACTGTGTGTTCCTGGTGATTTATTAAAGCATCACATGCCCAGGTCTGCTACTTAGCTCCCTACCTGTCATGTCCTGCTTCCCATGCTACAAATTGGTTGACTCCTCCTTGCTGATCCTTGTACCACTCTTTTGGATTGCTGTCTGACTTGACCTTGGAACTGTTTACAGGATTGCGCTCGCTTGCTGCCTGGTACATCTACCTCCACTAATACATGGAGAGTGTTTTTGGATATACAACATCAATCGGAGGAATCGGGCTCTAGGGCAATACTATCCCTAGATGCAGCCTAGCATTTGACAATACTGAATGGCCTTATTTATGGCAAAGCCTAAGATGCTTTGGCATAGGCCCTAAATTTATAGCTTGGGTACAACTTTTCTATGCCCAGCCAATGGCAAAAGTCAGAGTCAATGGTCAATGCTCCCCCTTTCTGCACCTCTCCAGAGGCACCAGGCAAGGGTGCCCTTTATCTCCCCTTCTGTTTGCTCTCGCTATGGTGCCATTGGCAATGTCAGTACAGGCATCTGGTGCCATAAAAGGTTTTAGACATGCCTCATTAAAGAAAAAGATTATACTGTATGCTAGCGACACACTATTTTTTCTTTAGGATACCAGTTTGTCCTCCTCTCATCACCCTGATCCGAATATTTGGGCCCTTCTCAGGCCTGGATATAAACTGGGCCAAATCAACCCTCATGCCGTTAGACCCTATAAATCTACCCGACATAGCAGCACATAGTAAACACGTTTCAATACCTTGGTGTCTACATCTCCTCTAGCTTGACAGAGTACCTCCACTTAAATCAGCATCCCTTGATCTCAAAACTCCACTTTATATTCAAGTGCTTGTGTCGCCTACCTTTTTGTGGTGGGCAGTGCTAACTTAGTGAAAATGATCTGACTTCCACAGAGTCTTTATATCTTGCAAAATGCACCGCTCTGGATTCCAAACTAATACATTTTCTTACTTTTGATGCACTGATCAATGAGCTGGTCTGGAAACAGGGTCACTCAAGGATTAAGTGGAGAAGCCTCTGGAGGAGGGAGGCTTGGCACTGCCTCATTTATGTTTTTATTATCTGGTGGCACAGCTGCTTACAGGCCTCACTAGTGTCCTGGTTGTGGACCCCACCTTCCTTTTGATGGAACAGATTCTGAGCTCAATCCTATTTAGAAGCAGGATCTCTGTGCAATTTAAAATCTCTGACCACTATGCTGATGTTACAAAGGGTTTGGGATACTACTGCAATTTCTTTCGTTCCAAATTAGTTTTTCGACTAAATTCAACAAACTCATTAATTCAGAAATATTTGAATTAACGTAAAACCTGTTTAACAAATTTTTCGAAAATCCAAAAATTCGAAAATCTGAAAATAAGAACGAAAATTCGAAAATTTAAAAGAACGAAAATCCAAAAATAAGGATGAAAAATTTGAAAATCTGAAATAACAACTAATAATAACTATTACTAACTATTAAATTATAGGTATTGGAATTTCCTTTCAAATTTGGCTGTTAGTAAACGCAATGAATACAAATTTATCTGAAGTTATGCGAAATAACGAATGTCGCATCTAAACGAATGGAATGTAACAAATTAATAATAATAATAAAAAACTTTTTATTATTATCATTTATTATTATTAATTTGTTATGTTCGCTAACAGCCCAATCTAAAAGGAAAATTTCAATACCTATAATCTAATAGTTAGTTATTATTAGTTAGTTATTATTTCAGATTTTTGAATTTGCGGATTTTCGTTCTCTCGGATTTTCGAATATCCAAATTTCTGATTTTTCCAATTTCCGATCTTTCAAATTTTTGGATTTTGAATTTCCGAATTTTCAAATTTACGAATGTATTCAAAATAAAGGAATTCGATCATAACGAATGACCCAAAAACCTAAAAAAAAACAAACAAAAAAACCCTGAATGAAACGAAAACAAACACATTTTTTGGCAGTGCATATGTCTAGGATTTTTTAATTTAAAACATACATTACGGTAGGATCTCAGTACCTATACTGCCAGTGAGTCATGATAGGAAAACTGGCACAGTGAGTGGGAGGGTCATTGTGGGATGTTTAAGGTTGGAGGCTTTATTGAGAATCCCTTTTATTTATTTATAGGAGAAATGTGCATGATTTTTCTACCAACCTTATTCAAGCCGAATATAGACATGCTAATAGCAGAAAAAGGAAGGAAAATGAGAAAAGTGAGGAACTTTTATTTACAGCTGGCTGATAATGATGATTGAAGGCTTGATATCAAAAAAGACAACAGGTTTATAATATTCTTGGCCCAATTAGGGCTAGCTGTCACTAGCTGTAGAGCAAACTGAAATAATCTGCTAATGTAAAGCCAGTTGCCATTTTGGAGCAGATAGTGTTTTGGTTAGATAACATGCCTCCAGGAGAATAAGATGTCTGCATGATAATGAGAAGGGCAGGTGGGAGAGTCTGTACAGTGTAGAAGGTGTTAGGGATGGGTCCTGGGTGCCAGGTATATTTCTCCGCTATTTAGGTTGTGGACCATTCAAGGGGGAACTGAAGAGACATTTTTTTTGTACTCAGGAGTTCCCACCCATGAAGGGTAAGGGGTTCCAGGCTGGTCCAGATGGAAAGGAGAGGACTCGTTTTCAGTACACTCTGGATTGATAAGTCCTCATTTTGTGACCCAGAATTTGGAGATTTGGAGAGATATTTGAGTGGGACAGAACCACCAGCCCTGATTACAGAAACGTTGGTTGTGTATTAATTTGTGTTTATTAGAGTCCAAAAAAGGAAGAGGGAACAGTTGGCAGCTGTCTGTGAGGTAAACAGCAGTTGGCACCTGTCTGTGTGCAATGTCGGCTAGCTTGTGGCTGAGACGTGGTTGCTAAACTGTGGTAGCCTCCTTTTTGGGACCCCTGAGGCAGACATTAGCTTGCAAATACCCTGTAAAGGACGAGTGTGACTATCAGTAAGCCAACTCTTTATTTTTGATTGATGGGCAATTTTTGTTTGCTTTTCCTTGCTGATGAAAAGCTATTTCTGTTTTTTTTTAATAAAAGGTTTGTTTGCTTTTACCAATGTGCTTGGCTAATGATCTCAGGCTCCAATATCACAGCGGTCAAGTTACTTGGTTATCATGTACAACTGAAAAGATACACTATATGAACTATAAGAAGTTACTCTGAATTGGGAATGGCAGGTATACAGATGGCAACTAGACATAGTAAGGCTATAATAGTGTTAAATTCAAATGTGGGAAATACTGTAATTGAAAAAGAACAATACAGGGAACTTAGCTCATCTTTCCAAATGTTACCTGTTATACCACCATCCACCTTTATCCTGATCAGCACAGTTATCCTCATAGTTGTCATTGTCTCGATCCCAAGTGCTGAATTTCATCCCATTATGGTTTGCCCACCATTGCACTTCTGGGTTAAATCCTCCAGTGAGAGAGTCTCCAGCCGTACCCGAATACTCGCCACAACTAATCTGGTAACTGCTCTGAAAACAAGGAAGGAAGTTGTAGTAAGATATCTGGTGCACATTATAAAACTGATTTTGAATGTGGTTAGTTTTTTCTTTTTAACTAGTGGTTTATTTATTTATTTAGTTTTTGAAAATCATATTAATATGTTTTTAAAACTATTCAAGAAAAGTGCAGCACTACTGTAAATCATACAAGTTAATCCAAATAAAATCAGAATATTATAAGATAGGCATCGATTATTTAAGTTAAAGTGCAGGTTACACTTTTCTGTAGCTCTCTGCACATCGTAGTGCGTAAATCTACCTGGCCAGGACAGCTTATGTGCTCATAGTTATTCCTATGGAGAACTCTGAAATACAAATTTGTATTGTGGACTAAAAGCTATATCAAAGAAAGACAGTGCAAAGTGTATGAGGTGGACTGTTCAGGAAAATTTTGACAAGCCAGTTTGCTGGCTTTCAGCGATGGCTGCCTGGACTGGGGATGAGTAAAAAGTATAAGACTAAGGAAGGGGGGTGGAGGTCTGAACTAGAATACAAATCTAACTGCAGATACACTTTAAGTTTCCCCAGTCCTTCCATTACCTCTTCATTGCCAACTCTGAAACTTTTGTAGTCAGCAATTCGTCTTTGTCCTTCAAAATCATGGAGATCAATTCTTAATGTGTAGTCATCTGGTTATGGAAAAACAACATAATACAAATATCTATTTCATTAAAAATATGTTACACTCTTAGTCTGGGAAAATGCATTCTGAAAGCACAAAAACAGTATATGTAGAAATGAGGTATTGTTATCTGTATGAATAATTTATTTTATTTTTCTTGAAGAACATTATAACTGGAGGGTGTGACATTAATGAGATAATTATTTCAGACAGTGAGCTCATGTGCAAACACATATACTAGATGTACTGTAGATTTTGACTTTAAAGCTCACACATATACTGCATGCTATATGCATACCATATAAAATTTTGAGTTTTGATTTTAGATGGTTTTTGCTTTGCCACCCATTGTAAAAAAACACTTCATATTTACTGTACTTCAGTAGTTCTAAGAGATGTGGATCTTCCACCAGTTGAAAATGAATATGGTCCTTGAAAAACATAATTGGCCTATTCAAATGAGCTTTTATTTATTTATTTTCTGATTAAAATGTGTGTGTATTTTTATAAAGCTTTATTTTATTGCCCCCCCCCCCCCTAATTATACTGGACTTCTTTACTAGTTGGACATAAATCTCATCACCAGCTGCACAAAGCAGCATTTAATAGTCACCTGCTAATATTAAACCTGTGTTATAATTGTATTACTTTGTCCCTAAATATGAATGTGGTTTATTGAATAAAGTGAACTAGCAGAGGGCTTATTTGGCCCCCTACTAATTTAGGATACAGCCAAATATATTTTATTTAGTAAAAAATATAAATATATAAACTGCAGAACCCCAGTGGTAAAACATATTCAAAGGATTCAATAAAGTGGTACTGTATCCCACCCACCCCCCCCCACCCTGTACAAAACTCCCTGTCACTGTGCTGTCTTACAGGTGCAACAGCAAGCAGCAAGGAGGAAGCTCACTGTCAGCATCTGAACCTGGAAACTCTGTGTTGTCTTGCTGTGTTTGTTCTCACTGTGCCACCTGAGATTATAGACAGCTACCTGCCTGATTCATTGAACAACCTTAATTTGTGTCTTGTTTCTGATGAACCTTAAACCCTTTGCTCATCTCATGAACTTCCTGATTTAAGCCATGTCTCTGCACTTCCTGTTTGCCAGATTATTGTGCTCCTCTCCAGCCAAAACCTGGTTCTTGTCACTCATGCTGCTGTCCATATCCTCACAACTATTTGTTACTGAACATTGGTTTGTTCCTTGACTACGCTACCACTTGATCCCAACCTGCAACCGTTAGTTACTGACCTTTGGCTTGTTTATTGACTACACTTCTGCTTGATCCCTACCTGCTCCATCTGCCACCTTTTAAGGCTTGAGAAAGGGGCACTTTGCCCAGAAATGGATTGCCTGCATTCCCTGTAAAACCTCTCCCAAGTTGGCTGGGTCTGTGTGCATGCATAGCACTTCTTCTGTCTTCCCCCTGTGCTTGTGCTCTGATTAGCGCTCTCAGCTCACTGCACTGCCGGGTGCCTGTCATTGAACAGTCCCAGCTGTGTTTACCGAGCTGTGTACGAATCCAGATTTTCCTCTCCATCTACACTTGCCTACCTGTGTCTTTCTGTGTGCCGGTGGTCGTGTTCTCTTACCAAGCTGGATGCTGTTTTTTTTACATGTAAGTGGATGCTTCTTTATTCCCAATAAAGTGGATTGCTATACTCTCGCTCTGCACTCTGCCTTTTGTCTCTCGTTTATGAATTCCCCTGAATGTTATCATTTACTAATCAGAAGTATGGTTAAGAAAGTTAACTGGGTTCAGTAAGCACACTGATAATTGTTTTCCCTTCCTTTGGATGCCCCATGTTTTCTAAATGGCATCACCTGATCAAGAACCCAAACCTCTACCACACCAAAGACGGCCCACTATTGCAAAGTAATGCACAGAACATAAGAGGTAACGCTAACATCCTCATGCATCTTAACCCTAGCAAAAAACATTTCTTGCTTAAGGAATAATAAGGAATAATAATGACGTTGTTTTGTTCCTAAAACAAACATTAATTTTGCTATTTTCAGGATCATAACCTGAAGTTCAGCACCACTAGAATTAGTAGTAGTAGTACACTAAGGAGCTTTACATAATCTATGAAATGTGTCCTTCAATTCAGACTGGGATTCAAGTCATTAATATGTGGCAGAATAAAAGGTCTGTTAATGGTAATGTAAAGTACCTTGCAATGTCAAGATGTGCAAGTTATCATTTCCTAGCCAGAATTCTCCTTTTGCTGAAGCAAAATTCCCAAATCCTTGTTTATAGTCAGTCCAATTCCTAATAGAACAGAAAAATCAAGTGTTTATGTGTAGTTATAATATCTGCAGTTATGGTTTTATATTATCTGCAAGATTTAAATGTTTATTTTGCAACTAGATGAATGGACATTATACTTACTAACACACAATAGAATTTTGATCCAAGTTAAAGAGGTTGTTAACCTTAAAAAAAAAAACTGCAAGAGAAAGGCATAATGAGCTAGTATGCATTGCATACTAGCTCTTTATGAAATACTTACCTTAGAACAACACCCTGAATCAGAGTCGGCCGATATCTTCCACCAGAGTTAACTCCGGGTTTGTGGCTCTGGTGCTATGATTGGCCAGGGCCGTGATGACATCACTCCTGTGCATGCGCACGGGAGCTGCAGGTCACAGCATGGCCCTGAAGAAACGACACCAAGCGGGCCGTTTTTTCAGTGCGCATGTGCCGATGACGTCGACGTAAGCGTATGCAATGAATATCTCCTAAACTGTGAAAGTTTAGGAGATATTCCTTATTACAGGCTTAAGTTTTAAATGGTAGACCGGGCTAGACAAGTAATGCTATAAAACCAAGGCAAGCAGCCATACGCCGACCAAACAAATCGTAAAAACAGAGGATAGAATTATGGCGCTGAACCTGACATACGAAATACTCCCACACTGAATGTGGTAAAAGGTATACTAAAACTCAATCAAACCCCCCTTGTGGTGAGTGTATAATAATCTCAAATGTTAAAACAAATGGTTAGAAGAACACACCCCACTGTAGACCCCCAGTATCTATTGAGGTCTGGTGGGTACAGAGGAGCTAAAATCCAGTGGTAAAAACACGTGACAATCCACAACCGTATTCTTTTGTGTATAAAATTAAAAGAGTAACCTCCAATATAAAAACAGCCTTCCGGTACTAATGGGGGCTGGCAGATATAATGGAGTTACTTCCACAACCGGTAAAAATAGTGTACAGAATATTATATATCCAATGTTCATCAAAAAATCAGTAGTGGAAAAATGTTGTTGAGTATTCCAGTCCGCTTTAAGTTCAATATATGTAGGGACCCGAATTCAGTGAAGTAGTGAAAAAAATTAGTGCAGTGTTCAATGTGACAAATTCATAGTTGTGACAAAAGGAAAAAAGGAGCGTTTTTCAGAGAGTCAGATTAAAGTGCAATCGTATTCCACAGGTATGTAAACAATCCAGAAGTATATAAGTGAAAAAATCCGTTGGAGGTTAGGGTGATCCCCTCTGGATTTGAGGCTTACCAGAAAGATGCAATATTTACGCCTGAGCAAATATTGTATTCGGGATGTATCCAGGAACACTTAGTCTGGGGGCTGCTGGCCCCCCAAACCGCTGCTCATATATACATAGTTATGTATATATATATGAGCAGCGGTTTGGGGGGTCAGCAGCCCCCAGAGGAAGTGTTTTGACACGAAACGCGTCAGGCACTGCTGACCCTGGATCGCTGCCGTTTTTATTGATCTTTTATTGTTGACTTATTGATGCCTATAAGCTTATAGAAATATACTACAATTTTAAGGAATAAAGTTACACCTCATGATTGAGGCTTTTTTACGTGATGGAGGTCCCTTGCTGTTTCTTTTTTTCACCTCTCTGAGTCCATTTTTTGATCACTGGAAACCCCGTGGCCAAGAAACATCCCTACCAGAGACAGTGGATAGGAGAGCGAAAGACTACGAGACGCCCCAGATCCACTCCACCTCCCCCCTTGGAGGTCCCTAGGAGGTTCCCTGGAGGAAGAGGAGAGTGTGACGCGTCCTGGATACATCCCGAATACAATATTTGCTCAGGCGTAAATATTGCATCTTTCTGGTAAAACGCTCCTTTTTTCCTTTTGTCACAACTATGAATTTGTCACATTGAACACTGCACTAATTTTTTTCACTACTTCACTGAATTCGGGTCCCTACATATATTGAACTTAAATCGGTTACAAGTAGTTTTTTAGTCATCACCTTTTTACAACAACTCATAAGGTCAGGCGAAATTCAAGTTATATACATCCCTGGGCTTAAGTCACTTCATCACTT
>BLSH010098745.1:86357-116374 GCA_018402905.1 Glandirana rugosa | reverse complement strand
TTAAGTTCAATATATGTAGGGACCCGAATTCAGTGAAGTAGTGAAAAAAATTAGTGCAGTGTTCAATGTGACAAATTCATAGTTGTGACAAAAGGAAAAAAGGAGCGTTTTTCAGAGAGTCAGATTAAAGTGCAATCGTATTCCACAGGTATGTAAACAATCCAGAAGTATATAAGTGAAAAAATCCGTTGGAGGTTAGGGTGATCCCCTCTGGATTTGAGGCTTACCAGAAAGATGCAATATTTACGCCTGAGCAAATATTGTATTCGGGATGTATCCAGGAACACTTAGTCTGGGGGCTGCTGGCCCCCCAAACCGCTGCTCATATATACATAGTTATGTATATATATATGAGCAGCGGTTTGGGGGGTCAGCAGCCCCCAGAGGAAGTGTTTTGACACGAAACGCGTCAGGCACTGCTGACCCTGGATCGCTGCCGTTTTTATTGATCTTTTATTGTTGACTTATTGATGCCTATAAGCTTATAGAAATATACTACAATTTTAAGGAATAAAGTTACACCTCATGATTGAGGCTTTTTTACGTGATGGAGGTCCCTTGCTGTTTCTTTTTTTCACCTCTCTGAGTCCATTTTTTGATCACTGGAAACCCCGTGGCCAAGAAACATCCCTACCAGAGACAGTGGATAGGAGAGCGAAAGACTACGAGACGCCCCAGATCCACTCCACCTCCCCCCTTGGAGGTCCCTAGGAGGTTCCCTGGAGGAAGAGGAGAGTGTGACGCGTCCTGGATACATCCCGAATACAATATTTGCTCAGGCGTAAATATTGCATCTTTCTGGTAAAACGCTCCTTTTTTCCTTTTGTCACAACTATGAATTTGTCACATTGAACACTGCACTAATTTTTTTCACTACTTCACTGAATTCGGGTCCCTACATATATTGAACTTAAAGCGGACTGGAATACTCAACAACATTTTTCCACTACTGATTTTTTGATGAACATTGGCTATATAATCTTCTGTACACTATTTTTACCGGTTGTGGAAGTAACTCCATTATATCTGCCAGCCCCCATTAGTACCGGAAGGCTGTATTTATATTGGAGGTTACTCTTCTAATTTTATACACAAAAGAATACGGTTGTGGATTGTCATGTGTTTTTACCACTGGATTTTAGCTCCACTGTACCCACCAGACCTCAATAGATACTGGGGGTCTACAGTGGGGTGTGTTCTTCTAACCATTTGTTTTAACATTTTAGATTATTATACACTCACCACAAGGGGGGTTTGATTGAGTTTTAGTATACATTTTACCACATTCAGTGTGTGAGTATTTCGTATGTCAGGTTTAGCGCCATAATTCTATTCCCTTACTACAGGCTTACCTGTAGGTAAAAGTGGTTGTAAAGGGTTTAATGTCTGTTTGCTAATACAGGGTCAGGAGAGATTGTCCCATGTAAGCTGGGGAACAGGTAGCAGGTACAAAGGTCCCTGGGATAAGCAGTCTTTCAGGCTCAGATACCAAATCCAGTGAGGTAGTAACAAACAGTGCAGTGTTTATTTGTGATATATACAAGTCTTATATGCAGATGCTGTACAGTATCTTCAGTAAATAAATAGGAACAGAAATAGCAAAATAAAAACCTAGCTGTGTCTCTGCACTATACACACACAGGTTCTAACTACCGGCTGAGCAAGCCTACAGCTTGTCAGCTTCCACAATGCAGCTTGATAACTTTGACCAACCTTTTGCTCTCACAGATCAAAGTTGTCTGATCTTCCCAGGCAGAGAGCACTGGCTGTCTGTCCCACGTGAGTTAAATTGGCCTGGGGGAGAGTACCAAGATCCAAACTGATGAGAGGTGCCCAGGAGATGTATAAACCCTGAACAGGACTTTTCCTGGCTCTCTGTGGGACGCTCTGCTACACCCCATATAATGCTTTTTGCTCAAATTTCCACTGTTTTTTGAATGACTGCAAGTTTAGAAACTGATGTTATATGCCATGTTTTCATTACTTGTATAACATCTACAATATACAGTATAAACAAAGAGCTACCATAATACACTTTGCAGAGCATTCCGAGCTTTCTAATAAGATGACTTGGCACTAGCTTTTCACTGGTAGGCTATGTCTCTTCCATTGATACTCCATATAGAGCCTGTCACGTACCTGGTGGTCGAGTCTGACTTATGCAGGGGACAACCTCTCTTACAGCCCTGGTTCGAGAACCCCTGGTGGTGTAGACAGGGAGCTCTGGAGCACAGGGGGGCCCTAGGGCTGGACTTTTTCACTGGTGGTAGGTGAGGGTCCACTGGGATTCATGCCGGCAGAAGAACGGTGATGCAGGCCGGGTTGGTAACAGGCTGGCCATGCGATACAGATGGGTCAGGCAGGCGGATAGTCGGGTATAAGCAGGGTCGCAACATGCGGGCAGCGGAGGTACAAAGGAGCAGGCAAAAGACTAGTCATAGACAGGCCAGGGTCAGGGCAGGCTGAGAGCAAACAAAGTCCAAGGAAAGCTGGGGGTCATAGGTACAGGAAATCTCTAAGAGTAAACGCTGGGATCACAGGATACAGGAATGCTGTAGAACGGACAGCACTGGTTGCAGGGTGCTGTCTGCTTAAATGGCCGTTTTGGCGCCAATGCCGGCACATACACGCACACAGGCGCATGCACAAGCATGCGCAAATGCACACGGGCGCGCGCACAGGCATTCTAATGGCCACAGATGTTTCCTTACAGAGCCATATTAAAGTTACTAAAGACAAGGATGGTGTTATGATTCAACATGTGTATTCTACAGCAAAGCTGAATGTCAAGAAAATAGAACATACTCTCCTTGCAGCATAGTGATAAAGATCTGTGGTGGTTTTGATTAAGCTTGTTTAATCGAGTGAAAGGCATCAACCAGATCTGTCTCTCCCCTGTCTGTACCCATCCTTGCTTTTACATTCATCGTTTTGGAAATAAAGCATTTATCGTTCATGGATGGGCGGCCGTTCCTGTTCATTTGTTCTGTCTAAGTCTGATGCAGTGGCAGGGCTTGCACTCCACCCAAAGACGATTGCTTGTGGATTAGACCTGGACATAGCCAAGGTACACTCACCTGTGAGCAGCAAGACTTTTCTTCACGATAAACAACTGTAGCTCTTGAGCTCCACCTGCTAGCTGCTTGAAATTTAAAAATTCATATATAGTATTTTTCATAGTTACCTATGTAGCGCTTAAAGCGAAAAAATACTGCGCTGTTAACCTCCAAGGAAGCCAGCACAGCAAGAGACAAACTTGTGTTAAAAATAAATATGTGGTATGTGCAGCGCTAGAATAAATAAGAGTCCATATGGTTGCCCAAATGATCATATATACAAACCAAAAAATTCATATAGATAGTGCTTAAACCAACACACAATAGCATCATTTCACAAAAATCGTGCACAAAAAAATAAAAAAAAAGGAAAAATAGTCCTCATATATAATTTGAAAGGGTGTGCATGGTAAACGGTGATAATGAAAACACAGTGAATATTGAATCTTGTGCTGTACTCCTACGGAAGACGTGCATGTAAAAGGAACCACCACCACCAATCTTAGTGAGGCTTACCGGAACATGTGGACTCAGTAAGGCGTACACCCAATGAGGCTGAAGGTACATAGCCACCACTGGATGAGAATGGCACTTCACCAAGATCCTGGATATAATGGAAGATAATCCCTTTGTTTACGATACCACATACAGAATGTATGTACTGGGTATAACCTGACAACTTCAAAAATGAACAGTCTCTTCAAATCACATTGAACCCGACAAGCTCTGCTGATGCCATTGCATTACTGTGACTGAGACTGGAAAATTCCTAAAATGTGAGTGTTTTCATTTTTAAATTAAATTAATCTATAACTACAGTTTTACACTATGTGGAACATTTGTTTTATTCTTGGGTATATCGGTTCAATGTGATGTGAAGAAACTGTCCATCTTTGAAGTTGTCGGGTTATACCCAGTACATACATTCTGTATGTGGTGTCGGGAACAAAAGGGATTGTCTTCCATTATATCCAGGATTTGGTGAAGTACCATTCTTATTGAGCCTTATTGAGTCCATGTTCCGGTAAGCCTCCCTAAGATTGGTGGGGGTGGTTCCTATTACATGTATGTCTTCCGTAGGACTACAGCACAAGATTCAATATTCACTGTTTTCATTATCACCATTTACCATGCACACCCTTTGAATTTATTTATGGGGACTATTTTTCCTTTTTTTTATTTTTTGTGCACAATTTTTGTGAATTGATGCTATTGTGCGTTTACTATAATTATATTTATAGATTGGTTTAAACACTATCTATATGAATTTTGGTTTGTATATATGATCATTTGGGCAACCATATGGACTTTTATTTATTCTAGCGCTGCACATACCACTTATTTACCTATGTAGCGCTTAACTGGAAGGGGTCGATGGAAATATACTGGGTCCTCAGATGCTGCCAGGCCTAGATACCAGTTCCAGAGCACACTGACTAAACACAAGCTCAATTTAGGGGTGTTTATTTGAACACATATTGCAGTACTTGAACACAGACAGGGAGAGAGATAAGTCTTCAGGATACTCCAAAATATATGCAGTTATAAAAGGATAGATTCTCAGGCAAAGCCCTTAAGTAGCAGCCTTAAGTATTGTTGGAGATAAAGGGGACAGCCAGCTAGTCCGAGACTCTGTAAAAGCAGTCACAGTCTTTGCAGAAACCTCTACTGTTTAATCCTAAAAGCACAAGCACACCTGGAGCTCTAGGCGAAAGGTCCTACTCATAACGTCAGGGACAGCTCCCCAACCAACTCCCCTGAGACACTTATAAGCCCAGTTTCCTACGGTAGTGTCCTCCAGTAAGTTTATTTAAGTTCAGGTCCCTTCAGGACCCTCAGGCAAAACCATACTGAGGCCTAACTGCAACGGCGCTTCAGTGACAGGGGCAGAGGTCCCTGGAGAGAGAGAGAGAGACGATCAGACCCTTCCAAAACATTTATCTTCTTCCCAGCCACACCTTCTGGGTCCCACTCCCAGGGATTGGCTGGGGTCAGGTAAATATTCATAACACAGTGGCTGACCCTCATACTCTAGTTCTGGAAGCTTCTTCCACAGGCAGGCAGACCTAATACATAAATTGCCATAAATGGCCAAAAACTAAATTTAACCAGCATAGGGAAGGGCGTTACATCTAAAAAGAATTAAGAAATATTTTGGCCCAAACAAAACTGAGATCTAGTTGTACATAGAGTTAGGTGGGTTAGTCAGCTTCTGGTTTCTTATGTGTCTTAGGTGCTTCATCATTAAGCCCTTCTTGCAATCATTACCAGCTCTGTTCTTGTCTACCTTGGACTCCTGGGTGTTACCAGCCACCTTTGAGTGTTTCAGCATCAACCAAAAAATGTACCTATAACATGCTTCAATTTCATAAAAAAATTTACCGAAAGAAATTTTGGCTTCCATCCGAACGTCTCTGAAAAACTGTCCAGCCCCCTCCCTCAGACATGTCGCAGTACGCATAGAATGATGTATTGCTTTGCAATGGTTTAATTTTGTAAAAGCCGCTTTGTTTATGTCCATCGTTGTAAATGTCACCACAGTCTGACCAAAAAGCAAAAGCAAAAAAAAAATTAATGACTGAAGATGAATTAGTGACTAATAAAGATTGTGACACTCTTGTGTATAATTGCCAAATTCGGCTGCATTTTGTTACATATTCTGATTCCTCTATATAGAAAGATTATAAATATAAAATTAGCTGCTTTTATCTCATAATATCACTGGACAACACTAATACAATATGAAAGTAAAGTTCTAGCAGTGCCCATGTTACTTCCTGCTGCTGTGGACAGTGTCCATTTGCTGAAAAACTACTCATTTAGGACCCCTGTAGTGAACGTTCAGAGCTTAAAATGCGGCTGGTCACTTGCCAAGTGTCACGTACCTGGTGCTTGAGTCTGGCTTATGTGGGGGCAACCTCTCTTGCGGCCCTGGTTCGCGAGCCCCTGGTAGTGCAGACAGGGTGCTCAGGAGCACAGGGGGGCACGAGGGCTGGACAAGTCTCTGTTGCCTGGTATAAATCCACTGAAGCTCGTGCAGGCTGGATGATAGTGGTGCGGTCTGGGTCGGCAACTGACTGGCAGCGAAGTACAGAGGGATCAGGCAAACGGATAGTCGGGTACAGGCTTGGTTGGTAACATGCTGAAGTACAAAGGGCACAGGCAGAAGAGTGGTCGTAAACAATCTGAGGTCAGGGCAGGCAAATAGCAACAAAGTCCAAAGGGGAAGCTGGGTCACAGGAACAGGAAGTCTTCTCAGAACAAACGCTGGTGGGGTCACAGGTCACAGGAACGCTGTAGAACGGACAGCATCTGCTGCAGGGTGTTGTCCATTTAAATAGGCTGTTTTGGCACAAACGCGCACAGAAACCCGGAAATGGCCATTTCCCTAACATTGCCCCCCCAAGGGGCAGCCTCAGGAAGGCTCTCTTGGCCGGATTGTTTCTAGAAAAAAGTCTGGATAAGTTCGGGAGTATGAAGGTTGCTTTCTGGTTCCCACAAGTTTTTTTTCAGGGCCGTATCCCTTTCACTTTACAAGAAGCTGGGTGACCCCTGCTCTTCTCCTACAATTGAGGGTGGTCTCCACCTCGAACTCCTCCTCTCCATCCACCAGCACTGGTTCAGGTGGGGCGGTCTTCCTCCCTGGAAACAGATCCTTAGCAACCGGTTTGAGGAGGTGTACGGGGAATACAGGATGGATCCGAAGTGATGGAGGAAGGTCGAGCTCGTAGGCCACTTTATTAATTTTCCTCTTTACTAGGAGTGGTCCTATGTACTTCGGTCCTAGTTTCTTGGTCAAGTTCTCTTCGTCTTTTCCGGTCAAACACTCTCTTGTTGCTCTCATGGGTCTGAGCCAGAGTCTCCTGCAACAGTTTATTGTTCTCCAGGAATTGGGTAATCTCTTGTGTGGCAGGAATTGGACTCTCAGGTAGTAGGTTGGGTAGAAACGTAGGGTGGTAGCCGAGATTCGCCCAGAACGGAGATTGCTTAGTAGCGGAGTGGACAGAGTTGTTATTGGCGAACTCAGATAACGGCAAGAAGGAGAACCAGTCATCCTGGGAGTAGGATGAGTAGCATCTGAGGTATTTCTCCAGGGTCTGGTTGGTCCTTTCTGTCTAGCCATTGGACTGTGGATGATAAGCAGATGAGAAGGCTAATTTAATCCCCAAGATAGAACACAGAGACCTCCAGACCCAGGATGTGAATTGCACCACTCTATCGGACACAATGTTCCTTGGGATGCCGTGTAGATGGACCACTTCCTTAATGAACATCTTGGCCGTTTCAGCAGCCGAGGGGGTGCCCTTCATTGCAACTAAGTGTGCCATCTTTGTGAGGCAGTCAACCACCACAAAGATGATGGTAAAGCCTGCAGATGGGGGCAGTTAAACAATGAAGTCCATGGAGATGTGGGACCAGGGACAATCAGGGATAGGGTAGCGGGTTTAACAGGCCCCAGGCTTTGGTTCTCTCCGTTTTGTTTTGAGCACAAGTGGGGCAGGAGCCCACTTGTTTTTACATTCCTCACTCATGTGGGGCCACCAAAAGGTGCGGGACAGTAGCTCTGCCATCTTGTGGTTACGGAAATGCGCAGCCAAGTGATGGTCGTGACAAAGTTCTAAGGCAGTCAAACAGAGCTCCTCAGGCACAAAAATCTGAGTACCCGACCACCATAACCCTTCTCTTATGGAAAGTCCAGAGTCAGCAGAGACCGTGGAGCCGGCTAAAGTTTGCCTGATCCGGGTTAGGAAGTGCTCCTGGACCAACAAGAAGCTGTGAGCAGGCAGAATAGTATCAGGGGGAGATACTTCCTCGGTTTCATGGAACATCCTCAAGAGCGCATCTGGCTTAACGTTCTTGGATCCCGGTCAGTAGGTGATATGCAACTGAAACCGGGAAAAGAACAAGGCCCAACGGGCCTGACGTTGCTTGAGTCGCTTGGCAGTCCTCAAATATTCTAAGTTTTTGTGGTCTGTGAAGACCAGAACTGGTTAGACTACTCCTTCCAGGAGATAGCGCCACTCTTCCAGAGCGGACTTAATGGCTAGAAGTCCTCTGTCCCCTACATCATAATTTCTTTCTGGGGGAGAGAGCTTCCGTGAGAAGAAGGCAATGGGGTGTAAAGAAGCCTTAAGCCCCTGTCTTTGAGACAAGACTGCCCCTACTGCAGTTTTCGAGGCATCCACTTCCAGGATGTAGGGCAACATGGAGTCGGGGTGCTTCAGAACAGGTGCTGAGGTGAACAGCCTTTTCAGGGTTTGGAAGGCTGTTTGTGCTTCGGTGGTCCGGGCAAAACGAGAACTTTGTTTGGTTGACTGGGTTATCGGGGAGATGACCGCAGAGAATCGTTGGATAAATGTTCTGTAGAAATTGGCGAACCCTACAAAGCACTGCACCACTTTCTTGTCTGCAGGGGTTGGCCATTTGATGATAGCTGAAACCTTCTGGGGGTCCATAGTAGTGCCTGCAGTGGAGATGTGGAACCCCAGGAAGGAATTGTAGGTGCATTCAAAGGCGCACTTTTCGGCCTTTGCATACAAGCCATGTTGCCATAGGTGGCTAAGTATGCACTTGACGTGCTTGCGATGTTCTTCCAAGGAGGGAGAGAAGATGAGGATGTCATCCAAGTAGACTACTAAGAATCCAGCACCTGAACTCAGACACATATTCCTCCGCGGTGTTATGATCTTGTTGGAGGGCGTGAAGTGCTGCTTCTGCAGTGGCAGCCCGGTGAGGGTCCTCATATAATTGAGCCATCACATGGAAGAAGCGGTCCAAGGTGGTAGTCTCAGGGGCTTTTTGCTCCAGCAGGCGATGGGCCCAGGCCTGTGGCTCATCCGAAAGAAGGGACTTTGGTGGCTTCCAATGAAAAGGTGCGGGGCTGGAGAGAAAAATACAACTCGTAGGAGTTGTGGAAGGCCCGAAACTTCCTGCGGTCCCCTGAAAAACACTTGGGCATGGGCACTTTAGGCTCCGTAGGCAGAGTCACTATAGTGCGCAGAGGCGCTTGCCACTGGCGGGGCCTGGAGCTGCCAGATCTCGCACTTGATTCTCTGGGTGTATCCCTCCTGCAGGTTTTTCACCGCTTGGGTTAAGCCAGCGAGGTTTGCGCATAATTCCTCCATGGGAGAGGACCCCAGCGCAGACACGGCTGTCCGTTGCTGTCACGTACCTGGTGGTTGAGTCTGGCTTATGCGGGGGCAACCTCTCTTGCGGTCCTGGTTCGCGAGCCCCTGGTAGTGCAGACAGGGAGCTCAGGAGCACAGGGGGGGCACGAGGGCTGGACAAGTCTCTGTTGGCTGGTATAAGTCCACTGAAGCTCGTGCAGGCTGGAGGATAGTGATGCGGTCTGGGGTCAGCAACTGGCTGGCAGCGAAGTACAGAGGGATCAGGCAAACGGGTAGTCAGGTACAGGCTGGGTCGGTAACGTGCAGGCGGCTGAAGTACAAAGGGCACAGGCAGAAGAGTGGCCGTAAACAATCCGAGGTCAGGGCAGGCAGATAGCAGCAAAGTCCACAGTGGAAGCCGGGGTCACAGGAACAGGAAGTCAGAACAAATGCTGGGGGGGTCACAGGAACGCTGTAGAATGGACAGCATCTGATGCAGGGTGTTGTCCGTTTAAATAGGCTGTTTTGGCGCCATTGGCGCGCATGGGCACACGCAAGCGTGCACAGACCCCCGGAAATGCCCATTTCCCTAACAACAAGAGAGAAGGTTGCGATGACTAGTTTACATTACAGGAAGCAGTGCTGCTGATGATCACGAGACAGTGGATTTAGGAGGTTTGAAAACAAGGCTGAGTGTTTATGACTCTAAAATAGTTGATAAAGTGACTTGGCCCCAAAATTGTTCAGTTCACTGTTAAAGAAAGAAAATGGTATAATTACCTCTTCAGAGGACCATGTCTCATATATTTCATGTGGGATTGCCCTTGCCATATGCTGTTGTTCCATACTTCAGCCCCTATGTCACCTGTATAGTGATGTGGGGGTTAGCAGATGGAAGCATAGCATAAGACAGAAGTGTCCCAGAAGTGTCAAATGCTGAAAAGTATGGTGGAGACTGCAGCACTTGAACAAGGAGGCCACCAGAGAACTAAATATTCTTTCTCTTCCTTTGCAGGGAACTGCTTTGGACATATGGTCAAGACTAACGATAATTCCAACTAGCATTAATTACATCTAGACTGGTAAAATTATATAAGCCAATGCAAAATGAAAAGGACACTAAGGAGCCATTTACACTATACACTGCATTAACACATGCCTGTTGTGCATTTAGAAGATCTGTGTTAAGGCTCCTATTCATTTTGTAAGGGCTGAGTGCGTATCTTAATGCACGAAAAAACAGACCTGCAACTTTTTTTTTTTTTTTAAGAGGTAAAAGTTTTATTACACGTAATGCAGCAAAGAAAGGCCTGCAACTTTTTAATGTGGCACCCCACAATACATAGATGGTTTACATCTGTATGTTGCTGTGGGCTATAGTGTAGATGGATATTGCTGTACTGTACAGTATATGTGCATTGAAATGGCGTTCATTCTGAGTAGAATGAAGAATATACCTAACTTATCACATATTAACCCAACTCATATGTCAAACACATATCAGAGATTTAAAAACATAGTGTGTATGGCTGCTTCTCCTCCATATTTGTCAGTGGTTGGGTGAGCACTGACACAGAATAGCAGCAATTATTAACTCCTATTGGTCTTAAACACTAACTAAACACATCAATTTAAATGTTTCCCAAAACCATTACGTTTAAGGCATGCTGTGAGTGATAACTGTTACAGTTGGTTCTGCTCTCAACCAAACTGTCAAGCCAACAAATTGGTGTCATAGCTTATCACATGTGCAGCACAATGGCAACTGCAGATCAAACAGAGGATAAGATGGCAGCTTCCTTGGCTGTAAAGGAAAGGTTTAGTACCGCTTTAATGCATGTCTAGAATTTAGACATAAGCAGTCCTGCCAGCTTCAATTATGTCAACAAATGTTAGCAGGTTGCATTTAAAGATCTAAACAGATCTACAATTTACAATTTTATCCTATAACAGAAATATTATTTATACTGACTTTACCATTTAGGACAAATTATCAGGTTGTTGTTGCTATAACCCTCTGCTGCTAAAATGTACTTTCCGTGCACCCCCCACCCCCTTCCCTGTTCATCCTCCAATAGGGTGACCAAATGTCCCAGATTTCCTGGGACAGTTACACATTTTGCAAGTCTGTCTCACATCTCAGGCACCTTTATTCCGGGACAATACAGTGTCCCGGAATGAAACTGACACAGTTACCCTAACGACAAGCCGATTATGGAATCTATCTCTCCTTTCCCCCCCGCGTGGCTTTCAGGGCACAATAAAAGCTGGTTGTTAAGGACCGGGGCCGGGAAGCCAGCCGCGGTGTCCTTAACAGCCAATGAGTCATCAGCTGTCAATGGGTTTCCCCACTGACAGCTGAATAATAATAAAAAAAAAAAATGGCGTGCCCCCCCCCCAGTCCTTATCCGAGCATGCAGCCTGGCAGGTCAGGAAAGGGGGGGGCGAGTGAGCACCCCCTACCCATTCACGAAAAAAGTGTCAAAAAGTAATAAAAACTCAGAGACAGTTTTTGGCGATTTCTTTATTGAAAAATAAACAAAACAGTGCCCCCCCCCCATGTAAATCAATTGTCAATCATACCCCCACTGGACCCAAAAAAGAAAAAAAAAACGCTTGTGCTGTTCATGAAGTTTGGCTGCCTACTGTAGGTTCCGCTATTTGACAGTTGTTATATAGGTAAGGGGGGGGGGGGACACCTGGCGATGTCACCGACCCAGCATGCACCAATCCGTGATGTCACAAGGGGGTGGTGCCACAAATGATGTCACCAGGTGGCCCCACCCTTGCCTACAGTATAGAAGAATTGTCAAACGGCAGAGCCTGCAATAGACGGCCCCTTGTTAAAGGGGGCTTTCAGTTTTCGATTAGCCCCCTGCCCACATACCTCCACAACCACTAGCCAGGGTTGTGGGGAAGAGACCCTTGTCCCCATCAACATGGGGACAAGGTGCTTTGGGGTGAGGGGGCAGAGCCCACCCAGCCCAAAGCACCTCCCCATGTTGAAGGTATGTGGCCTGGTATGGTTCAGGAGGGGGGAGACGCTTGTCCCCCCTTTCCTGACCTGCCAGGCTGCTTGCTTGGATAAGGGTACTGGTATGGACTGGGAGGACTGTTGTAAATTAGTCCAGAATTATACAAAACAAACATGATATATAAACTAAAGTTTCCCTTAGCAAGCATTCAATACTAGTTTGTTATTGTCAAATCAGCAAAAAAAATTCTCATTGGTTGCTATGGCTTTCTGCAGCTTACTGTACATTATAGATTATCCTTTGCCTGACACTGAATTAGTGTTGCCAATTTAGCAGATTGAAATTTAATGACACGACACCCAAAATTTACTAGCACAGCCAAGTTTTTACTTCCAAAAGTTACAAAATTACAGTTTTAAGGGCAAATTTCAGTATTTAGACTACAAACAAGCACAATATGCAATTAGCAATGTAATTTAAGGTAGATATTAAGGCAAAAACCATATTTTTATTTTATTTTTGATATAGTAAGTAACTCAGGAACAAGACTCAGGAGGGCAAGAAATTAGAATGGGCGACACACACACACATGAAATTGACTCTCACAGTGATATTGACAGCAGTGCGCAGCAGCACAGATGATGATGACACCTCACCAACATGACACGACCCCTCCTGTGTCACAGTGACAGTCTCTCTCCATGGCAGGTGGTCCCTCCAGTCCATTCCAGTCTAAACAGCACTGACAGTCCTGCTTTGCTCCCATACTGCAGAACTGCACACAAGGCTCCAGCCGCTCCGCTCGGCTTCCTTGCACCATGACATTACATGACATGCTCAGGCATCGCCTCCACCTGAGCCACACAAACACATTGTAGCAGGCATTCAGGTGGTCTTGGCTGGCTCTGGACCAAGCCAAGTGTCACAGCCAAATTTTTTACTGACAACCTTTCCCTTTCCCTTTTACTGCCATTTACTGGCAGGAGAAAATTGCCTGTTTTTTACTGGCTGCCAGTAAAAATACTGGCGATTGGCAATACTGTACTGAATGTGTGCAATAATCTTAATGGAAAATGTACAAAAGGGTAACAAAAAAAGAAGGAAAGTAGAGTGAACTTACCTGCATAGCTTCGTATTTCTCCTAGGTTGATAACTAACATCTCGTCTCCCCGATCCATAAACTGCAGCTCCCTTTCTCGTAATAGATTCTCAATCTTTATTTGCTGCAACTTGGTTTGCTGCTCAAGAAGCCTCACTTGGGCCTTTAGTCTCAGCTGTTCTTGTAAACAGACATCCAAAGCCTTCCATAACAGAAACACAGGGTATTTTTTTAAGGAACTAAATAAAATAAAATAAACGATAATGCAAACAATAGTCATTCCAATGTTGGATGCACTGTACTAATCAAGGTCACAAAGGAGATGGCTACTGCAAAAGAAATGTACTGTATCTGCAGCTTGCAACAAGTATTTTAATAGAAATGAGATTAGTGTTTAAAGCGGTAGTAAACCCCCAAAGCTGTTTTTACCTACAGGTAAGCCTATAATAAGGCTTACCTGTAGGTAAAAAGAATATCACCTAAACCTGCATGGTTTAGGAGATATTCGCCCTGCATGCAGCCGCTGACATTAGCGACGCATGCGCTCTGACGACCCGGCCGAGGAGTCCGGCACCTCAGAGCTGGCTGCCGGAGCGAAGAGCTCCCGCGCGCATGCCACTCACAGCGCCAGAGCTGCGTACCCGGAAGAATGAAGAGGACCAACATGTCAGCGTCCTTAGCGCTGACCGACTCGGGCATCGGGGGCCTCGTTCTAAGGTAAGTATTTCATAATATGTTAGTATGTGATGCATACTAACATATTCTACTATTGTCTTGCAGGATTTTTTTTTATTTATTTTTTGGCAGCGGGTTTACTACCGCTTTAAGAAAAGGTTCCAAAGTTGCAAAGGAGCCCTAGCTGTATATATTTAAAGAGAAAGTCCAACATGACTTTGGGGTTTGTCAGGACACCGTCACCTGTTGGGTCTTCCTTGTTGCCTCCATCTTGACGTACTTATGCAGTAAGAAGTGTATGTGAAAAGAAGAGTAGCTGGTTTTCATGGGTCTCTGATTTTCACAATGTATTTCCTAGAACTACTGCTATTTTTTTTTTTTCATTTCTGCCTCTGCCCCCATTTCTACTCACTCCCTGCCACACAGACAACCATAACTGGAAGTAAAGGGAAATCTTTTCATTGAGACATAGAGAACAAAAAATAAATAAAAAAAAACGACTTGCTCCCTGCTCTACCTGAAACAAAAAAAAATTACGTTTTGGCTACATAAATGTTTTGGAATTTTTTTTATATGGCATAACCAGGTATCTTACATCCAGTATGTAAAATACTGGGTCCCTAATGTTTAACATCCCATTCTAAAAACAAAATGATTATGCCTTGAGGGACATCTTTTTATAGAGATGTTTGAAGGAAGATATAAAAGACATAAATAATGCATTCATCTCATTACCACATAATTAAATGTATTTTTTCATGAAAGCAGTGTAAGTACCTGAATTTGACATGGTATCAGCTTCTTGAAATGTCTGTTCAGCAGGGATGGAAAGTGAGAGGAAGAAACAGTACAAGAAGCCAATCAGTTCATCTGCTGACAAGAAGCATTCTGATAGGAAGAAAAAGCAGAGTGACAGAGAGGTAAGCTCATCACCGTGCTGCTTCTCCATTCACTGTCCAGTCACAGGCTGTGGCAAGTCCAGAATGACCTGGGCTGAGAGGCATGGGCTGGAATAATGCAGGTCATCAGATTAAGGACGTCTAATGGCAAAAAAAGTACTTCAAGAGGAATTTTTGCATTAAAGCCTAATATTGTAGCAAAAGCTAGTTTTGTTGTTATCTATTAATGGGCTATTCAGTTGTATCTTGTTATTTTTGGCCAAAGTTCTGCTTTAGGCCTGCAGGACTGTTGTGGATTTATGAGTTCCAAGATGGATTTTGGCAAATTCAAAATTGTAGTAGAACTATGTTGCTTGGCTAGGTATTACAGTTTCTTCTGGCCTGACCACAGATCTAGCCATATTAATGGGAATACAAATCCACATCCGGTAAATGTTTACTGGTGACATCTCAAAAGTTCTAGTGTTATGGTCATGAGCGAAAACAGACCTCCCAGGAAATGCTTACATTCTTGTAATAAGCACTCCAAAACCAACAGCTTGGAAAAACACTAGAGTCATTTCAGAACCATCAGAATTGTTCCAGGGGATCATGCTTTCATAATTGAAGCACAAACACATCTTTATAAAGTCTAGCATGTGTCCGCGCCAGCAATGATAACCCTCCGAAAAAAACTCTTAGCATGCGTCAAGACCAGCAATGATCCACCCCAGCAAGCGACAGGGCCAGAAAAGATAACTCCCAACAAGTACCAGGGCTAGAAATGAAAATCCCCAGCAAATATCAGGGCCAACAATGAAATTTCACAGGGAAACACTCCTAGCAAATGTCAGAGCAAGCAATAACCCGCTGCACAGTAATAACCCTCAGCACAACAATAACCGTTTAGCAGCAATAATAACCCCCATTGTTTCCAGCAAAAATAACCCCCCCATTGTTCCCTTCAATACTAACCTCTGGCAGCAATAATGACCTCTAGCAAAGATAATAACTCCAATGTCCCCAAAAATACCCCCCCCCCCAGAAACAATAATAACCCCATCACTGATCAGGGCCGGCCCTACCATGGGTCCCAGTGGGTCCATTGGACCCAGGAAGCACTTTGAGAGGGGCAGCAAATTGAACCACGGCCGCCTCTCCTTCTCTTCTATTTACCAAACAAATTGACAACCAATATTTTTTTTCCAGCAGTTCCGTGTATCATGATGACAACTGCCCCCCCGGGCCACTCTACCTGCCCCTATAATACCATAGCTCACCCCTATACTGCCCTAGCCTGTCTATTTACTGCCCTAGCCTGTCTATATACTATCCTAGCCTGTCTATATACTACCCCAGCCTGCCTCTATACTGCCTTAGCTTGTCCATATACTACTGTAGCCTGTCCATATACTACCCTAGTGAGCCCATTTACTACCCTAGCCTGTCTGTATACTACCCTAGCCTACCCCTATACTACCCTAGCCTGTCTACATACTACCCTAGCCTGTCCATATACTACCATAGCCTGTCCATATACTACCCTAGGGTGCCCATTTACTACCCTAGCCTGTCTGTATACTACCCTAGCCTACCCCTATACTACCCTAGCCTGTCTGTATACTAGCCTAGCCTACCCCTAGACTACCCTAGCCTGTCTATATATACCCTAGCCTGCCCCTACACTACCTTAGCCTGTCTCTATACTACCCTAGCCTGTATATATTCTACCCTAGCCTACCCCTATACTATCCTAGCCTGTCTATATACTACCCTAGCCTGCCCCTATACTACCCTAGCCTGTCTCTATACTAGCCTAGCCTGTCTATATACTGCCTTAGCCTGCCCCTATACTCCCCTTGCTCGCCACTTTGAACATAATTGTATGTCATATAATTTTTCATATAGACAAGGTGCTGTTGCATGTAAATCTGACTTCCTGATCAATTTAATTTTAGTTTTAATTATCGTGATATAAAATAATGGATGTGGGGGCCTTTTGGTGGGCATAATTTTTTTGTTTGGAGGGGGGGCAGCATTTCATTCTTGGACCCAGGCAGCACAATGTCCCTGGCACAGCCCTGCCCACAGCCAACCCCCCCCCCCCCGGGTCCGGTGGTTGGTCGGGTCAGAAGCACTTACCCCATCTATAGCGGGCAGCGCTTCGCCCAGGCATCAGGCATCACCGGCAGTTTCCCCTGCTCTCCATGGGCATCACTGCAGCTTCCCCTTCCCCTGCTCTCCGCTGGCATCACCGGTGGCTTCCTCTGCTCTCCACGGGTATCACTCGGCTTCCGTTTCCTTCCTCCTCCTCAGCGGACAATCGGGATGCTGCTCCTTTCGGCCAATCGGGAAATTTTCTTCCTGATTGGGGAGGATCAGTGTTTCAATAGCGAATATTCATTCGCTATTGGAACACACCTGGGTGGGTTCGTAGCGCAATGCTCTCCACCCCTAGCCCATCCTATTTCAAAGCCTATCAGAGCCTCTAGCTCTAAGCAGGTGCTTCAAAAAAAACCACTCCCCCCATTGGAATTCATGCATCTGGTGTTCTGCATGGGGGCCAGACGCATGGATGGGGGGGTGGCGCCTGGTCGCCCCTAATGGACGGGCCGCCCCTGACTGACTATAAGTATCATTTTAAACTGGAACCTATTATTCCTGTCAATCATATCCTAGACACCACCTGTTTTCAGTCTTCACGTATCTAGAAAGACCCTTGTGGTGCCCACCCTCCAAGCCTCTCAAATGGGCACATGACTTTTGTAGCCAATGGCCCCCTTAGGGGTGGCTGGTTGTTGTGGTTCACCTGATCACTCTGCCCTCAATCACACTTTTCCGCACATCCGGACAAACAGAACAGGCTGGTACTGTTTCCTTTTTTTATTAGGGGATTTGAACTTGGATGGGGTAAGAATGATTATGGGATGCCCAAGAATTGAACAGTTCTGTACATGGGACCACTATATACACCTCAGTATATACACTTCTCCATCTTCCTCCAGCACAACATTTGCTTCTACAGGTGAGACCTGAAAGGATATTTATCAGGCCTCCAAAACATCTTCTTCAGGCCTAGCTAGCACATGTTGAGGGCTGCTGTAGTTGAAGCAGGGCCTCCGGACCACCCATTACAGGCAGAGGCAGATGGCCTCCAAAGTGTAACAAAGTACAGTGTGCTAGCTGACCTGATGGACTACTACTCCCAGCCCATCTTCTTCCAGGCCCTGTCAGCTCCCCTAGCTTCAATGGCCTTCACCACCACAGCAACATAGGAATCCCATACTGGCTTCTGCATCCTTCTCAGACTGTCCCTCACACCAATCCGCTCCGGCATTCCTCTAACATTTTCCCAGGGTATGTTGCTCACCAACATCCTGACACTTGTAGTTCCACGCTGGAGATCTCTCCCAGATAGTGTTCTCTCCTGCTGTCCTTTCCGCTCTGCCTTGTGCCAGTCACCAAGATCTCTCTCCTCCTGGCTGCAGCACTCCAGGCCCTGGAGTGCACCCCCCCCCCCCAGACTGGGGGCCTTCCCTGGGCAGTGACAGCCCACACTACTCCATCTCCAGACTTCTACCCAAACTTCTCCTTCCCCCACTGGGCAGACCACAGTATTTAAGGAGGCCTGCCCTCTGCCAATCCAGATTGGGGATTGGTCAGGGCTCCTTAACATACATGAGAAAACCTCACCTCCTCGTCCCGTCCCTTATTCCAGAACTTTCTGAAGAAGACGGGAGGGGTAACCAAGGGGTGTTGCTTCCTGAAGTCTCCAGACTTCCCTGGGCCACTCCCCTACCCAGAATCAAAACAATCAGGCCTGATTAAATTTGCCCACTCTGAACAAAAAAAACTCACTCTAAACACTTACCTAGCGTGGAGGGCGCTACACTTTAAACTCTCAGGACATCCTGGTGAGCAATGTACCTGTGCCTTCTTGCAGCGTTACTACTGGTGACTTTCAGTTCAGAAGGATGTTGAAGATAATGTTCAGGCTTTCTCCTTTTGTGTGCAGTCTGCAGCAGCAGGCCTTCTTTTACCTTTACCTATTCCAGATGAACCATGGCATTGCATCTCCATGGAATTTAGCTCTGAACTACTCCCCTCAGTGGGCTCCACCGTTATCTGCGTGGTCGTGTACAGGTTTTCTAAAATGTGTCACATAACTCCACTTTCAGGACTACCTTCTGCTGTCAGTTTGGCTTCCATCTTCATGGTATGCCCTCACACATCATCTCTGATAGAGGAGTTCAATTTACAGCTTGCTTCTGGAGGGCTTTGGTCACATCCTTTGTAATCAAGCTGGACTTCTCCACAGTTAAATGGGCAAACTGAAAGGGTCATCCAGAATGTTCAATGGTATCTTTGTGCCTTTATTTCTGCCCATCAGGATGATTGGGTAGATCTTCTACTCTGAGCAGAGTGTGCTCTTAATAACCACGCTAATGCCAGCTCTGGCGAGTCTCCCTTTTTCACTGTGTATCATTGCCTTCCTTCTGTACCATTTCCTGTTCCCTTCTCTCCTGCGGTGCCTGCAGCTGCAGAGACACAATGATCCTTCAATTCTATGTAGCCAGATGTTTCCAAGAATTTACTTCTATCAGCTCCCAAATATAAAGTAGCTGCAGATCATCATTGCCGCATGAGTCACAAAATTCTCCTTGATTACAAGGTTTGGCTTTCTACCAAAAATGTCTGTCTCCAAGTACCTCTATGAAATTTTCTCCTCATTTCATTGGTCCCTTCACCTCTGCCAGGATGCAGTTTTTTTCATGTAGGAGAGAAATATCAGAATTGGCCTGGTCTGGAAGTGGATAAAGTGGTAGTAAAGGCTCAAAAGCAAAATTAAAGAAATTGTCCCTCTGCAGGTTTAATTCATAAGGTACTAGTATGCACTGCAATGTCAGACTTACCTGCAAACAGAAACCTCCAGTGATGCACTGTAAGGGCTCTCCCCAGTCCCCAGTGCTTCCACCCTCACATGCACAATCAATATAACTAAAAGTTATATATGAGTGCAGCGCTATTTAAATCAAGTGCAAACTACAGATGCTAATTAAATACAGTACATACATCCATAAAGTGCAAAATATATATCCTCCTTGTAGAATAACTACATAAGTGCAAAGTGATACATTAATAAAGTGCAACAGAATTCATTCCTAGAGTTTAGAGTTCATGCAATAGTCCATATAATACAGTCTTGATAGTTTATCCTGCTCTCCGCATCAGTTGCATAAATCATCAAATTCGTGACAGTTGCAGCTACGTGAAACGATAAGCACACAACACCCTGTGCCCATCACCAGATGTGCCCTCACCTCCTGGGCGTTATTAAAACGCCTTCAAATATCCTCTTTGAGCAGATTATCAAACACCAAGATATCCTCCTCTTCATATATTGCACATCATTTTCTCCTTACTATGCCTGAACCTCTTAACCTCCTTCAGAATCTTCACCAAAGGCTCGATGAGCATCATGCAAAATGATATTTCACCAACATTGCGTGATTCCGTTTAACATCAGGGCTTATTAAAAACTTTAATAAAAACACTCACATGCTTATAAGTAAAATACACATATACTCATCATTGGGATAATTCAGGCCCCTCCTATCCCTGAGATCTGCAGCTCTCCTGGGTCAGAAACCGGATCCCTCACTTGCTCTCCACCTCTGAGTATAATATCCTCACTCCTCAGAACGCTCACCACACACCGTCCATCGACTTGGTTAGCCCCTCTTACCGGTTTCGTATGTATGTATGTACTCTATTTATATTAGCATCTGTAGTTTGCACTTGATTTAGTTACAAATAACGCTGCACTCATATATATATATATATATATATATATAAGTTTTACTTACCGGTATATTGATTATATGCTTGATTGACCACATTGAAGGGAGGAGGTGAGTGCTGGCAGCAGGTGTGTATATAGCAGCTCACAATGTTCAATACTTGTAGTCCCCCCACCTGGTCTTCCTTCCCGAATTCGTATTTTCAGCCACTTGATTGGCTAGGCCGAGGTGACATCACTCCCACGCATGCGCACATGAAATCCCATCGCCATGGCACACAGAAAATGTGGTCTGAGCTGCACATGTGGAGCTCGAATCACATTACACGCTGACAGGCTGACAGGTAGGGCGGACATTTATAACAGAAGAGACATCTAGGGTCCCTGTTATAAAATGGCTGACTATAAGCGTTTTTTTTTTTCATTACTGACTTTACTACCACTTTAACAACAAGGCAACAGTGTCAGCTCCCAGATTTATTCCCTTATCCTGTAAGCCTTCCAATGGAACTCCAATTTTTTTTCCAATGAAGCCTGCAAAGCATTAAAGCTGAGATCAGCAGATTGCTGGTGCGGTGCTCAGACCCCTGCAGACTATTTTTCCATTTGCAGGTGTGTACTGAGGTAGAGGAAGTATCAATGGACAACAAATGCAGTGATGTCACTGCACTTGTGCTCCATTGAGAACTACAAGCTCCTATGTCACAGTGGCAGATAGGACTTGTAGTTATTTCATTCATTTGACTTGGAGCCACGTATAGCCAAGTCAAATTCAAGAGATGACAGGAGCTTATGGGGAGAGAAAAAAACTGGATTCTGTAATGGCGGAGGTGGGACTAACATGCAATATGGTTAAATAGATTGACTTAGCTTTTAACATAAACCCGATTGAAAGAAATATGGAGATTACCACTGCTCTACTTTTGAAAAAGCTAGTTGTCTGGCTGAAAAACCGACCCTCTAGCTTGACCTGGAACTACTAGGGAAACACTAATTTTTACAGGATGGGTTCACATATATGTGGGTTTCCCCATGTAGCGCTGCCCTCTTGAGGGTTGCTAAAAGAATCAATTCCCCCTTGGGTCTCCCTATTCTGAGAGCCCTGCACCACCCCTGAGACTCTGGGTTCACTCATATTTCAATGTTCCATTAAGAAGCACACTTTTTCAGTAATGGAAACCACAGCACAGTTAAAGTTAGAAATGTTTACTTAACTCTTATTTCTGCAAGAAATGTCAACTTTTAAGTAACAAAAATATAAGCCACACCTCTAAGAATTATTGATTAATAGAAATTGTTGATATAAATATCACAATCCTTCACATTCACAAGTTAACCTTATAATTCTGGTGAACAAAAGGAGTAGTTACTCCCTGTATTCTCCACAACAATAATAATTGCAAGATATAATTCCTCCAATTGAGTTTAACCACTTACCCACCAAGCCTGTTTCTTGAATTCTGTGCTTACCAGTTAAAATCAGTTTTTTTTTGCTATAAAATTACTTAGAACCCTCAAACATTATATATATTTTTTTCCTAACACCCTAGAGAATAAAATGGCGGTCATTGAAAAAATTTATGTCACACCGTATTTGCCCAGCGGTCTTACAAGCGTGCTTTTTTTTTAATAAATTCAGTTTTTTTCGTTAAAAAATAAGAAAACAGTAAAGTTAGGCAAATTTTTTTCCATATTGTGAAAGATAATGTTACGCCGAGTAAAATGATACCCAACATGTCATGCTTCAAAATTGCGTCCGCTCGCGGAACGGCGATAAACTTTGCAAATTAAAAATCTCCATTGGCGACATTTAAAAAATTCTACAGGTTAGCAGTTTTGCGTTACAGAGGAGGTCTAGAGCTATAATTGCTGCTCTCGCTCTAACGATCGCGGCGATACCTCACATGTGTGGTTTGAACACCGTTTTCATATGTGGGCGGGACTTACGTATGCGTTCGCTTCTGCGCGCGAGCTCGGCGGGATGGAGCACTTTAAATTTTTTTTTTTTAATTATTTTACTTTTTATTTTTACACTGTTCTTTTTTAAAAAAAAAAAATGATCACTTTTATTCCTATTACAAGAAATGTAAACATTCCTTGTAATAGAAAAAAGCATGACAGGTCCTCTTAAATATGAGATCCGGGGTCAAAACGTCCTCAGATCTCATATTTACACTCAAATGCAAAAAAAAATAAAAAAAATCTGAAAAAAGTGACAGAAGAAAAAAAAAAAGGGCCCTTTAAGACCGTTGGGCAGACGTCATTTCTGACGTCATTTCCGCCGGCCGTGCTATGGAGCCGAGTGAGCAGGCACCATTCAGATATCACCACTCAAACCCAAGGACGTCATATGACGTCCGCCGGTACGGAAGTGGTTAAACAAAAGTGAGACAAAAGTGATTTAGTATTATGTACTGAAAATCAAGAGAAAAAAAAATTACAGTAAGACCCTATAAAAAATGAATGACCCAAAGGGAAAATTGGTACCACTCAATGGATTGTAACACAAATGACAATGTTCTATAAAAGGCACATATGAAATATAACCAATTAGTTAAATTAGTATTATATAATCACACTAGATAACTCTAAATTTCTATTTAAATTCTCCTGTTATAGCTTCGAGAGTTCTTAGAAGATGAAGCAATACCAAGTAAATAGCCCTGAGTATATGACTGGGGAAAAGAGGAGTAGATGTATTTGCAGCAATCCTGTCTTGTAAAGTTCAAGAAATCTTCGCCGGCTATCAAAGTTAGGTACGTGAGAACACTGTGTCCTTCTAATCCTTGAGATGAGGCACAACAGAGGTTGAATTCCACCAAACTAAATAGCCTTTCAGTGATCACTGACTTTTTGAATAAACTGGTCACAAACGGCAATCCAGTATTTATAAACTGTAATCCAAGATGTAACAAAAGGATGCTGAATAGACAGTATAAGTACTCTTATATGTGGGCTTGAGCCCGCTCAACAAAAAACCAAAGGACTGGATGTAGACAAACGATCCGGCACTCAGATGAGGATGATGGTAATGCTGGGGCCGTTAGTTCACACAGATGGCTTGCTCCTGGGAGGTAACATCATCCACTGCACTCCTTGCAATTTTCCTGGATCGACAGATGTGGTGGCTGCTGCGGCTTCAATCCAGACTCAGATGAAGACAGGATGGCTCTGCTGGTCACTCACTGTGTTGCTGGAGAGTAGCAGCTAGCTGGGTCACTTGCAGAGAATTCAGTCGGCTGGAATGCTGTGAGTAGGCCGCGGGCCTAGCTCCGGTCACAGATGCGCACAGGGTTCCTCACTAATCGATCGCGCTGTTCCAAAGAGACTGGAGCCAGTTCCTCCTCCCATTTAAATAAGTTCTCCCACAAAGCATTGCACCTCCCAGAAGCCTCCAGCAAAGCACAGCCCAATGGGAAATTAAGTCCTTCAAACCAGAGTCTGCTGACTGTTTCTTCTTATCATGCTACAAATCCCACAATGCTTCATTCTCCTTACAATTCAGTCTTATTCCACAAATGAACACTAGAAGGAATCCTCCACATTAGGCAATGGGCACAATTGATTTTATGCCAGTGGAATATTTCTGGACTCCTGGCTACACCCACATGCAATTCGCATGACAGGCGGGTGTGAGCCAGTTCACACAGGTCAGGGGGCGGCTGCAGTCCGCATTCAAAAAGGGTCCTGTGTGTGTTTTGGTCCAATTGAGGTACGAATTCAGGCAAAAATTCGGACCCGAATCGCACCTGAACAGACACGCACCGGACCCCAGGCACGAACCCATGCCCGCACATATGTGAACCCGGCCTCAGACTTTCCTTATCTGCATAACTGCTCTGGGTTGTTGACAGCCAGTGGGTAATTTTAAGAGCCAGACAGCTGGACTATTCAGAAGGTCATTAGTGGCAGCTCTGCATTTTCCTTATGACAGGTAAACATATTAATGAGCCTCTTTAACAGATTATGCATTACTTTTAGGGATTTATTTTTTTTTTCAACCACATTACTTATACTATTTGTAGCGATACCCCCCAGAGGAGCTGCTGGTTAGACGGGTCCTATGTTCTTTGCCTCCTCAAGGGCCTCAGCCCCTCTGACACATCAGGTGTAGCAAAAGAGACAAGCAAACCCAGTGAAACACAGCAAATAATTCTTATCACCCAATAACAGTGCTATATTGAAACAAGAACCAAGCAGTTAGCAAAGGTAAACTCAATGTATTATTACTCAGTAAAGTTGATAACCAAGCAAGTACAAATAAGTTGACAATTGTGGTAACACAGTTCAGCATGCAGAATTACTAACAGTGAGAGTTAGGCATAAATGGCATAAACTGCCCAGATCATCATAAACAGTAGTAGTGTCACCTCAAGTGTAGCAGTGGGCAGTAATGAGACGTGATCTAACAATGCAGGAGCTATACTGCCAGTATACACTGATGACGGCTCTGTTAGACCTAAACTGACTGGTTGGGCACGGTCAAAACTGAAAAGCATAAACAGTGAAGGGGAAATTAAGGAAATCTGCATGATGGATTCTAGGGGCAGTCCATAAAGTTGATCTTCTGCCAGCTAAAGTTGGGCCCTTTAAGTGAGTGTTGGTGCACTTATGGTGGTCTTTTAAACCTGCATGCAGTAAGGTGACAACAGGCGCAAAATACTTCAGTGCAAGGTGAAGATAGGAGTGAGCTAGATATAATGATGGTGCAATACAACCACAGCTCAGAGTTGGTACTGGTGCGGTATAAACTTGAAGAAAATGAGGTATGGAATTGCTATGGGCCAGTGGCCTCTCACTAACTCCTCAAGGTAGCGGTAGGCTTCTTCAGTGGAAGAGGTCCCTTCAGTCCTTTCCTATTGTGATTGCAACTCAAACTGTCAGAGCAGTAAATCTGCTGAACGCTCTGGTCTCTGGGCACCAGTCTCACAAAGTCGACAAAGCTGGCAGTGCTGCCGATTTCGCTGTGATCTTGCCCTCAACTTCAGGCTCTTTAGGACTGGCTCTGTCTCCTGCTCACACAGACAGGTCTGGATGCGTGGACTCCTGAGGCACAGAGAGAGCAGGCTTTTCCTGGGCGATTCAATAAAAGCTCTTCCTAGCTCCTCCCTACTCACACAAAGTCTATTGGGACATGTAGTTCAGTGGGTCAGACATTCCAATACATGGCTGTGGCTTCAGACTACACCTCCCAGGATTTCAGGTCCTTTGCATTTAGGTCTATGGGTTCACTGGACTTAGAGCTCCCCCTGTTGGCCAGTGGAGGTTGCATACTACAACATTAACATAACATCACAAAGGGCAAGGGAAAATTAAAAAAGAGCAATGTCTCCTTCTCCATACTGTCATAGCCCAATACCTACAGTAGCTACATATATTTTGTAATGCAAAAGTTTCAGGTACTTGAAAAAAAATAAACGTACCTTTGCAGGCAGTCCAAGAAAGGCAAGGATGCACACAAAATATTGAGAACAATAATAACTCTCCATTGTAAGAAATCTAGAAAAATAACAAATGACATAATGTTAACATGCTGGTGCATACAGAGAGCTAGTAAATGCAAATTCCTAAACTATATTTTAGAAAAATGCATGAGAAGTGCACCCCCTTAAATCCTACGGAGCTCTTCACACCGATCAGCTGCGTTTTTAAAAATCCTCTTTGCTGCATATTTGGTGCGCTTTCAAAACTGCACCAAAAAACACAACTTCCCATTGCAATGAACATAAAACTTGTCAAAAATGCATCAAAAACACACTGCGGTTGCATTTTTTGGTACATTTTTTGAGACACATGTCCATGTTTCGCAGATGCACGCAACAGGGGCATGTGGTGAGGTCAGTGGCTGGTGAGGCACTGTCTAGTATCGGAGTCAGATACACACAGGTTACATATAACGTGAATGTTAGAGTGAGAGCAATACTGAAATTCTAGCACTAGACCTCCTCTGTAACTCTAAAAATGTAACCTCTAAAAAATTTTTAAGCGTTGTCTATGGAGATTCTTAAGTACTGAAGTTCGGCACCATTCCACAAGTGTGCGCAAATTTAAAGCGTGACATGTTACGTATCTATTTACTCGGCGTAACATCATCTTTCACATTATATAAAGAAATCGGGCTAACTTTTCTGTTTTTCTTTTTATTCATGAAAGAGTTTCTTTCCAAAAAAACACGTTTGAAAAATTGCTGTGCAAATACTGTGTAACATAAGCAGTTGCAATGACCGCCATTTTATTCCCCAGGGTGCCTGCTAAACAATATTTATAATGTTTGGGGGTCCTGAGTAATTTTCTAGCAAAAAATTGTGATTTTTACATGTAGGAGAGACGTGTCAGAATTGGCCTGGGTGGCAAGGGGTTAATTACCGTAAGTAAGTTATATACAAATAATTATTATATATTGTTTTTAAGGTAATTTACTATATTTTCAAAAACTGTACTCAAGCAGCTGGCTTAACGGACAAATTACTGAAGTTTGAAGTTATAACTTCAAACCAGTAATTTCACAGTAAATAGATAAATAATAAATGATTATCTTATAACATATAGCATAGTAATATATGATTTAGCTTGTGCCTTTTCAACAGCGGCAGATTCTCATTCTCCCTCTTAACTGTGTGAGAAAAACATGGGATTATGGGTAAATCTTATTCACATAAACCCAGGTTTTCCTTGTAGTTAAGAGGGCTGGGCTGGAAGGGAGTATTTGTCTTTTAGACACACTTCTATGACACTGCAGTGAGGCGTGCCTCCACTGCAGCATTTTTATTGGACAGGTTGGGCCAATGGTGCTTTACTATTGGTCCAAGGTCCAAGCTGTCCATTGAGCTCAGTGCCTCTGACAAGAAGTGAGGAGAGGCACTGTGAGCTCATCCTCTCATTCTGCTGCAAACACAGTGGGGTTGATTTACTAAAGCTGGAGAATGGAAAAAACGATGCAGCTGTGCATGCTAGCCAATCAGCTTCTAACCTCAGCTTGTTCAATCAAGCTTTGACAATAAAACATTGAAGCTGATTGGTTTCTGTGCAGAGCTTCACCAAATTTTGCACTTTCAAGCTTTAGTAAATCAACCCCAGTGTGTCAGCTTGTATTTAAACTGTCTGCTCTGTATGTAGCTTCTGACAGGCTGTACAAGGAGCCCCGTATTTCCAGAGCCATAGATGATACAAACCCCAGTGGTGGGGTAGGACTTCAGCTACCTACCTACCAAATTTGGGGACTCGCTGAGCTACGACCCTTGAAGTCGATCATTTGTTTTTCTTTTATTTATTGATTTTTTTTATGGGCTCTGCCTCACCTGCTTCCCCTGACTGCACATCCCTGGCACGCACCGAAAACACACCAGAAAGGCATCAAAAATGCATATGTGTTTTTACCATTTAAGGTTTTATTGTGTGCACCAGCAAAGACAATACAAATCCAGCATTGATATAGGGTACAATAATCATAAACTGTTACACAAACCAATAATAAGGTAAAACCATATGCTAGGTACAAAGCATATAGGGTGATGCCAACACAGCAACAGAAAAACTATATTAGTCTGACATTGAATGCAACAGTGTAAGACACTAAAATACATAATACGCTCTCTTTGTTCCTTTGAAAAGGCACAGCCCAGATCGCGTTCCCAATTCCGCAGATAGGGAGGTATAAAGCCTTCCTGGGGCTCAATCATCTCCGCGTACATTAATGACAGAAGGTGGCGGGGAGGTGTGGGGTCCAGGCAGAGCCTCTCAAAAGCAGACAAGGAATGACTAGACGAGGGCACGAGGTGTGAGAAAGTGTCTAATCTGTGTTGCCCGCCACCTGTCCGGGGGGGGGGGGGGTGAAAGCATTGCTTGAATTTCCTCGATAGTGCACCATTGAGCCTCAAAAAGAAAGTCTGGGAGTCTAAACTAGTTGGTCAAGATAAATTCCTTAAACCTCCTCTCTGACAGACTGGAAGGGAACCCTTGAGTACCAATAACAGGTGACATAGGTGAGGGGGTGGGAGGGATCATCATGCCATGACCCGTTGTAGCTAATACCAACAAAGTAGTGCCTCTCAAAGGGTGGAATTTCAGGGGTGCCGGCAGATTATAAGTCTGCCACAACAAAGTTGAAATTGGAAAAAGGTGACATGACCTGTTCCACACCCACCTAATCCTTCCTCGAGAAATGTTTGGTCCAGTCCAGGGCTCTAGCTAAGTGGACCACATAGTAATATTTAAACGGGAGAGAGAGACAGGAAAGGACACTGCTCAAGGTGTAGGTTCAGGTGTGGTAAAGTGAAGTGGGACTCTTTGTCATGACACCTGGGGTCAGGTGACATGTGCGCACCGCTGGAGTGCAAATCGCACCGAGGGTTGTGAAGCGCACCACTAAGGTCGTGGACCTATAGCTGACTGCTGCTAATGAGTTCCATCTGATACAGTTAGAGGGCCCCCTGGAGCACAGACACTGAAGCACAGGGAGCCTCTAGTGGTGAGGATGGATTTGGCTGCAACTGGATCCAGGCTGCAGACCCTAGGGTCCCCTAGCTCACACTCGGCTGGCTACAGGTGGAAGAGAGGAAGCAGCAGTGCAGGAACAGCAAAGAACATTCAGAGGTAATAGCATAGGGTCAGGGCCACAAGCAGACAAGAGAAACAGAGAACAAGCCGAAGATCAAGGTATCAGGCAGGCAGGGATAGTCAGACAAGCCAAAGATTAGTACACGGAATAAGACTCAGAGAAAAACATAGGAACAACCACACAAAATATGGATAAACATTGATCAGAAATGCAGGCTTGCACTGCCAGGTGTTATATCCTGTTCCCGAGTCTCATTGGGCACATTTATGTTCAAAGTTTCGGATTTGTGCAAATTAATTTTGTAATTAGATAGAACAGAGTACGTTCCAAAGGCTTTCAGTAAATTGGAGATAGAAGTGTCAGGACTTGTTATAAAGAACAATAAATTGTTGGCATAGGCTGCAACTTTGTGATATGTGTTACCTGCACCGATGCCCTTGCATTTAATAAAAAGCCAGTTGACCCGGTCAAAGGCCTTATATGCATCTGTTGAAATTAGCAACATTGGATTTTTCCTAGACCGAACCAAGTGGATAAGATTCAAGGCCCTACTTCGTTTAGGTTACAACGATTAAAGTTGTCTACGTATATTCCGGAAACTGGCCCAGTTGACCGAAAAATAATTTACGTTCCCGTAGCCACGTCCATTGTGTATAGTGTTTCAACGTCGGATACGGTTGTTAAATAACAAGAAATATTGTTCAGGACTGTGAAGATAGAGGTTAAATGACTTTCGGAAACCTTGCATGAGACAAGATAGATTAATGTTTTAATTAAACGTGTTTAGGCTTTGAAACTTGTATTTACACGGGTTACTCTGAGCCCTTGTCCTATATTGTGGACCGTCACGTTCGGACGTAAAGACTAGTT
>BLSH010098745.1:46956-60694 GCA_018402905.1 Glandirana rugosa | reverse complement strand
GACAGGTACTCTGATGGACAGGTGACAGGTACTCTGATGGGGTGGTGACAGGTACTCTTTATTGGAGGGGGGGCAATCAGTGTGCTTGGTGCTGACAGTAAGCGGTAACGAGCTGTTACCGCTATCTCCTCCTCACACACGATCGGTGTGTGAAGGGGAGAACCCGGTAACAGCTCGTTACCGCGGATTCCCGTCATTTTGTGACCGGCTGTGATTGGACACAGCCGGTCACGTGGTAAAGAGCCAATTCTATTGGCTCTTTACCGTGATCGGGGTCGGGCATTGTCCGAGGGACAAGCCCGCCCGCCGATCGCCGCGCTGCGCGCCCCCTGGGGCGCGCGCGAGCGGCGTGCACGCCGCTCAGTCGCCATTGATGGCAGTGACCGGCTGTGATAGGACACAGCCGGTCACGCGGTAAAGAGCCAATTTTATTGGCTCTTTACCCCATCACGGAAGGCCGGGGTCCCGAGGGACACGGCCGGTCCCCGATCGCCGCGATGCGGGCCCCTGAGGGCCCGCAAAGCGGCAAAAACAAGAAGACGTCATATGACGTCCACTTAGGATGGGGAGTCCACCTTGCCGGCGTATTTTTACAATACGCCGGTAAGGAAGTGGTTAAGATATGATTGCCTGAGTGGGGGGGGGGGGTGCTGTGGGGTGAATCGCTCTACAGTCCTCTCTCTCATTCACTGCATAATATTCCCTCTTGATCTCCTTCATACCTCTGGTCCTCATTATTTGGGGTTTTCTCCCCCGGAGTGATGAGTTGGGATTGTCTATGATATTATAGGGGAACTGCTTATATGTACAGGGTGGGCCATTTATATGGATACACCTTAATAAAATGGGAATGGTTGGTGATATTAACTTCCTGTTTGTGGCACATTAGTATAGGTGAGGGGGAAACTTTTCAAGATGGGTGGTGACCATGGCGGCCATTTTGAAGTTGGCCATTTTGAATCAAACTTTTGTTTTTTCAATAGGAAGAGGGTCATGTGACACATCAAACTTATTGGGAATTTCACAAGAAAAACAATGGTGTGCTTGGTTTTAACGTAAGGTTATTCTTTCATGAGTTATTTACAAGTTTCTGACCACTTCTAAAATGTGTTCAATGTGCTGCCCATTGTGTTGCATTGTTAATGCAACCCTCTTCTCCCACTCTTCACACACTGATAGCAACACCGCAGGAGAAATGCTAGCACAGGCTTCCAGTATCCGTAGTTTCAGGTGCTGCACATCTCGTATCTTCACAGCATATGGTTTTTTATGGTTTTTATGGTCAGTAAAAACCAATACCGGGTGAGCTGCTCCTTCCAGGAGGTACCGCTATTCCTCCAAAGCCGACTTAATGGCCAGCAATTCCCTATCACCGACATCATAGTTCCAGCAAGATGGTGCACCACCACATTATGGGTGTCAGGTCCGAGCATTCCTAGATGAACAGTTTCCTGGAAAGTGGATTGGTCATCATGGGCCAGTTGAATGGCCCCCAAGGTCTCCCGATCTGACCCCCTTAGACTTTTATCTTTGGGGTCATCTGAAGGCAATTGTCTATGCTGTGAAGATACGAGATGTGCAGCACCTGAAACTATGGATACTGGAAGCCTGCGATGCATACTAGCTCATTATGCCTTTGCCTTGCAGTTGTTTTTTCTTTTTTTTTTTCTTAGGAGAGTTTACAACCTCTTTAAACACTTCACACTTAGGTCGGTACCAAAAATGCACACTGGGGGAGATTTGCTAAAACTGGAGCACTGAGGATCTGGTGCAGCTGCACATGGTAGCCAATCAGCTTCTAAATTCAGTTTGTTCAGTTATTCTTTGACTATAAAACCTGAAAGATGATTGGTTACTATGCACAACTGCACCCGATTCAGTGTGCAACAGTTTTAGTAAATCTCTCCCACTGTGCATTCACAGCTAAGCTTTGGTGAGGTGAACACGCATAATATGTGTTGCATTACATCAACATCTAGTGGTGATTTTTAATATTACACTTGTGTTACCAAACTATTTTTTTTTATGTAAAAATTAGATTCCAGGGAATCTATAAAGAATGAACATATGAAAACTTCATGTTATTATGTTATAATTATGTATAGTAATAATGTATGTATATTCTAGTTTACTTATTATTTTCAAAAATAAACAATACTTTTAAAAATTATTTTACATCTGACTTCCAGGCAAATATTATACAAAACTGCCAAGGTATGCAGTTATATATTAATTAAAAATACCAAGTTCTGGGTAAGAGAAGCCCGTTTAGGAAATATTTACACTACCTATAGGTAAGCCTTATTATAGGCTTACCTATAGTTAAAAGCAAAAGATGGTAGTTTACTTCCACTTTATGTCAATCTATCTGTGGCTGCTTCTTTAATGTGATTTTGTTAAATGCATGTTTCTATGTATAGTTCCTAATATACATTCATGGGGCAGCCATATTTGCTCATTACATACAGTATACAGACTCTTCTTACTGTTAGCTTTACTACTCCTTCTCACAATGCAAGTCTTTTAGTCAAATTACTCAATGCAAACAATGCATTGCCTATCTTGCCATATCTTATATTGCAGCTTACCTATCCTTTAATATGGTGGCTGCAGTTCTTTTCTTTATTTCCCTATATTTTCACCTAGTGATCCAGTCAGTAACACACTTCCTGTTTTAGAGTGGCTCCACTCCTCTGGAGGATCAACTAAGACACCTTTGTGCAGCAGCAGCATCAGTCTGGGTGATGTTAGACTAGCAGATTGAGGTGGACTTGTCTGAACAAATAGAAGATGAAGTCCAGAAAACACTTTATAAGCAGCTATAGCATTTTTTTTCTTTGTGGGATAATAAAAAAATAAAGACAATATAATAATATATAATAGTATATTCAATAAATAATAATAAAAGCTGATTATTATAAGTACCCATGATGTCAGTGTGAAATGGTTTGTCTCAATCCTCTAGCTGCCTTTCTTGCCTGAAAGCTTTCTCTGGCTGAAAAAATAACAGACTTACTGGCTGGGTCACCAGGTGAAAATAAAGAAAGGCAACCCTAACAAAGAAAAATAATGCAGACACCATATTTAGGACAGTGACTGGGCTGTCTGGTAGGGCTTTGTAAATCCAAGGACTAAATGGACAGATAGACAAATTCTTTGGTCTGGTAAAACAGCTCTCATGTAAGTAATTCAACTGTGTATTTTTATCGGTTTACCTAGAGTTAAGCTTTATAAATATGAAATATCTTATATACATATGTTATACAGTGCCTTAAAAAAATAGTCATACCCCTTTTTTCCACAGTTTGTCATGTTACAACCAAAAACGTTAATGTATTTTATTGGGATTTTATGTGATAGACCAACACAAAGTGGCACATGATTGTGAAGTGAAAGGAAAATGATTTTTACAAATAAATATGTGAAAAGTGTGGTGGGCATTTGTATTCAGCCCCCTTTACTCTGATACCCCTAACTAAAATCTAGTAGAACCGATTACCTTCAGAAGTGACCTAAATAGTTAATAGAGTCCACCTGTGTGTAATTTAATCTCAGTATAAATACAGCTGTTCTGTGAAGCCCTCATAGGTTTATTAAGGTTGTACTCACGACTGTTGTATGCGAAATCGATCGTTCGTATGCACGATTTGAACAGTCGAACATACGACGGTCGTACAAGGGGAGTTGTATGAGCAGACTAGAAAACTTGGTCATACCAACAAGCTCTCATACGACCGTTGTATCGTGTGTACAGAGCAGCTGGTACAACAAAGTTGTATTGTGCAAAACACGCATGCTCCAAAGTCAGGAATGGCTGGATGCTAATTATATGCACCTGAACGTTCTTTCCCTGGCCGTACGATTGTGTAGTGCAGTCAGTATGCTGCATACAACAGCCAACATACGATTCGACACGATCGTACATGCGATCGTCGAACCATGTGTATGAGGCATTAGAGAACCTTGGTGAACAAACAGCATCATGAAGGCCAAGGAACACACCAGACAGGTCAGGGATACGGTTGTGGAGACATTTAAAGCAGGATTAGGCTATAAAAATATATCCCAAGCTTTGAACATCTCACGGAGCACTGTTCAATCCATCATCTGAAAATGTAAAAAGTATGGCACAACTGCAAACCTACCAAGACATGGCTGTCCAACTAAACTGACAGGCCGGGCAAGGAGAGCATTAATCAGAGAAGCAGCCAAGAGGCCCATGGTAACTCTGGAGCTACAGGGATCCACAGCTCAGGTGGGAGAATCTGTCCACAAGACAACTATTAGTTGTGCACTCCACAAATCTGGCATTTATGGAAGAGTGGCAAGAAGAAAACCATTGTTGAAAGAAAGCCATAAGAAGTTGCAGTTTGCGAGAAGCCATGTGGGGGACACAGCAAACATGTGGAATAAGGTGCTCTGGTCAGATGAGACCAAAGTGTAACTTTTTGGCCTAAAAACAAAACACTATGTGTGAAAACTAATACTGCACATCTCCCTGAACACGCCATCTCCACCGTGAAACATGGTGGTGGCAGCATCATGTTGTGGGGATGATTTTATTCAGCAGGGACAGGGAAGCTGGTCAGAGTTGATGGGAAGATGGATGGAGCCAAATACAGGGCAATCTTAGAAGAAAACCGGTTAGAGTCTGCAAAAGACTGGAGACTGGGGCTGAGGTTCATCTTCCAGCTGGACAACGTCCCTAAACATACAGCCAAAGCTACAATGGAATGGTTTAGATCAAAGATATTCATGTGTTAGAATGGCCCAGTCAAAGTCCAGACCTAAATCCAATTGAGAATTTGTGGCAAGATTTGAAAATTTGCTGTTCACAGACGCTCTCCGTACAATCTGACAGCTTGAGCTATATTGCAAAAAAGAATGGGCAAAAATGTCCTCTCTAGATGTGCAAAGCTGGTAGAGACTTCCCCAAAAAGACAAGCAGCTGTAATTGCAGGGAAAGGTGGTTCTACAAAGTATTGACTCAGGGGGTCTGAATACAAATGCATGCCACACTTTTCACATATTTATTTGTAAAAAATTGGAAAAACGTTAATCATTTTTTTTCCACTTCACAATTATGTGCCACTTTGTGTTGGTCTATCACATAAAATCCCAATAAAATACATTTACATTTTTGGTTGTAACATGACAAAATGTGGAAAATTTCAAGGGGTATGAATACTTTTTCAAGGTACTGTAATTAGCACTTAGCACTTTCTAAAAGCCATATATGAAAAAGAAAGGTAAAGCTAAAAGCAACAATACATCAGTTGCATTGATGATTGCTTGGTGCCATTCTGAAAATGCTTGTAGTCTGGCTGTTTCTGTTTTACTTTTAAGTCACAATGCAGGACAAGCATGCAGCAAATAAAAGTCACAGAAAAGTCAAAATTTCTTACTTGTGTACTTTTTCAGGCTATTGACTCGGATAGCATCAAAGCCATTGGACCAGGCAAGCAGCTAGCATTTTCAAAATGATGCAGGTAATTATTAGCTTAGATACATACTATTAACATCACCTTTCTTGTTTACATATATCTTTTGAACTTAATGCTGTTGGCACCCTGTTAGCTAGCAATGAGCTGTATCCTGACACTTCAGATAGGCTTACTTCTCCGGGGCTTCAGGTTGCAAATGATAGTCTGCAATAGGGGTAGGCAACCTTGAAGAGGTGGAGATCAACCTGAACAACATCGCTCCTTGTCCCACCCGGTTCAGGATCTGAGGAAAATGCGCAAATGCATTGAAACGCGTCACCCTATTGGACAAGCGGATTGCTGACGTCATTTCCGCTTCCTTCGTTCTTCCTGTTTCCGGCGCCCGTGCGCTCCACGGCTGTTTCTACACAATCACCATGGACTGCAGACGACATGCCGGCCGGTCTCATCCATCCCTGTTCCCTGGACAGGGACACGGTTTCCATTTCTCATTGAGGTGAAGCGACGCAGCACCTTGGTCCGAGAACCTTGTCTACCTGCTTGTTTTTATACACTCCATGTGAGTACCCACTTGACCTTCTTTTTAATTCAGATCTGGCGCACCTTGTTCTTTGTTTTTACTTCCCCTAGAGTTGGAAAGGATGACTAGCCTGGGCATCATTGCACCAGTGCAGGAGGCTTCCCCCTGGGTGTCTGCCATGGCAGCAGTAGTCAAGAAAGATGGCACTGTCCGCATGTGCATTGATCCTGTGCACCTCAATAAGGCTCTCCTGGGGCCTTATCATCCATTAAAGACTGTATAGCAAGTGATCGCTGATATGCCACAGGCAAATATCTTCAGCATTCTATATGCAAAATGTGGATTCTAGCAAATCCCTCTGGATGAAGAATCATCATTACCCACAACATTCATGACCCTATATGGGAGATACAAATGCTTATGGATGCCATATGGAATTTCAACTGGAAGAGAAGTTTTTCAGAGATGTATGGAACAACTCTTTGTTGGACAACCATGCAAAATAGTCGTGGATGATATCCTGATTTGGGGATCCTCCGTTGAGGAACATGCCAAACGACTCAAATGCGTACTAGACCATGTCAGAGCCATCAATATGCAGCTCAAATGTCGCTTCAGGGTCTATGTTGGACACCTGCTCATGGATAAAGGTGTCAAGCCTGATCCAGAAAAAAACAAAGCCATCCATCAAATGCCTGCTCCAGAGGACAAACATGGATTGCAAAGGTTTCTTGGCATGACCAATTATCTCTCGAAGTTCATTCATTACTACAGCGAGATAACATCTCCACTTCGTCAGCTTCTGCACCAAGATGCTGACTGGTGTTGGACTGAACAACATGCTGTGGGTACATCAAAAGCACAATTGACTAGTCCACCTGTCCTACAGTATTTTAAAGTGCATAAGCTGGTGGTATTGTCTGCTAATGCTTCCCAGCATGGTCTTGGCGCAGTCTGTCTTCAAGATGGGAGGCCTGTGGCTTTTGCATCAAGAGCCCTCACTGAGACTGAAGCATGTTATGCACAAATTGAGAAGGAATTATTGGGACTAGTATTTGCCTGTGTAAAATTCCATTATATCTATGGCCACCCTGTGACTGTTGAGATGGATCCCCAGCCACTCATAACCATACTGAGAAAACCTCTGCACACAGCATCAAGGTCACAGAACACACTGGGCACGCTGTAGAATGGACAGCACTGGTTGCAGGGTGCTGTCCGCTTAAATGGGCCGTTTGGCGCCAATGCCTGCGCATGCACACAAGCGCGCACAGACGGGTGCACACGCTACGTGCTCCCGCGCACAGGCCTCCAGACCCGTGTTCCAGAGACAACAGCAGTTTCCTGCACATTGCCCCTCCCCCCCAAGGGGCAGCCTCCAGATGCCCAGATGGGACAACTTTTCGGGATGGTCTCTCTTGAAAACCTTAATTAGTTCCTCCGCAGGGAAGTTAGTTTCCATTTGACTAGATACTGGATGCCGCCACTTCTCCTCCTGCAATCCAGGATGGATTCTAACTCAAATTCCTCCATCCCATCAACCAGTACTGGTGCAGGTGGACCTGTTTTCTGGTCCGGAAAGGGATCAGCGGGTTTTAACAGGGACACATGAAAGACGGGATGGATGCGAAATGACTCGGGCAACTCCAGTTCATATGCCACCTGGTTAATGTTCCTCTTGATGGGTGTCAGAACTCCAATGGGGTCTGGTGACAGGTGCGTACCACTGGAGTGCGAATCACACCAAAATAGTGTAGCGCACCACAAGGTTGTGGAACTATGGCTGACTGCTGCTAGGTAGTACCGGCTGATATGGGGAGAGGGCTCCCTAGAGCATGGACACTGAAACTCAGGGAGCTAGTGCATCAGTTTCCCCATGGCACAGAATCTAAGAGCCAGTGGGTGTTCTCCAGAGCCTCTAGTGGTGAGGATGGATTTGGCTGCAACTGGATCCAGGTCACAGCCCCCAGGGTCCCCTAGCTCTCGCTCGGCTGGCCCCAGGTGATAGAGGGGAAGCAGCACAGGAACAGTAAGAATAGTCAGAGGAATAGCAAGGGGTCAGGGCAACCAGAAGACAGGAGAAACTGAAGACAAGCCGAAGATCAAGGTAACAGGCAAGAAGGTATAGTCAGACAAGCCAAGGATCAGAATACGAATAAGACTCAGAGCAACCGAAGAGACAATCATAGACACAAGCCAAGCACGGACAAACATTGATCAGCAATACAGCCTTGTACTGCCAGGCTTATATCCTGTTACCAATTAAGGCCTGGGGCGGAGACCAGCTGAAGAGGGCCTACTAAAGCACACAGGTGAGGGAGGCCCAACCTCTAACTGGACACATGCAGCAAAGGTAGGCAACAGATAAGACATGTGTTAGCTGACTACATGACAATAGGGAAAGGCCCCAAGAATCTTGGACCAAGTTTCTTCGACGGGCATGCCAGTCTCAGATTGACGGTGGATAGCCATACTTGACTGCCCGGTTCCAAGTTTAACTGGTCACGTCTCTTCTTGTCATAAGTCTCCTTGGTTAGCAGCCTGTATTCGTGCCATTGTTTCCTGTAAAAGTTTATTATTGGAGGTGAAGTAATCCAATAAGTCAGCCACAGCTGGCACCGAACTCTCAGGACAGGCGTTGGACAAGAAGGCAGGGTGGAATCCATAATTGGCGAAGTAGTGGGCAGAGTTATTGTATGCGAACTCAACCAGCAGTAGGAGCGTAATCCAGTCATCCTGGGTGAAAGAATAAAAACAACGCAGGTACTGTTCCAGGGTTTGGTTTGTATGTTCCGTCTGGCCGTTGGTCTGGGGGTGATAGGCAGAGGACAAGGATAGCCCAATCCTCAGGGACCTGCACAGGGATCTCCAGAATTTGGTAGTAAATTTTACTCCGCGGTCGGACACCACATCTGCCAGTATCCCGTGGAGCCTAACAATCTCCTTAATGAACATCTTGAAGGTGTGCCCTTCATGGGCAGGAAGTGGGCCATCATGGTGAACCTGTCCACCACCACAAAGATGGTGGAGAAGCCTTCAGAAGGGGGTAACTCCACAGTAAAGTCCATGGATATGTGACTCCAAGGCCTCTCTGGGACGGGCAGTGGTTTAAGGAGAGCCCATGACTGAGTCTTGCTACCCTTACACCAGCTGAAGGTGGTGCACGATTCCACATAACATTTGCAGTCCCTTTCTACTTTAGGCCACCAGAATGTACGCTGTAACAACTTGGATGTCTTGCATACCCCGAAGTGCCCAGGGAGCCGATGGCCGTGGCAGAGGTCTAGGACCGAAGATCCTGTGATTGTGCCAGAGCAACCAGTCTTTGAGCTGTAGAAGCTTGATGAATCTGTGACAGCACATCCTCTTGCAACAACAAGAAACTTCCGGAGGGCAGGATGGTATCGGGGGATACCGGGGTTCCGGGTACATTGAACTTGCATGAAAGGGAGTCCGGCTTGGACAGTGCCTACCTGGCTTGTCGTGGTTTCAGACTTTTAGCAATACTCAAATATTGGATATATTTGGAATATATCCGTGTAAATGAGGATTGGATGAGCTGCTCCTTCTAACAGGTACCGTCATTCCTCTAATGCCGATTTATTGGGCAAAAGTTCACGGTCACCCACATCATAGTTTTTCTCGGCAGATAATAGTTTGCGAGAAAAGAACGCTAAAGTATGCAGCAGCACTCTGGTACCTTGTCTTTGAGAGAGAATTGCCCCGACCACTACCTCAGATGCATCGACTTACAGAGCATACGGGAGAGCAGGATCCGGGTGCTTTAGAATAGGTGCAGAAGTGAACAGTTCCTTGAGCTTCTCAGAAGCACTGGTTTCCCTTTTTATTGACCGGAGCTTTTTGGGGGTCCATCTTGACACCTTCAACAGAAATGATGAGTCCAAGAAATTGTATGCTGCGCTGCTCAAACTCGCACTTCAGGCTTGGCATAAAGACTGTGCTGGCGGAGGCGGCCCAGTACCCTTTTTACATGGTTGCGATGAAGCTCCAGGGAAGGAGAAAAGATCAGGATGTCATCCAGGTAAGCAATAATAAAGAGGTCGAGGAAGTCCCTGAAGATATCATTTATAAAGTACTGGAACGTGGCAGGAGCGTTGCATAGACCGAATGGCATTACTAAGTACTCGTAATGACCAAATCGGGTACGGAAGGCCGTCTTCCATTCATCGCCTTCCCTGATCCATACCAGATTATAAGCTCCCCGGAGGTCCAAGTTGGTGAAGACAGTGGCCGTCCCCAGGCGTTGAAATAACTCCGGTACTAGAGGAAGAGGGTAACAGTTCTTAACCGTAACTTTATTCAGCTCCCGGTAGTCTATGCATGGGCGCAGCGTATGATCCTTCTTTTCCACAAAAAAGATACCCGCCCCAGCTGGTGAGGTGGACGGCCGGATGAACCTCTTGCTGAGATTCTCATCGATGTACGATTTGAGGGTGTTGAGTTCAAGTTCCGTATGCGGATAAATCCTTCTGAAGGGGATTTCAGCACCGGGAAGAAGCCCGATGGGGCAGTCGTACGGCCTGAGGGGAGAAAGGACCTCAGCCCCCTTCTTACTAAAAACGTCCAGGAAAGCATGGTAGACACTGGAGACTGCCCGGCGGACATCAGGCTCCGGGTCAAGGTCCATGCATAATAGAGCAAGTTCCACTCTGGGAGTCCTGGGGAGACAATGCTTGTGACAGTACTGCGATTGGAACTGGATGTTCCCTGTAGTCCAGTTGATGGTGGGATTATGGGCCTGGAGCCAGGGTAGGCCAAGGATGACAGGGAAGAGGGGAGAAGTGATGGCATCAAGAATGAGGAGCTCTTGGTAACCTCGACCATCGTAGTGGTCAGGGGAGCTGTAATGAGGACCACGTACCTGATAGTTGAGCCTGTCTCTTGTAGAAGGAGACCTCTCATACAGCCCTGGCTCAGAACCCACTGGAGTGGGGACAGTGATCTCGTGAGCACAGCGAGGTAGGAGTGCCTCTTGTCAGCAGCTGTAGACCGGATGCTGGAAGCAGAGCCTGGAACACTGGATAGCAGATGGGCTGGAATAGGAACAACAGCAGACGATCAGCAATCGCAGTAGCTGGATGCAGGCAGGCTGGAACACTGGACAGCGGACAGCTGGAACAGCAGCAGCAGATCAGTAATAACAGTAGCTGGATACAGGTAGGCAGAAGAGGCATGAGACAAGCTGGGTTGAGCATGGATCAGCAAGCAGGCAGAATCAGCAGACAAGGGATTGTCGGAGAACAGGCCGGGTTCAGTAACAGGTATCAGGCTGGCAGAAGAAGCAACGTCAAACAAGCCGGGTCAGGATTGGAATAGGTAGAATGGTCTAGGCAAGCCGGGTCGAGCAGGTAGTTGATCAGGTAGGAGATAACGGATAGCAGGTATCAGGAACGGACTAGCTGCAGATCAAACAGCACTTCAGCCAAGGTCTGACTTCCTTTTAAAGGCCCATGTGATGTGCTGACAGAGATGATGGGTCCTAGTGCCCTCCTGTTCTGATGGATTCTGGGTCTTAGAGTCCTCCTGCTCTTGGTGTCCTGACAACATCCCTGCACATGCGTACATGTGCGTGCTTCCGAACGGTCGTGGGAACCTTCGTTTGAATCAGTGCGCGCGTGCGCACAAGCGTGCACGATCGCAAAGCTCCTCTGGATCCCTGACATTGCCTCCCCCCAAGGGGCAGCCTCCGGATGCCGATCAATGTCTTCTTCTCCGGGTGGGCCTGGAAAAAGGCTTTGATCAATCTCCTTGCATGGATATTAGATTCAGGTTCCCAAGAGTTGTCTTCTGGGCCATAACCCTTCCACTTGATCAAGAATTGGGTCTGACCTTGTCTCCTCCTGCAATCCAGGACAGCCTCAACCTCATACTCTTCGTTTCCATCAATGAGGACCGGCTCTGGTGGTCTAAACCCTCTATCAGGCAAGGGATCAGTCACGGCAGGCTTCAATAAGGCAACATGAAAGACAGGGTGAATCTTTAAAGTCAGGTAGAGAAAGTTCATACGATACTTCATTGATAACGCTTTTCACCGAGAAGGGGCCAATGAATTTGGGTGCCAGCTTCTTAGAGGGACAAGCCCACCGAAGGTTCACTGTAGAAAGCCATACCTGATCACCAGGCTGCAACTTCAGCTCCCCCCTTCTCTTCCTGTCAAAAGTCCTCTTGTTGTCTGCCTGTGCCTTGGCGATTGCTTCCTGAAGAATCTTGTTGTTCCTACCCAAGAAGTCTGCTACACTCTGAACTGCTGGAACTGTAGATTCAGGAATGATATCAGGCAGGAAAGATAGGTTAAAACCATAGTTTGCGGCCGGATATGACACCAGCGTAGGCTCGTAACTCTCGGCCGAGGCTCGGATTGAGGACCGCCCTGCACGCCTGTAGCCGGAGCGGGAACTGGAGATGGGGAACCGGGAAGAGCTCCTTCCCACCACCATAATCGCTATCCCATAGACCCCCCCAGAACCCGAGGCTCCCTGACAAAACCCTAAAACGAGAGGACTGACAGGACCGGAGTGAAAGGACCGCCACCTGCTGACGGAGAGACACACGGGAGGTAGTAGAGGGACGCGGAGCCGCCAACAGAGGTAGAGCGAGGAGAGAGGTGGTTAGAAACCACCAGTTTTTTTTTAAGGTCGCCTGCCAGGATCGGAAGTGAACCGCTACAGTGGGGAGGACGAGAGACGGTAAGGTTGTGGAATGAAGGCAGCGGGAGAAGCGGTAAGCTAAGGGGAAGGGGGAAGAAGGGGACATTGCATATGTATGTACTTTAAAGTAAACCCCCCCCCCCGCAGCCTGTGAGTTAGACCGCTTACCTACGTTGGTCCTTCCACCTGGGAAGGAATCCCAAGGGGCACCAGACTCTCCATTAAAGCCGAAAGGCTAGCCCGGAGATCATAGGAGGTAAAGGTCTGCCACTTCAAGCGGAGTGCTATAGTGTCCAGAAACGCAGCAGGGAGTTAAACCCTGACACCGGACTGGGTACTCCACTGGTCTGTAGCTGCTCCAATACAAAGGCTCTTGCTAAAAAAAAAACAAAAAAAAAACTCTCTTTCACACCCAGATCCAGGCCTGGGAAAAGAATGCTTTTTAATGATATAAGAGATCAACCAATAGCATAACAGCATATACCCTTGCATACACCATCGCACATACCCTTGCACCCTTGCACTCTTGCATAAATCTCCTGTACTAGGAAAACCAGGCGATAATATCGAAATATAAGGGGGCCAACCAACAAAACATATACACCTACACAAACCTACATAAACCTACGATACTGGGAATCCCGGCAATAGTACAGTAAAAAAAAAAAATATATATATATACCTGAGTATCACTATAGAGAGTAAATATAGAGACATGGGTAAAGTAGTAAAGGGAGCAGGGGTTAACCAACCCAAGGTGAGTGCAAGCCCTAACACCATAAAGAAATTTATGGTACAGGAAAATGGGCAATCTAGGTATTTAAAGAAATACCACAATCCCGAACGTGAGTGGAACCCAACCAATTGGGGACGAGGGAAATGATGAAATGGGTACAGAGATATAAATGAGAGATATCACTATGAGTCCATATATATATATAAAAAAAAAAAATGACATGATAACGGCCCTAAGGGTCATAGCATCCAAATACATCCAAACACATCCACATATACAAAACAACCAACCGGGGGAATATAAAGCTATAATAGCGGACCAAAAGGATCATGTCCTCTAAATACGTTCTCACGTTCCCACGTTCCCATAC
>BLSH010098745.1:26508-40556 GCA_018402905.1 Glandirana rugosa | reverse complement strand
GGGTGGTAAATAGATGGTGGGGGGGAGTAGTATGTCACCTAGGCAGCGCTGTGGGCATTGCACATCGCCCACAGCGCTGCAGCACCACCTCTCTCCCCCCTCTCTCCTCTCACACTGCACCGATCGGTGCGGAGAGGAGAGACAAGCCGGCGCTTCCGCCGGCTTGTTTACATGTGATCACGCCGTCATTTGACGGCGCGATCACGTGGTGAAAGGCCGCGCACAGCGGCCATTCACCCCGATCCGTGATCAGTCGGGTCCCCCGGACCCGACGGTCACGGATGTTCCCGTGTGCGCGCCCCAGGGGGCGCGCGGGAAGCGCGATTCTGGGAGGACGTCCTCCCAGAATTAAGCAACCGCCCTGTAGACGTCAATTGTCTATGGGGCGGTTGTTAAGCGGTTAATGAAGACTCGGGCAGTCTCTGCAAGGGTAAGAAGTGAGCCATCTTAGACAGATGATCAACAACCACAAATATTGCTGTGCAACCTTCGGAAGGTGGTAGTTCAACAACAAAGTCCATAGAGATCATCTGCCAGGGTCTGTCTGGGATGGGCAAGGGTTTGAGCAGACCCCAGGCTGAACTTCTTGCTGTCTTGTTCTGGATACAGACAAGGCATGAATTTACATATTTCCTGCAAAAGTCCTCCAACTTAGTCCACCAGAAAGTACGCTGCACCAGTTCTGTGGTCTTGTGAATGCCGAAGTGACCTGCCAGGGGGTGGTCATGCAGGTTCTTTAGCACTTGTACCTGAACATTCTCTGGTACGAAGATTCGATCTCCTCTCCAAAGCAGATTATCCCCGCAAGCGAGGGTTAACCCGGCAGGACTGGACTGGGACTTGGAGGCCTGTTTAATTTGTGACAGGAAATCCGCTTGTAAGAGAAGGAAAGTACCTGCTGGCAGGATGGTATCAGGAACAAAGGAATCCTTGGGCCCAGCATACATCCGGGACAAGGCATCAGGCTTGGTACTCTTTGACCCGGGACGGTATGTAATGCGGAAGTTGAAGCGAGAGAAGAATAAGGCCCATCTGGCTTGACGTGGTCTCAGGCGTCTGGCTGAACGTAAATACTCAAGATTCTTGTGGTCAGTATAAATAAGAATCGGATGAGTTGCACCTTTCAGAAGATGCCTCCATTCCTCTAAGGCAGCTTTAAAGGCCAAAAGTTCTCGATCTCCGACGTCATAATTCTTTTCGGCCGGAGAGAGCCTCCATGAAAAGAATGGCACAGGATGCAGGGTGTCCTTAATTCCCTGCCGCTGGGATATGACTGCTCCTACTACGATTTCAGAAGCATCAACCTCAAGGACGTAAGGCAATGCAGGATCCGGGTGACTCAAAATTGGAGCAGAAGTAAACCATCTCTTAAGGGTTTCAAAAGTGTCTTGGGCCTCAGAGTTCCAGCAGAAACGGGAGCTTTTCTTGGTCAGTCGTGTGATAGGGGAGATGATGGTGGAAAACCCCATGATGAATTACCTAGAGAAATTTGCAAACCCCACAAAGTGCTGTACTCCCTTCTTGTCTGTGGGTACTGGCCAGTCGATCACAGCAGAGACCTTCTGTGGGTCCATCTCTATTCCTGTAGGAGAGATAATCAGGCCCAGAAATTGGATACTCCTCTTTTCAAACTCACATTTCTCTGGCTTGGCAAACAGTCTGTGTTGGCGGAGTCTCTCCAACACTTGCTTGACATGGCCGCAATGCTGATCAAGGGATCCAGAGAAAATCAGGATGTCGTCCAGGTATACAAACACGAAAATGTCCAAAAAGTCCCTGAACAGATCGTTAATGAAGAGCTGGAAGGTGGCAGGTGCATTACAAAGTCCAAAGGGCATTTCTAGATATACGTAATGTCCGAACCTGGTGTGAAAAAAGCAGTTTTCCATTCATCCCCCTCTCTGATGCGCACCAGATTGTAAGCCCCTCTCAAGTCCAGTTTAGTGAAGATGCAGGCAGATCTCAGTCTCTGGAATAGTTCAGTCATCAGAGGCAGGGAGTAACGGTTCTTAATCGTGATCTTATTCAGTTCTCTATAGTCCACACATGGCCTAAGTGACTGATCTTTCTTAGTGACAAAGAATATTCCTGCTCCGGCAGGGGACTTGGAAGGACGAATGAACCCTTTCTCAAGATTTTTGTCAATATAGTCCTTTAAAGCCTCTTGCTCCCGTTCGGTTAGTGGAAAGATACGTCTGAACGGGTTCTCAGCTCTGGGAAGGAGATCAATCGGACAGTCATAAGGCCGATGAGGGGGAAGCATGTCTGCCCCTTGCTTGCTGAACACATCCAGGAACGGGTGGTACGGTTCAGGTACTGACTGCCGAATCTCTGGGTCCATGTTGAGGCATAATAGAGCCGGAGGGGTGACAGTAGTGCTGGAGGTGCAATGTCTCTGACAATAGGAGGAAGAGAACTTGACTTCACCAGTAGTCCAATTAATTTGTGGATCATGAGCTTGGAGCCATGGAAGCCCCAAAATGACTGGAAAGAGTGGAGAGGAGATGGCATCCAAGCTTAACAGTTCCATATGATGTGCAGATCTGACTGGCAACAAAGGGGTCTCCTGGGTGACCAGTCCAGACTTGATATGGGACCCGTCAGCAAGATAGACTGAAAGGCCATGCGTTTTGGACTGCAGGGGGATGCTGTGTTGCTGGGCGAACTGGAGATCAATAAAGCAACTGCATGCTACGGAGTCAATAATGGCGCTGACCAGGAGGGTTCTTTCCAGCAGCTGGAATGAGAGAGGTAGAGCGACGTGAGTGGCATTGGCAGACAGGGTAGACAGGCTGGTAGGAATAAGAGGTGCGGACTTACAGGTCTTGGCATGGGCAATTGCGAACATAATGTCCCATCTCTCCGCAGTACAGGCACAAATTATTCTGTAGGCGCCGGAGTCGCTCTTCAGGTGTCAGCGAGGGTCGCATCAATCCCAATTGCATGGGTTCAGGTTCCGGAATGTAAGGAACCGACATGGTGGGAGCTGGACTGGAGGAAGCGTGGATAGGAACTCTGGGCAGCATCCAGGTAGGCCTGTGAGGTTGTGCAGCTCTCTCGGCTCGTCGCTCACAGAGCCGTCGATCAATTTGAATGGACAGGGTAATCAGTCCTTCCAGAGTGTTGAGGGTTCCCACTCTAGCAAACTCATCTTTAAGTCCATCAGAGAGTCCCATGCGTAACTGGTGTCGCAGAGCTGCATCATTCCACTGGGTGTCTGTGCTCCAGTGTCTGAAGTCTGTAACATAGTCCTCGGCCGCTCTGCGGCCTTGCGGAGCGCATGCAGGGCAGCTTCTGCGGTGGTGGTACGCTGCGGATCGTCATACAGCTGAGCCATGGCATCAAAGAAGGCTGACAGGGTCTGTACTTGTGCATGATTCTCCTCCAACAGCCTGTGGGCCCAGGATTGTGGTTCTCCCTGAAGCAGGGCGATGACATACCCTACTTTGGTCACCTCCAGGGAAAAAGTCCGTGGTTGCAGGGTGAAAAACAGCTGGCAGGCATTTCCGAAAAGCACTAAACTTGGTCCGGTCCCCGGAGAATCTTTCAGGCATGGGGATCCTGGGCTCAGGTGGCAGCATGACCACAGAAGGACTGGCGCTGGCCTGAGTGGAGACGGCTGGAGCTGCAGAGGTGGATGCCATGCTGGGAGCAGGTGAAGGGGTCTGGACTTGTGCCTCCAGTCTGGTGTAGCCTTCCTGCAAGGACCTGACGGCTTAAGTAAGTGCAGCAAGGTGCTGGCAGATCTCCTACATGGAAGTGGTTTCTCCCGCAGGCTCAGACATGGCTGTTTGATACTGTAATGAGGACCACGTACCTGATAGTTGAGCCTGTCTCTTGTAGAAGGAGACCTCTCATACAGCCCTGGCTCAGAACCCACTGGAGTGGGGACAGTGGTCTCGTGAGCACAGCGAGGTAGGAGTGCCTCTTGTCAGCAGCTGTAGACCGGATGCTGGAAGCAGAGCCTGGAACACTGGATAGCAGATGGGCTGGAATAGGAACAACAGCAGACGATCAGCAATCGCAGTAGCTGGATGCAGGCAGGCTGGAACACTGGACAGTGGACAGCTGCAACAGCAGCAGCAGATCAGTAATCACAGTAGCTGGATACAGGTAGGCAGAAGAGGCATGAGACAAGCCGGGTTGAGCACGGATCAGCAAGCAGGCAGAATCAGCAGACAAGGGATTGTCGGAGAACAGGCCGGGTTCAGTAACAGGTATCAGGCTGGCAGAAGAAGCAACGTCAAACAAGCCGGGTCAGGATTGGAGAAGGTAGAATGGTCTAGACAAGCCAGGTCGAGCAGGTAGTTGATCAGATAGCAGATAACGGATAGCAGGTATCAGGAACGGACTAGCTGCAGATCAAACAGCACTTCAGCCAAGGTCTGACTTCCTTTTAAAGGCCCATGTGATGTGCTGACAGAGATGCTGGGTCCTAGTGCCCTCCTGTTCTGACAGATTCTGGGTCTTAGAGTCCTCCTGCTCTTGGTGTCCTGACAACATCCCTGCGCATGCGTACATGTGCGTGCTTCCGAACGGTCGTGGGAACCTTTGATTGAATCACATCGCTCATCTTGATCCCTGACAGGAGCGGTCTCTTGTGTGACCAGACCAGATTTTATAGTCGTTCCATCAGCCAGGGGCACAGCAATCCTGCGGGATTTGGGTTGTAGAGGGATCCCATGTTGTGCAGCAAAAGATAAATCCATGAAACAGCTGCAGGCACCAGAATCAATAATGGCATGCATGGGAATAGTCCTTCCAGGGAGCTGTAGGAGTATGGAGCGGGTGAGGTGAGCAGCGTTGCTAGGTACAGGTTGGGAGGAGACCGCAAGGCACTTACCCAACTTGGTGGGGCAGGCTCGTATGAAATGCCCCAGCTCTTCGCAGTAGAGGCAGAGGCCCAGGCTTCTTTGGCGCTGTCTCTCTTCAGGGGTCAGCACCGGGTGCACTACCGCCCGCTGCTTTGGTTCCGACTGCATCGGAGGAGAAGAGGTGGGCATGGTGGAGCCGACAAGAAAGCACTTGGAAAGCCGGAGGCATGAGGTAGCATCCATGTAGGTCGGAAATTCACTATGGCACTCTCCGCTCTGCACTCTCTGAGGCGCTGATCGTTCTGAATGGCCAGTTCGATGAGTCTTTCCAGAGAATACGGCACCCCCACACAGGCCAACTCATCCTTCAGGGAATCGGCTAGGCCTAGCCAAAATTGGTGGAAGAGAGCTGCCTCATTCCAGGCTGTGTCAATGCTCCAACGTGTGAACTCCGACGCATAGTTCTCCGCCGGGCTGCGGCCTCGTCGAAGGGCGTGAAGAGCGGCTTCCACAGTGGCCGCCTGGTGCGGATCTTCATATAACTGGGCCATTGCCTGGAAGAACGGGGAAAGGTCAGAGACTTCAGGCTCCCCTTGTTCCAGGAGCCGGTGGGCCCATGCCTGGGGCTCGTCTTGTAGCAGGGAGATTACCAGCCCCACCTTCGTGGCTTCCAGGGAGAAGGTGCAAGGCTGTAGGCTGAACACCCGGAATTTCCTACGGTCCCCTAAGATTCGTTCAAGCATGGGAACTGTGGGTTCCAAGGGGAAAGTGATCATGGAGTCAGTTACGAGCCAGCTGACCCCAGATGGGGCCGGTGAAGAGAACTCCAGGACATGGGCTTCCAGCCAGGTGTATCCTGCTTGCAAGTGTCGGGCAGCTTGAGAGAGACCATCCAAGTGCTGACAGAGTTCATGTAACGGAGAGGACCCCTGCTCAGACTCAGACATGGCTGTCCGTTTCTGTCACTTACCTGGTGATGGAGTCTGACTATGCAGTGGGCAACTTCTCTTACGGCCCTGGTTCGGGAACCCCGGGTAGAGTTGACAGGAAGTTCCAGAGCACAGGGGGGCATGAGGGCTGGAAGGAATGCAGATGATGTTGTGAGGATCCTCCAGGAGCTCGTGCTAGGCAGAAGATTGGTGATGCAAGCCATAACGGTAGCAGTCGGGCAAGTGCAGTGCAGAAGGAGCAGGCAAGCGGGTAGTCGGGTACAGGCAGGGTCATTAACAGGCGGACAGCAGAAGTACAAAGGGATCAGGCAGAAGAGTCGTCGTAGGCAAGCTGAGGGTCGGTGCAGGCAGAGTTTGAACAAGGTTAGGCAAGCTGGGTCACAGGCACAGGAAGTCTTAGAAGCAAGGTCACAGAACACACTGGGCACGCTGTAGAATGGACAGCACTGGTTGCAGAGTGCTGTCCGCTTAAATGGGCCGTTTGGCACCAATGCTGGCGCATATGCGCGCGTACAGATGCACAGCCGCGCACAAGTGCACAGACGTGCGCTCACACGCTACTTGCGGCTGCGCACAGGCCTCCAGACCTGTGTTCCAGAGAAAACAGTCATTTCCTGACAGCTGTGAACTGTTTGTTGTGAATGCTCTTTCACGTGCACACCTCCCCACTTCTGATAACTCTGGAGCTATTGAGGATTGTGATGTGTTGGCTCTGGATGCGGTGTTGTCATCCAGGAGTATTCAGGAACTAAAGCAAGAAACACAGGCAGATGCCACCTGTCAGCGCCTCATGGACAGCATTCTCAATGGGTGGCCTGGCTCCATTAAGGAACTCCCACATGATATTCGACCATTCTACTCTGAGGGATGAATTAACAGTGGGCGATGGAATAATCCTGCATGGTCAGAGATATGTAATCTCTCACTCTCTTCAGAAATACTACTTGGCACAGCTCCATCAAGGTCATCCCGGCTTTCAATCCACTAAGCGAAGGGCATGTGAAACCATGTTTTGGCCCACTATATACACTGACATTGAAAGAGAAGTTTCCAGATATGCCCCATGCAATGCTCTACGACAGCACCAGACGAGAGAACCTTTAACTCTTCACCAAATATCTGACAGACCATGGTCTATCACAGCAGCTGACATATTTGAGTGGTCAAACAAGGATTACCTGGTCTTGGTAGATTCGTACTCTGGCTGGTGGGAATTTGATGTCCTCCCAAACACTCCCAGTAACACAGTGATCAGGACATTGAAGCGGATATTCTCCACACATGGAATTCCCTATCAACTGATGACTGACGATGCAACATCATTTTCAAGTAGAGAATTCAAGAACTTTGCTCACCATTGGGATTTTTTAGCATTTCATTAGCAGTCCCAATTGTCCAATGATCTTGTGGAACGTAGTGTAAGATCGGCCAAGCATCTCCTAACAAATTGTGCACGTGATGGCTCTGACGTTTATGCAGCCCTGCTCAACCTCCGTAACACATCTAGGAATGGCATGCCTTCTCCGGCACAACGTTTACTATCACAACGAACCAGGACTCTGATTCCTATGGTCCCATCCCAGCTCCTGCCAAGGGTTGAGACTGATGTTCAGGCTGCTTTATTTACACACAGACAAAAAGGAAAGATAAGTCATGATAAATGGGCCAGACGTCTTTTTCCCCTGGAGCTTGGGCAGGTGGTAAGGATGGAGACAACCCATGGATTTGACAAACTGGCCATGGTTCACGGAAAGGCCTGCCAACCAAACAGCTATGTTGTCCATTCTGATGGTAGGACCTATGTAAGGAACCGGCGTCACCTCCTACAGGTACCTGAATCATACTGTACTGCGGCTGCCCATGTGCCCTTTGATCACTTCAGGACCGCAAGCACAGCCGCCTGCTGCTGTACCAATTGACAATTCCAACAACGGATGTAACACACAACCAGAACAAAATTATGATGGCAACGGGCAAGAGGTTTCAGCCTCGCAAGCCCCACAAGTTGTTACTCGATCTGGAAGAGTGTGTAAACCCAATCCAAAGTTCCAAAACTTTATCACACACTGACTCTTACCCAGCATTTTGTGTTTTACAGTGTAGTTTGTTATTGTTCCTTGCTATGCTTCACTCCTTGTTGGTTCTATATTACACTTCATTTATATATGCATACCTCTTCTTAAAAGGGAAAAGATGTAGAATATGTTCTTGTTGTATTTGCATAGCTGTGTTAGGACTGGGGGTGGAACAGGAAGTAGGAAGTTATTGAAGTGAAACTAGAAGAAACTGTCTTACGTGTGCCTCTCCCATACTGGAATAAACAAGTTCCTCAGAAGAACTATCTGACTACTCATCATTACTTCTACAAAATTTACAGTTGCATTTGTCAGTGGCACCCTTAGGGCTCGTTCACGCGTAAATTTGGGGGGTTGTAAATGTAGCCATGCCCCGTAGGCGTAGCTGAAAGTAGTGGTTCACCTGTCACCCTGCCCTTCAGACATCCATCTCAGGCATTCAGAGACATAGATCAATCCATTGCTTTGTTTTCTTTTATTGAGGGATATAGAATATAGAGATAGAGATTTGGAAATGATGGGATGCCCCAGAACATTCAAAGCAAATTTGCTTAGGACTCCTATATACACTCCAGTATATACACTACTCTGTTCTCTCCAGCACAAACACTTGATGCAGACTTTTACTCTTCCTCCAGCACTTCCCTTGCTGCAGACTGTTACGCCTCCAGACTAGCTAGCACCGCATGGTAAGGCCCAACTCACTAACTCAACCAGGCCTTAGTGAATTGCCTTTTGCGGGCAGAGGCCTCGGGCCTCTTTTGTGTAGAAAAGTTCTAGTGTTAGCTGTTCTCTATTCTGTTACCACTCCCAGATAGCTCTCTTCAGGCCCTGACAGCCAGCATGGCTGCAATGACCACTCTCCACTGCCCTTTGCTGGTCGTCTTCCCGTCAGCACACTATGGGTTAACTCTCCCTGATTAACCCCCAGGACCACCTACTTCCAGTGCAATAAATCCCTGTCCTCCCCTCCCCCTCGTGTTCTTTCTTTTTTGGTCTCCGGTCCACCTGTTGATTGCAGTGGCAAGTACTTTGTTTGCTGCATTCCCCCCTGCCGAACCTACCCCCACATGTTCAGCCTTTCATGGAGTTGGAAGACCCTGAATGCTGGAGGTAAATCTTCCTAAAAACTGGTTGCCCTTTTTGTGCCAGGGCCGCGGGCAAAATGATGCTTAAACAGCATTGACATTATACAGGTGTGGTATTATAAAAGCTCTGCAATGTCATCATTGCCTCTCCCTTGGGGTTATTTATTTCCTGTCTTCTATATGCAGCTCACCACACCACACTGCTCTCCCGGATTTATTGTCAGTCTGAGAGTGGCTGTGAATGATGTCACGGGGGGGAGATGGGCAGCATGGGATGGTAACCGCCAGTTGCCATGCATAAGCGCAAATGATCTTGGAGGGCTGCAGTTGAGAGGGCTTCTCTCTCTCTCTGCAATCCTGCCAGCTAAAGGACTTACCTCAAATTCTGAGTACGTCTCCTGTCTGCCTCTGGATGTGCTGTCCTGGCTCCCCTGCTATGCTGTGTACTTCTGTGGGTTTGACAGTCTGACTGTTTTTTGTCTCAGACTCTGACTGTGCTTGCTGTCTGCCTATGGAAGGACTGACTGAGCTCACCTGTCTAACTACGGAAGGGCTGACTGAGCTCACCTGTCTGCCTATGGAAGGGCTGACTGAGCTCACCTGTCTGCCTATGGAAGGGCTGACTGAGCTCACCTGTCTGCCTATGGAAGGGTTGCCTGAGCTCACCTGTCTGCCTATGGAAGGGCTGACTGAGCTCACCTGTCTGCCTATGGAAGGGCTGACTGAGCTCACCTGCTGCTGCTTCTGAAGTGAGTGGATGAAGGCAAATGGGTCTTAAAGAGACAGTGTACCTGTTTGTTTTTGGTGAGAGGTAATATGATTTTTTCCATATATTTTGTGCAAGTATGAGCTTGCCACAGCTGTTAGTGGCACAGAAGATTAGCAAAGGTAGGAGGGGGCAACGTGAGACATGGTTTTTAAAAGACTGCTCAAAGAATGTAAATGAAGACGTTTTCCATTATCTTAGGAGCAGAAACCCTGAACACAAACGCTCCAAAAGACATAAGACCCGCCAAGGATCATCTCATCCTGACTGGGATGACGACACCTAACAGGTTGTCACATTCATAAGCATGTGGTCAATACACTCTAAAGGAGTTGTTTTTCCTTACAAGCATGTGGTCAATACACTCTAAAGAAGTTTTCCCTTACAAGCATGAGGTCAATACACTCTAAAGGAGTTTTCCCTTACAAGCATGTGGTCAATACACTCTAAAGGAGTTGTTTTCCTTTACAAACATGTGGGATGTGATCCCTGTGTTCACATGCTAAATGCATTGTTTATCAGGGAGCCCCTCTGCTGGTCATCCCATGGAGTCCTCCACAGGGTGGCTTTCATGCTCCCCAAGCACTCCTTGGGGCACTTGCTCACAAGCTTTATGCCAGCATGATAGGAAATGCCTTACTCAGCTCAGGGTGCATTTTGGGCCTGCATGCAGTCTGCAGTGGCAGAGAAGTGAGATTGCACAGGTTGCCTCACAAGATGCAGTTGTGCAAAATTCTAAAGCCCTATTAAGGCGGCTATAGCAGAAAGTATGCTGCAAATATCCATGCCACAAGCAACACCCATAATGAGGGAGCGTAAAACGCTTGTTGATGAAGGATGGCAGAGACCTCATCAGATGAACAATTTACAGTACAGGTTCTCTAAGCTTTATCCACATAAGATGGCGGATGTATGTTTATGCACTGCATTTCCAGGGGAGTATGCTGCCCTCTAGCGTCTGGCGCATCAAGTGTCTTTGCCTTTTTGTAACTCAGTTGCCTTCAGAGATCCTAGGGATGAGAGAGTGGACTTGTTTGTATGTTTTTGGACAGGGTTTAACTTGGATTCCAATTACCTATTTCACACCTGTGCAGCGCATTCTAGGGCAGTCAACAAAAGTAGGATGTTACATTGTTTCGGTATGGAACACATCTGGAAAAGTGGCAAAACGCATTGAGCATGCATCAAGAACATTCATGCAGAAACACATCTGGAACACAGAAATTGTGGTGATCGGGCCATAAGGCTTGTACAAAATGTATTCAGTGACAGATTTTGCCGGTCAACCAGCAATAGTGTTAACTTCGAGGGTGTATCCTCTCCTATATTTCTGGTACCCAATGCATCCAGAACGGTGTTGGTCCTGAGGTCTTTGAATTAATTCATCAGCCCGAGAAGATTCAGGATGGAGCCAGTATATACAATATCAGTAGTGCAACCAGGAGATTGGCTAATTTCAATACATTTGGCAGATGCCTATTTACATGTCCCCATTCACAAACACCGTCAGAGGTACCTCAGAGCATTATCAATTCAGATGTTTGCCCTTCTGCATCAACACAGCACCCAGAGTCTTCCCCAAGAACCTGTCGGCGACCATAGCATTTATCCGTTTACAGGGGCAAAAAATGTTTCATTATCTAGACGACCTCCTGGTCATTGGACATACAAGTGAGAAGCTCGCGCTACAGCGCGACAAGGTAATAGGGATCCTGTCCAACTTTGGATGGCTGATAAACAGTCAAAAGAGCAACCTCCCTCCTGCTCGATGGATGGAGTATTTAGGCATCATATTCGACACAGTTAGGACGGATTCTTCTGCCATTTTGCAAGGTGACTGAGCTGAAAGCATGTGTCTACAGGGTGATGGAGGCTCAGACGTTAATGGTCAAAAGACTGTATGACGATGTTGGGGATATTCCCCAGCTATCCCAGTGGTACCGTAGGCAAGGTTCCACACGAGAGCTCTTCAGATGTCCTTCCTGAGGCAATGGGATGGCAGGTCATTGGACTAGAAGATCTGGGTGCCAGTATGGGGAGTCTGATCTAGCCAGATAGCAGACCAACTGAGGCGGGGGTTCCCAGTAATGGAGAATGGTCAGTCAACAGACACTATGTTCAACCAATCTTTACCAGAGGGGGGATACCCAGCATAAACCTGATGGCGACACCAGGGAATGTGCAGGTGCCAGGGTTCACAGCAAAGTTCAGATATAACGTGGCGATAGCCCGGGATGCCTTCTCAATCTTATGGCAGTTTCTCCTAATGTACCTGTTTCCCCCAATCCCATTAATCATGAGGGCTTTGCTGAAGATTGTGGAGGAGGTGCATACCATCATAATTGTACCCTTCTGACCCAGGAGACCAGGGTTTCCTCTGCTCTTGCAGAGGGCGTCAGCCCCACCAGTACACCTACCTCTCAGGAGGGATCTACTACAGCAAGGACAGTGGATTCACCTTAATCCAGGGAGACTGCAGCTGGCGGCCTGGCTGTTGAATCAGCCAGATCGCATGCACAAGGCCTCTCAGAGGAAGTAGTCGCTACATTACTGGGGGCAAGAAAGGCTACATCAAATGCCACATACTCCAGAATTTGAAGAAAGTTTGCAGACTTTGCATCGCAACAGTTTCTCCCCATTAACTCAAAGTATTGCGAACATTTTAGAATTTCTGAAAATGGCTCTGAATGTTGGCTTGACATATAACTTCGGTGGAATCATGTACACTTGGCTTTCTAACAATCAAACTGCTCTTCCTGAAGGCCATTACAATGGCCAGAAGAGTGTCGGAATTAGCAGCCTTTTCCTGTAAAGAAACGTTCTGCATTGTGTATCCGGACAGAGTGATCTTGTGGCCTGCTTCAGCCTTACCCTCTGAGGTGGTCTCAAAATTTCAGGTAAACTGAGCGTCAGTGCTACCTTGTTTCACGCAGCCTCCAGATCAAAGGAACCAGTTGGATTTGAGACCTCTAGACTTGATTGGTTCAATATCAACATATCTTCAAAGGGCACAACAGATCCGCAAGTGGGGTAATCTGTTCATCTTCCCGTTGGGACCCAGGAAAGGGGAGGCAGCACCTTCAAGGATCTTATCCACTTGGATTATGAGGACTATCCCCTAGGCATACAAGCAGCAGGGCCTGGCCCCTCCGCAGACTATACAAAATCATTCTACTAGAGGGATGGCAGCTTTGTGGGCATCCATGGAAAAGGTCCTGGTGGAGGACATATGCAGGACCGCTAGCTGGAGATCCTGTGAGACTTTTGCTCGGCACTACAAATTGGATGAAGTCGCCGCTATTCCTTTGATGTTCGGAGCAGCGGTAGTTTCAGCTTCTTTGTTCAATTAATTTAAAGTAGGGTGAAGCTTGGAATTGGGTGAGTTGTCCTTTCTTTCCCACCCTATATAGGGTATATCCCATAGTGTGCTGACAGGAGGACGACCAGGAAAACTGAAAATTGTTATCAATACTCACCGTAATTTTCCTTTCCTGGTCCGTCCTCACGTCAGCACAACTTTTACTTCCCTCCCTAAGTAGCCTGTCACCGCTAAACAAAAGAACACGAGGGGGAGGGGAGGACAGGGATTTATTGCACTGGAAGAAGGTGGTCCTGGGGGTTAATCAGGGAGAGTTAACCCATAGTGTGCTGATGTGAGGACAGACCAGGAAAGGAAAATTACGGTGAGTATTGATAACAATTTTCCGTTATCTATTTACTTGGCGTAACATTCTCTTTCACAATATACAAAAAATTGGACTAACTTTACTGTTGTCTTATTTTTTAACTCAACAAAGTGATTTTTTTTTCAAAAAAAAAAAAAAGCGCTTGAAAGACCGCTGCGCAAATACCATGTGACAAAAAGTATTGCAATGATCGCCATTTTATTCTCTAGGGTGTTTGAAAAAAAATATATAATGTTTGGGGGTAGTGTTGAGCGAACCCGGACTGTAACGTTCGGGTCCGTACCGAACTTTTGGGTGTCCGTGGCACGGACCCGGACCCGGACATTTCAAAAATCGTTCGGGTTCGGCGACGGGACGTCGAAGAGTTGTGCACCTCATTTTATCGTCTTGGGGCCTGGCTTGGGCTTGCTAAAAACTTTACAGGCCCAGGCCCAGGCACGGTGCCTGTGGGTTTTCAAGCCATGCCTGGGCTTGCAATGTCAGGCCCAAGCGAGTTGTGATGGGGGTTTGTAATATATAAAAAAAAGTTTGTGGGATCTCTTATTTTACCGCTAGTAACGTTATGAAAAACAGTGTACCATAAACGCGTCGCCAGAAAGTTCGCGAAAAAAAAAAAAAACTTTTTTTTTAGTGAAACAACTCAATTTTTTATTCTGTTGTCATTTCAAT
>BLSH010098738.1:0-18074 GCA_018402905.1 Glandirana rugosa | reverse complement strand
GTAAAGAGCCTCAAAAGTCACTCCCCATCCACCCCAAGCCTGAGTGCTTTCACACTGTTGCGGTCCGCTTGCAGGACGTTACAAATAGTCCTGCAAGCAGCATCTTTGGAGTGGTGCGGTGAGCGGTAATATACCGCTCCTCCACCGCCCCTGCCCATTGAAAACCATGGGCAGCGCTTCCAAAGCGCCTGCACACCACCTCGGAAGCGCAGAGAGTGGGTACTTTTAACCCCGTTTTAACCCCTTGAGGGGGGTGCAAAGTGCCCCACTCCTGCAGCCTTAGCGCCACTCTAACAGCAGTAAATCCCCACTGTGACTAGCGGGGATTTACAGCTAATGCCCCACTGCCCCCAGTGTGAAAGTGCCCATAAGCTACAGACATTTTTTGGATTTTTTTTTTAAAGTCCTATGTGCATGAAGCAGCACAGACATTTATTTTGTACCATATCTTGCACCATGTTTAGACTAAACCTACATTGACTCATTCCTACATCAAATTACTCCTTGTTCATGTAGGAATACCATTGTAATGACTAGTGTGTTCAGCTTCTGTGCAGGGGGTAAACCTTTCCAGCTTGCTGCACATTAATGTTATTAGCTAGAGACAATCTCTCTAATGTTCCTGGGATGAGCTGCCAGGCTGGGTGCACACAAGTGGATCAAGATGTCAGTTTGTGTCCAACCAAGGTGCATATACATTGCGTACAAATCTGTTTCTCTGTGTTGAGCCTCTCATTTTCCCAAACATGTATGTCTGTATGTAACTTTAAATGTGAGTTTTAGATAAAAAAAATATACTGTACCAATGAGCCATCCAGGTGGCATTTGGGTACATTCAAATTTCCTGAAGAGTCCAGACTGCTTCAAGATGTAGGCATCATGGCAGGACCCTGGGAAAGCTGCTTGGACACCCATAATCCGCTGGCTGGCGTCACAGACAACTTGGACATTGAGGGAGTGGTACTGTTTTCAGTTCTGATAACCAACTTCACTGATCCTGGGGGCCCTGATTGCCACATGTGTACAATCAATGGCCCCCAGGATTTGTGGCATTTGAGCACGGTGGTAGAAAGCCACCTTCACATCATTCCACTCATCTTCATTTTGTGGCCAGTGTATAAATTGTGGTACAAGGTCAAGAATGGCATTTATGACCTGCATAAACACCCTGGACACTGTGGGTTGGCTTATGCCCATAATACTTGCAGAAGTGGCTAGGAAAGCTGCCTCGTCCCAAGATATATAAGGTCACCAATAGCCTGACACAGTATGACTGCGTTCTGTCATTGGTACGATTTTCTCCTGTATGAGGTGGTAGAGGTGCATAATTTCTGGTCTACTTAAGCGAAACCTGCTCCAGATATCAGAGTCCCGCATGTTTTCCAAAAATGCCGTGGGGCAAAAAGCCGTGCCTGGCAAAGATGAAACAGAGGTGCCGCAATATCCTGGCCTGCTTCTTGATGGGCTGCCTCACAAAAGGCACCCACTGCCAGCATAGCATGTTCTTCTCCTTCTGCCATTGCTCTGTGCCAATGATATTAATACCACTGCCAATTATATATGCTAATGCGCACAAGTGTGCATATAAGCGCATTTGCATGCAAACATATACTTGTGATGCGCACATATATGGCTGTTTGTGCATTAATGCGCATATATATATTTGTGTGTGCATTGATGCGTATATATATATATATGACTGTGTGCGCATTGATGCACATATATATATATGGCTGTGTATGCGCATAGATATATGAATGTTTTTTTAGATTTCCAGGACCCTAATTTTCAGTCAAAACCGATTGGAGCAACACTTGTCTAACATCCTCCCAGCACCGGAACTTCCAGGTGATCACAAAGAGTTCGGGGTCGGTGAGGGCCGGTTCACACTGCTCCAACCTTGGAGATAGCATATGATTCGCACACTGCAGTGTGACTCGTATGCAAGCTCTGTGCAATACGAATTCAGCCATAGAGATTGCTTTGCAAATTCAGACATACAATCGGAGCAAACACACAGCTCCTTTTTTATTTACACAGGGTCAGTATTGGAGCACAGGGATGTTTACATCATGCAATAAGACTCCTGTGTGAGTTTGCACTGTGATATGTGAACTGATTTGGGGCTGTGATTACCTTTGTACGGTCACTCCCCACAGTTCACATAGAGCAGTGTGAACTGCAACCAGGAGACAAGCGATGCCGGAACACACAGTGGATTCACAGCGTTCCTGCATTGCTGCAGTATGAACCGGCCCTAGGGCAGTTTGCTAAGGTGTCCCTGGGATTACAGCAGGTGAACAACAAATGTAGAGGACACCATTTCACACACACAACACTGCATATCCACCAGCTGAATTCATTACCTGCAATTTTCTCCAGCTGTTAAATCTAAAGACTCCACCTAAACACCTGGATAATTGACTTGCTGGTGTGTTAGAGATTAGGTTTTGAGGTACACAATTACAGCTTAGAATTTACATAATTCTAAAGGAAGATTTCACTTCCAACATAAAAAGTAATAGAAACAACAAACAAGGAGGTCAATAATTGACATTTATTTTGCAAGCATAAAAACACAATTATATACACACATTCAGTTCCTACCGTTTAAATATTAAAACTAAAAATGGTGAATGACACAAATGAAAACCCTTAGCTTGGAACAGTCCTGCTCATAGGAGCTTACAATCTAAAATAGTTAGAAACCTTACAGTGGACACCAACACACATCACATTTTGAACAGCAAAACTGGGAAAACTTAGTCATTATAACAAAGCTTCACAACTTAATATTAAGAACATATTCTAACACCCACCGCCACACCAAATTCTACGCACATACATTGGTTGGTCTGTTCAGTTATAAGCTGCATTTCCATGTACATGATTAAGCAATGAGATCAAACAATCAGCAGATTCTCCCAAACTAGGAATGCATGGTAAGGCATAAACAATACACACAACAATTGACAGAATCACCACAGAAAACCACTTTTGATGGTCAAAATGCACAATAATTTCAGCAAACAGCTCTAGTGAGGCATTACTCATTATGCTCAAGAGCATTACTCCCACAAACACCACAGGAAAAAGAAACAGGCCTCTTCTCAGACCCGACCAAACCGAGCCCAGCTACTGCAGACCTTTATATAGGATAGCTTGTATTGTTCCACCCAATGGAAGTACACGCCCACCAGTGTCATTCAATCTGTCTCTTCATGAATGTTTCAAATGCTTACACCTGATGAGCAGTAACACCACATGCAAAATGTTATGGTTCACACTGCACAGGTCCATGTGGTTTGAAAAATGTTGGTTTGTTTATGTGCATGCGAATGAACTAAGAGCCCATACACATTATTAGACTTTGTGCATATTTTTGTGTTCTTATATAACTAAACCATGTAGTGTAAGGACCTGCCTGATTGCATACACATTTAAACTCTTAAGGTTTGCCCTCATATTAAAGGGTCCGGGTCAATTTGAATCCAAAGATCTGTCGCAAATCTAATAGTGTTTATGGGGTCTTAAGCCTCGTACACACGGTTCGACGGTCGTATACAACAGGTTGTACTAACGACCGTTGTATGCGATATCATTCGTATGCGCGATTAGAACAGTCGAACATACGACGGTCGTACAAGGGAGTTGTATGAGCAAACTAGAAAACTTGGTCGTACCAAGAAGCGCTCATACGACCATTGTATCGTGTGTACAGAGCAGTTGATACAACAAGTTGTATTGTGCAAAACACGCATGCTCAGAAGTCAGGAATGGCTGGATGCTAATTACATGCACCTAAACCTTCTTCTGTGGTCGTACAATCGTGTAGTGCAGTCAGTATGCTAGATACAACAGCCAACATACGATTTGCGACGATCGTACGTACGATCGTCGTCCCGTGTGTATGAGGCATTAGTCCATAGCCATGCTCAGCATACCAAGCAATATGCCTTTGTAAGGTCAGGCACTGATGTTGGACGAGAAGGCCTGGCTTTGCAGTTTCCACTCTAATTGATCCCCAAGGTGTCCTATTGTATTGGAGTCAGGAGTGCAGGCCAGTCAAGTTCCACCACCCCAAACTCCTTCACCCATGTCTTTATGCACTGGTCCAAATAAATAGGTAGAGGGGGTATTCTGATGTGATTTATTATTTCAGCAGTTGTTTTTGGCCTCTTAGTTCCAGTGAAGGGAACTGATCAGCATGCCAACACATTTGGACAATTTCCTGATCTGAAGTTTGTAGGACCAGTTTGGGGATGGTCTGTTCCTATTCAAACATGACTGCACACCAGTGCACAAAGCAAGGTTCATAAACACAATAAAAAACCTTTTTGCTGAATTTGAGCATAGACTGCAAGCTAGGCCTTCTCATCCAGCATCAGTTCCTGACCTCACAAATGCTCTTCTGGAAGAATGGTCAAACATTCCCATAGACACTCCTAAACCTTGTGGACAGCCCTCCCAGAAGAGTTGTGGCTGTTGTAGCTGCAAAGGGGGTGCCAAATCCTATTTTCACACAATGGACTAAGACTGGGCTGCCAATAATGTTCATGTGTGTGTAAAGGCAGCTATCCCACTACTTTGGCCTATATAGTGTATCTGGGAAGATTTGCAATGATGGTGTAACCCTCCTACCCAAAAATACAACATTTTGACTAAAAGAGAAGTTAGGCCAGTATTCCCAAGTTATTTTTAACAACATAGGGAAATAAGAGTATTTCTCGACATTAAATAGCATGTTCACAATTGTAACCCAGAAACTCAGTGCTGCAAGGGTGAAAAACTTGGGTGAACAACATAAGTAGAACTTACAACAGTACATGGCTTGAGTGGCATTCAAACCCAAGAAACAAACAATGCTAAACAGCTGAGTTACCTTCGGAGCCACTGCAAAGCTGCATAGCCTGCTTATCTACACAGATATACTGCATTTCTGTGGACATATAGGTGATGGAATGATAGGTGTTAGGACTTCTGCTTTTGTTCTTCGATTAGAATTTGGCAAGAAAATTACACTGATTTGACATTTGCATAAGCAATGGTAATGCTTGCTGTGTGAATATCATAAGTCGAAAATAAACGACATATAGGTGATGGAATGACAGGTGTTAGGATTTCTACTTCAGGCTAGCTATTTCAATTTTTCATCTTTGAATTAAATTAATAAGTTACACTAATTTGACATTTGCATAAGCAATGGTATTGTTTGTGTTTGAACAACATGACAAGTTCGGATGTATTCTTATGTATTTCTTCAGTGCTATTTGAAGTTTTTCTAAAAAAAAATAAAAAAAATTAAAATTTCCATAAGCAATGGTATTGTTTGTGGTTTGTAAAGACATATGTGTGGGTTTGGGAAAATATTTTTGTGACAGCAGCAAAGTGAAATTGACCGAGAAAAAAAAAAGTACAGAACATGAAGAAATTTCACATTCTAGCATTCTTAACCACTTCCGTACCGGCGGACGTCATATGACGTCCTTGGGTTTGAGTGGTGATATCTGAATGGTGCCTGCAGCTGCAGGCACCATTCAGATACCGTTTTTTTCAGCAGGAGATTCCCTGCAAGATAAAAGTGGTCTTAGCGGCGGATTCGCCGCAAGATCACTTTTATCAGCGGTGGGAGAGGTGCCCCCCCTCCCGCCGCTTTCCGGTCATCTCCGCCGCTTACCTTACCCGGTATGATCCGATCCTCTCCCCCCAGGGTCTGTGAGCCGACTGAGCGGCTGAAGCCACTCACTCGGCTCCATAACACGGCCGATGGAAATTACGTCAGAAATGACGTCTGCCCAGCGGTCTTAAAGGGCCCGTTTTTTTTTTTCTTCTGTCACTTTTTTCAGATTTTTTTTTTTATTTTTTTTGCATTTGAGTGTAAATATGAGATCTGAGGACTTTTTGACCCCGGATCTCATATTTAAGAGGACCTGTCATGCTTTTTTCTATTACAAGGAATGTTTACATTTGTTGTAATAGGAATAAAAGTGATCAATTTTTTTTTAAAAAAAGAACAGTGTAACAATAAAAAGTAAAAAGCAAAATAAATAATTAAAAAAAAAAAATGCCGAGCTTGCGTGCAGAAGCGAACGCATACGTAAGTCCCGCCCACATATGAAAACGGTGTTCAAACCACACATGTGAGGTATCGCCGCAATCGTTAGAGCGAGTGCAAAAATTATAGCTCTAGACCTCCTCTGTAACGCAAAACTGCTAACCAGTAGAATTTTTTAAATGTCGCCAATGGAGATTTTTAATTTGCAAAGTTTATCGCCGTTCCGCGAGCGGACGCAATTTTGAAGCATGACATGTTGGGTATCATTTTACTCAACGTAACATTATCTTTCACAATATGGAAAAAAAGTGGCCTAACTTTACTGTTTTCTTATTTTTTAACTAAAAAAAACTGAATTTATTAAAAAAAAGCACGCTTGTAAGACCGCTGCGCAAATACGGTGTGACATAAATTTTTTCAATGACCGCCGTTTTATTCTCTAGGGTGTTAGGAAAAAAATATATATAATGTTTGGGGGTTCTAAGTAATTTTATAGCAAAAAATGTTTTTAACTGGTAAGCACAGAATTCAAGAAACAGGCTTGGTGGGTAAGTGGTTAAAAACAAAATAGATTCTCAAATGTGCAACATTGTTGCTAAGAGAATTTCTTTGAGCGAAAGATACATTTCTTTTCAACATGAAATGGATTTATTTGATAAAGTAACAATTGTACCATTAGAATGAATGGCAGAAACTTGCACTTGGCAAAATAACTCTCCTCTTCACTCCCAAAAAATATGTGTAAAATAACACTCATTTTGGTATTTACTAACTACTCAAGGAATTACTCCATGAGAGTTATTTTGGAAGTTGTTTTGTGTCTGAGCATGCTCAGTTGTGCTCAGCTGTGCTCTGTGCCTAGGAGTAAAGAGACGGGGTATTTATCTCTTCTCAGACTTTTTAAGATATTTCAGTGTAGAAATCACTTTTTCAGTTTAAAAGTAGATTATCTTTAAACAATATACCGCATATTTTAGTACAATTTAGGGGATCACGTCATGCTCCAAACATTATTTCTATTTGCACAACTCCAGGTCTGGGCTGGAGTAAGGAGTTGGCCGTTATCTGTGACCTGGGAGCTTTAGTGAATTCCATTTTGGCCGTTATTTACCGCCAGCGCTATTGTGAATACCGTTTTAACGATATTTACCGCGAGTCTCAGCGCAGTAATTTTACCGCTATTTTGTGGCAATTTTGCCACTATTTTGCGGCAGCGCTATAGTAAATGACCCCCATAGTCTGAGATTCCCTCCCACTATAAGAACTAGTAGAAGCAAAGAGGATCAAAAATGCTAAATATTTACACACCCTGCACTGTTTTCTAAGACATCTTTGCAGCAGGTTTCACATTTATCTCAGAATAATGTGGAGTCTGAGACAAAGCGTAATTTTATGCTCCCACAGAAAAGATGGGATAATTCTAACCTCATGTTGCTGTATCATACACAATCGCCATTTTTTGATGCAAAATACGTGTTTTCATCTTTTTTTAACTGTTGTGGCATCGGAGTACAATTATGAGACAGAGGGTTGTCTCTCAGAAACAGGACATGGCTGAACAAGGAATGATCTTTTTCATGGAATGGTCACTAGGTATTGTTTTAAAGAAAATTGCGATCTTAAAGCCGTATTAAACCCAAGCGCAAACATTTATTATACTACTGCAGCTTGTTGTGGGGGCGCCATTAGATTTTCTTTTGTTAGTCTTTCTTTCTTGTATTTCCACCTAATGATTTAGGTAAATCCGGCAGGCTGGTTGTAACCAAGTTGATCAATTGATCAACTTGGCACATTCAGCCTGCCCACACAGGGTTCAAAACTCAGCCGGTTCCTGCTCATCCGGCCAAGATTTGAACCATGTATGGCCTGCCTTAGCTGGAGTTTAGTTTCCATTTGTAAATCTGCTAGTCATTGTAACACACCCCTCCCCCCATACTGACAATACTACTGTCCAAAGTTGTCTCTGTTGCTCCTCCATCCAGAGTGTAGGCACCCTAATAGAGTGTTATTGACCAGATCCCCAGGTGAAAACTGAGAGAAAAAAGCCGATAAAATAAAACTAATGAGGCCACCACATTTAATGATTGATAAGCTGCAATATGTTACATTTTGGGCTTTAAGTTTAACCACTTCAATACTATGCACTTAGAACACTTTCCTACCAGACCAATTTTCAGTTTTCAGTGCTGTTGCGCTTTGAATGACAATTGCGCGGTCGTGCGAAGCTGCACCCAAACAGATTTTTTTATCATTTTGTTCCCACAAATAGAGCTTTCTTTTGGTGGTATTTGATCACCCCTGCGGTTTTTATTTTTTGCACTACAAATAAAAAAAGACCAAAAATTTTGAAAAAAAAATTCTCTATTTTTGTCACATAACTTTGTAAATAAGTAAATTTTCTCCATCACTGGTGGGCACTGATGAGGCTACACTGACGGGCACTGATGATAAGTGGGCACTGGTAGGTGGCAATGGTGGGCACTGATATGTGGCACTGATATGTGGCCCTGGTATGCATTGATAGGGGCACTGGTAAGCACTGATAGGGGCACTGGTGGGCACTGGTGGGCATATATACTGATAGGGGCTCATTCCCTGGTGGTCTAGGGTGGCATCTGAAGGTGGCACTGAGTGCCATCCACATTGGGCACTATGCCTCTTACCTGGTGGTCTAGGGGGGTCTCCCTTGTGGTCCAGATCGGCTCCCTGGTGGTCCCTGGTCGGCTCCCTGGTGGTCCTGGGTTGGCACATCCCTGGCGGTCCCTGGGCAGGCTCCCTGGTGGTCTAGTGTGGCGATCCGAGGGGGGCTCTGCTGATAAATCATCAGCACAAACCCCCCCTGTCAGGAGAGCAGCCGATCGGCTCTCCTCTACTCAGGTCTGCAGACCCGAGTACAGGAAAGCCGATAAACGGCTTTACTGTGTTACACTGTGACCAGCCGTGATTGGTCACGGCTGGTCACATGGTAAAGTGCTTCAGATCGAAGTGTTTTACCGAGATCGGTAATGCGGGGGGTCAGGCTGACCTCCCACACCATCGATCACCGCGATGCGCGCTTCCCCGGGCGCGCGGCGGCATGTTAACCTGAGGACGTCATATGACGTCCAGTCAGGATAATTGAACCACTTCCCAGCCGTCATTCTGCATACGGCGGTCGGGAAGTGGTTAAAGAGGAGTTCGAGCCTGTATTAACCTTCCTGGCGGTATGATTATCTCAGATTTTTGCATATAAAAGCGGTACATTGTTTTGCATAGAAATTTGGCGTTTTATATTGTAGGCTTGTAATCATTAGGAATAACTCACTTAAATCTGTCCAAACAAGAGTCTAGTAGACATCTTGGGCATGATAAAGTTTGAAACACAAAATCATTATAATATAATAAATAACTATAAATAATTATCAAAAATAATAACATAATAGTAATAAAATTTATTCAATAATGTAATCAAACCAAAAACACTGAAATTTGCTCAGTTGCAGAATTGTCGCTGTCCTCACTTTCAGTGTCTGATGATAAATTTCCCCAAAAATCAGTATCACTCAATTCTGCAAATTATTCTTATTTACTATCGGTGTTTTCTAGCTGATCAAAAACCAGGCAGAAAGAATGACATATATAATATAAAAGTGCGGGCAGGGCACTGCACAAACCATTAGGGACAAAGGGGATGTGAAATGATTTGATACAGTAATGTAATCTGTAAGATTACAGTGTACTGGATGTTTACTGTGTGTTTCACTATCTGAATTTCCCGCCGGTCTCCATTCCCCTGCGACGTGACACTCGCAGGGAACGGAGTCCGGCACACAGAGGCATCGGGCGGAAGAAAGCACGCTGACACCGCAGGGGACATTGCTGGATCCAGGGGACAAGGTAAGTAACACTGCCTGGATCCAGCAATGCAATCCCGAGTGTGGCTCGGTGTTACCGCTCTTGGTACAGAAAATTCACCCCGAGCCACACTCGGGAATACCGCCAGGGAGGTTAACCTCCCTGGCGGTATGATTATTGCTTCTCAAAGTGGTACATTGCTTTGCATATAAATTTGGTGTTTTATATTGTAGGCCTGTAATTCTTAGGAATAACTCACTTAAATCTGTTCAAACAAGAGTCTAGTAGACATCCCGGGTATGATAAAGTTTGAAACACAATATCATAAATTATAATATAATAAATAACTATAAATAATTATCAAAAATAACATAATAATATGTATTCAATAATGTAATCAAGTCAAAAACACTGATATTTGCTTAGTTGTCGCTGTCGTCACTTTCAGTGTCTGATGATAAATTTCCCCATGAATCAGTATCACTCAATTCTGCAAATTATTCTTATTTACTATCGGTGGTTTCTAGCTGATCAAAAACCACTTTTGACATAAAGGAATGCTTTTTTATGCCATGGACATAATCAAGTTTCCAGGCAGAAAGAATGACATATATAATATAAAAGTGCATGCAGGGCACTGGACAAAGCACTAGGGACAAAGGGGGTGTGAAATGATTTGATACAGTAATGTAATCTTACAGATTACAGTGTACTGTATGTGTACTGTGTGTTTCACTTTTTGAATTTCCTGCCAGTCTCCGTCTCCATGCGATGCGATGATCACAGGGAATGGAGCCCGACACACAGAGGCATTGGGCAGAGGACACAGCCCGCAGACACAGCGGGAGGACATCACAGGATGCAGGGGACAAGGTAAGTAACATTGCCTGGATCCAGCGATGCGATCCCGAGTGTGGCTCGGAATTACCTCTTTTGGCAGTGAGAATTAACCCCCGAGCCACACTCGGGAATACCGCTAAGGAGGTTAAAAAAAATAAAAGTCAGCAGCTGACTTTTAACCACTTGCCGAACGTGTAATGTAATTACACGGCCGCAAGGTGGATCCATTGTTCTGGCAGGGCGTACTATAACGTCCTTCCAGAATCGCGCTCCCGCGCGCCCCCTGGGGCGCGCACCCAGGAGCATCCGTGACCGCCGGGTCCCTGAGACCCGGCGCATCACGAATCACGGTAAATGGCCGCTCACAGCCGCCTTTTACCATGTGATCGCGCCGTCACATGACGGCGCGATCACATGTAAACAAGCTGGCGGATATCCGGCTTGTCTCTCCCCTCTCCGCACCGATCAGTGCAGTGTGACAGGAGAGGGGGGAGAGATGGGATGCAGCGGTGCTGTGGGCAGGAGCTGAAGTGCCCACAGCACCGCTATTTGCCAGTCTGGGACCCCTCATCCACCCATCCAGCTCTCTTCACCTATGCAGCTTCATCCATGCTCATACATCCGTGCTCACCCATCCATCACCCATGCATCTGTGCTCACTCACCCATCCGTCACCCATGCATCCGTGCTCACCCATCCGTGTCCACCCATCCGTCACCCATGCATCCGTGCTCACCCATCCATCACCCATGCATCCGTGTTTACCCATCTGTCACCCATGCATCCGTGCTCACCCATCCGTGCCCACCCATCCGTCACCCATGCATCCGTGCTCACCCATCCGTGCCCACCCATCTGTCATCCGTGCTCACCCATCCGTCACCCATGCATCCGTGCTCACCCATCCATCACCCATGCATCCATGCTCACCCATCCGTCACACATGCATCTGTGCTCACCCATCCGTGCTCACTCATCCATCACCCATACATGCGTGCTCACCCATCCATGCTCACTCATCCATCACCCATGCATCCTTGCTCACACATCCATCACCCATGCATCCGTCACCCATGCATCCAGCCATGCTTACCCATGCATCCATGCTCACCCATGCATCCATGCTCACCAATCCACTCGTGCTCACCCATGTAGCCTCATCCTTGCTCACCCATCCAGCATCATCAATGTTCACCCATGCATCCGTGCTCACCCATGCATCCATGCTCACCTATGCATCCGTGCTCACCCATGCATCTGTGCTCCGCCATCCATCTGTGCTCACCCATGCATCCGTGCTCACCCATCCATCCATGCTCACCCATGCATCAATGCTCAGCCATGCGCCGCAATCCATATGTGCTCACCCATGCATGCATGCTCACCAATGCATCTGAGCTCCGCCATCCATCTGTGCTCACCCATGCATCTGTGTTCACCCATCCAGCCATGCTCACCCATGCATCCGTGCTCACCAATCCAGTTGTGCTCACCCATGCAGCCTCCTCCGTGCTCACCCATCCAGCCGTGCTCACCCATCCAGGATCATCCATGTTCACACATGCATCCCTGTTCACCCATGCATCTATGTTCCGCCATCCATCTGTGCTCACCCATCCATCCATGCTCACCCATCCATCTGTGCTCAGCCATGCATCTGTGCTCCGCCATCCATCTGTGCTCACCCATGCATGCATGTTCACCCATGCATTCGTGCTCAGCCATCCATCTGTGTTCAGCCATCCATCCGTGCTCAGTCATCCCCATCCACGGCTTATCCACCCCCATTCATGCTCATTTATGCCTCATTCATGCTCATCCATTCCACATCAGTTCTCATCCACTGACACTTCCATGCCACTACAGTACCCATCTGTGCCACTGCAGCACCCATCAGTGCCACTACAGTGCCCATCAGTGCCACCACAGTGCCTCACATTAATGTAATAGGTAGTCAAATTAGATTTGAAAAGTATGCCCCTAGAACGCCTGATGGTGCACCCTGCATGTTGGGCCTCTGTATGTGGCCAAGCTGTGTAAAAGTGTCACTCATGTGGTACCGCCATACTCAGGACGAGTAGCAGAATATATTTTAGGGTGACATTTTTGCTAGGTACATGCTGTGTGTTAGAAATATTGTATAAATGGACAACCTAGTGTAAAAAAAAATGCGTTTTCATTTTCTTTCCACAATTTCCAAAAGCTTGTGGAAAAAATTAACTGTTCAAAAAACTCATTGGGCCTCATAGAATAAATGTTGGGGTGTTTGCTTTCCAAGAAGGGGTCATTTTGTTGTTGTTTATATTGCCCTGGTGCTCCAAGACCTTCAAAAATGCAAGAGGTAGTCAGGAAATGGTATGTGTAATTTATGTCCTTAGAACGCCTGATGGTGCTCCCTGCATGTTGGGCCCCTGTATGTGGCCAGGCTGTGTAAAAGTCTCACACATGTGGTATCACCATACTCAGGAGGAGTAGCAGAATGTGTTTTAGGGTGTAATTTGTGGTATGCATATGCTGGGTGTGAGAAATAATCTGTTAATATGACTATTTTGTGGGGAAAAAAAACTGAAAAAAAATCTTCATTTTGCAAAGAATTGTGGGAAAAAATTACTTCTTCAAAAAACTCGCCATGCCTCTTACTAAATACGTTGGACTGTCTACGTTCCGAAAAGGGGTCATTTGAGGGGATATTTTTACTTTCCTGGCTTGTTAGGGTCTCAAGAATTGAGACAGGCCGTCAGTGCATCAGGCGTGATCAATTTTCAGTGATTGGCACCATAGCTTGTAGACTCTATAACTTTCACAAAGACCAGATAATATCCACTAATTTGGATTATTTTTACCAAAGATATATAGCAGTATAAATTTTGGCTAAAATTTATGAAGAAAAATTACTAGTTTGCAAAATTTTATGACAGAAACAAAGAAAAATGCTTTTTTTTACAAAATTTTTGGTCTTTTTCCATTTGTAGCGCAAAAAATAAAAACCCCAATGGTTACATAGTTACATAGTCAGTGAGGTTGAAAAAAGACACAAGTCCATCAAGTCCAACCAATGTGTGTGCTTTTATGTCAGTATTACATTGTATATCCCTCAATGCTGTGGTCCCTTAGGTGTGCAACTAGTAGTTTTTTGAATTTATCTATACTCCCAGCAGAAACCACGGCTTGTGGAAGTGAATTCCACATTCTCACTGCTCTTACCGCATTTTAAGATTAAACCCCCTTTCCTCTATTCTTAGTGAATGGCCGCGTGTCTTTGTGTACTCCCTTGCGCTGAATAGTTTTGTCCCTATAGTGGGGTCACCAGTACAGTATTTGTACATTAAAATCATTTCCCCTCTCAAGCGTCTCTTCTCCAGAGAGAATAAGTTCAGTGCTTGTAATCTTTCCCCATAACTAAGGTCTTCCAATCCCTTAATTAGCTTTGTGGCCCTTCTCTGAACCCTTTCCAATACCTGTACATCCTTCCTGAGGACTGGTGCCCAGAACTGGACGGCATACTCCAGGTGCGGCCTTACCAGAGACTTGTATAGTGGGAGAATGATTGATTTATCCCTGAAGTTAATCCCTTTCTTAATGCATGCCAACACTTTGTTGGCTTTGCTTGCAGCAGCCTAGCATTGCATGCCACTGCTGAGCCTGTTCTCTACTAGGACCCCTAGGTTTTTTTCCATCCTAGTTTCCCCCAGGGGCTCTCCCCCAGTGAGTAGTTTGCGTTCATGTTCTTGGTACCCAAATGCATTATCTTACATTTTTCTACGTTAAATCTCATTTGCCATTTGTCTGCCCACCCCATTCATTTATTCAGATCTTCTTGCAAGGTTTCCACATCCTGTGGAGAGTTTATTGCCCTGCTTATCTTGGTATCATCCGCAAATATTGAGACTGAGCTCTTCACCCCATCCTCCAAATCATTTATGAATAAATTGAAAAGGATTGGTCCCAGGACAGAACCTTGGGGAACCCCACTTTCTACACCAAACCATTCTGAGTATTCCCCATTTATCACCACCCTTTGGACTCTCCCCTGTGGCCAGTTTTCAATCCAGGTGCTCACCCTTTGATCCATGTTGAGGGATCTTAGTTTGTACAGTAAACGTTTATGGGGAACTGTATCAAATGCTTTTGCAAAGTCCAGATACACCATGTCTACAGGCCTTCCTTTATCTAGGTGGCAGCTCACCTCCTCATAGAAGGTTAATAGATTGGTTTGGCAAGAACGATCCTTCATGAAACCATGTTGATTACCACTAATGATACAGTTCTCATTACAATAATCATGTATATAATCCCTTATTAATCCCTCCAAGAGCTTGCAAATTATTGATGTTAAGCTAACTGGTCTGTAGTTCCCAGGGATATATCTTGGTCCTTTTTTATATATTGGTACCACATTGGCCTTCCTCCAGTCAGCTGGTATCATATCAGTCAGAAAACTGCTCTTAAAGATTAGGTACAAGTGTCTGGCAATAACTTGGCTAAGTTCCTTAAGGACCCTTGGGTGTAAGCCATCTGGGCCCGGTGACTTATTGGTGTTCAGTTTTTCAAGCCTATTCCTGATTTCACCCTCAGTCAGCCACAAGGGTGCTTCCTGTGATGTGTCATGAGGACCAGCATTGTAGTTCTGAATAATTGATCCCCCTGTTTCCTTTGTGAATACTGAGGAGAAAAATGAGTTTAACACCTTTGCCATTTCTCCATCCTCTGTAACCAAAATACCTTCATCACTCTTTATTGGGCCAATATGATCTGACCCCCCTCTCTTACTATTTATATACTTAAAGAATTTCTTGGGATCCTTTTTACTTTCCTCAGCTCATGACTTTCATGTTCAATCTTAGCTGCTCTGATTGCACCTTTGCATTTCTTATTGCGTGTTTTGTAGTACTGAAAATCTGAGACCCCTCCTCCTTGTATTTTTTGAAGGCCTTCTTTTTTGCTTTTATGTGTGCCTTTATGTCGGAGTTAAGCCATCCTGGTCTTTGGTTAGCTCTTTTAATTTTATTTCCTGTTGGGATACACTGGCTAACACCTTTGTTTAGTATGTTCTTGAAGCACTCCCATTTTTCCTCCTCATTCATTGTTCCTAGAATTTTATCCCAGTTAACATCTTCCAGCAAGGAGCGTAGTTTCTGGAAGTTGGCTCTTTTAAAATTCAGTGTCTTTGTATTCCCCTTGCGTTTCCTATTTGTGTTACTTATACTAAAACTAATTGTCCTGTGATCGCTATTTCCTAGATTGCCCCTTACTTCCACATCTGTGATCAGGTCTGTGTTGTTAGTAATCAGAAGGTCCAATAATGCTTTTTCTCTTGTTGGTACATTTACCATCTGACCCATAAAATTATTCTGCAGAACATTTAGGAAATGGCGAGCCTTAGCTGAACATGCAGTACCTTCCTCCCAGTCAATATCTGGATAATTAAAATCTCCCATTATAATAACGCTTCCCATCCTAGCCGCTATTCCAAATTGTGATAGGAGATCCGCCTCCCCCTCCTCCCTCTGATTTGGGGGCCTATAGCATATTCCCAGTAATACTTTCCCCCTGGTGTCTTCCGTTTGTAGCTCTACCCATAATGCTTCAACTTCCTCCCCAGAACCACTAGTAATGTCATCTCTGACATTAATTTTTATGTCATTTTTATATACAGGCATACCCCTCCCCCCTTTTTGCCCTCCCTATCCCTGCGATATAGGGAATACCCCTGAATGGTAGCCAGCCAATCATGAGAGCTGTTGAACCAAGTCTCCGAAATTCCCACAAAATCTAATTCCTCCTCATACAGTAGCAGCTCTAGTTCTCCCATCTTGTCTGCCAGACTCCTGGCATTAGTGAATAAGCCACATAGTTTTGTATGGACGCCTACTGTTTCCTTGCTGGGTATTCCTTGTCTGCGTATTGGACTTGTTACACTACTTGCCTCGGGTTTAGCCTCCTTGTCCGGCCTATCACTCCTACCACCAATACTACCCGCTGGACTCTGTTCCCCTCTGGCTATTAGTAAGTCTGGACCCTCCCCCCGTTGCCTAGTTTAAAAGCCCCTCTAACTTTTTGGCCATCCTCATTCCCAGCCGGTCTGCACCTTCCCCATTTAGGTGCAGCCCATCCTTTCTATAGAGCTCGTAACCGATTGAGAAATCGGCCTAGTTCTCCAGGAACCCGAAATTAATTAACCCGAGATTAAATACCACCAAAAGAAAGCTCTATTTGTGTGAAAAAGAGGACAAAAAATTCATATGGGTACAGTGTAGTATGACTGAGTAATTAAAATGTGAGAGCACTGAAAGCTGAAAATTGGTCTGGTTAGGAAGGGGGTTTAAGTGCCCTGTGGTCAAGTGGTTAATATAAGGACACTTACCTGTCCAGGTATCCTGCAATATCGGCACCCCTAGCCGATCTGTCCATCGGCTTTGGGTGCAGGCACTGGCATCCTTACTAAGGGAAACAGCCTTGCGGCTTCACAGACTGTTTCCTACTGTGCATGAGCGAGTCACGCTGCACTTTCTGAATGGTCCCTGCTGTCTTCTGGGACCTGTGTGTGTCTACCAGAAGGTAGCGGGGGAAAGGAGGAGGGGCCGTAAATGACTTAGGTTGCCTCAGCGACCTTACATGGAAGTGGGAGCTGGTACCTGTTTTTGACAGGTATCTGCTCCCCCCCCCCCCCCCCGAAAGGTGCCAAATGTGGCACCGAAGGAGGGGAGGAAGCAGATAAGCTTCCACTTTTGGGTGGAACTTCACTTTAATACTGCTTGAAAATCACTTCTGAGATTGAAATAACATATTAAAGAATATATAACTGCAGCTCTTAGTGACTGGGTTTAGATACATGTTAATTGTAATGTATAAAATACATAGGACCTGATTTGATTAATTTTTATGGTAGCCCATATTTCATTTTAAATATCTAATCAAGGAAAATCTGTATATTTCAAGTCATATGAGCTGTTCAAACAAAACACAGACTATTTAAAAATAACAGATTTAGTAAATAAGCCCCATAGCATGCATTGTAATCCTCACTGTCAGTCTGAGCTTAGATGGGGCTTCTTAATGACCTGAACCTTCATCTCTTGCCATCATTGTATCCAGTGTATGCATATTGATATGAACTACAAGGCTACTTGCTGAGTCTGCAGTCTGTCCTCACTGCATGGTCAGATTACATGAAAATTTCATCAAATAAAACCCTTCAACAAGACATTTTATGCATCTGTGTCAGCTGAAATAATAATACCTACTGCTTTCTACTCTAGAATTACAGAACATCTTCAACAGTTACTCCTTGTAATCCCCTACAGCCTAAATGTTATCATAGCACTCATGATTATTAAATATGATG
>BLSH010098734.1:43094-69845 GCA_018402905.1 Glandirana rugosa | reverse complement strand
TGAGATGATATTAGATCAGTAATCTATCCCTCACAGCACTAGTAAACTCTACCTAGTCCAGTATCAGATGGTTTTAGAACGCAAAGCTTTCCCATCACAGCACCGCCAGGAACCTGTGTGTAATGGAGGATGAGATGATATTAGATCAGTATTCTTTCCCTCTCAGCACCAGTAAACTGTACCTAGTCCAATATCAGATGGTTTTAGAACGCTAAGCTTTCCCCTCACAGCACCACCAGGAACCTGTCTGTAATGGAGGATGAGATGATATTAGATCGGTAATCTATCCCTCACAGCACTAGTAAACTCTACCTAGTCTAGTATCAGATGGTTTTAGAACGCTAAGCTTTCCCCTCACAGCACCGCCAGGAATCTGTCTGTAATGCAGGATGAGATGATATTAGATCGGTAATCTGTCCCTCACAGCGCCGGTAGCATGCTCTCCCTACACTAGCCTGAGACGATGTGACAGGCGGCATACGTGACTCCAGCTCATATAGAGGCTGGGTCACATGATGCACTAGCTTATCACAGCCATGCCATTAGTAGGCATGGCTGTGATGGCTTCTAAGGGCAAACAAGTGAAACACTTGTTGATTGGCTGCCCTGCAGCTATTCAACAGGCGCCAAAAATTGTCTGGGTCACATGATGCACTGGCCAATCACAGCCATGCCATTAATAGGCATGGTTGTGATGGCTTCTAAGGGCAAACGAGTAAAAAGCTTGTTGATTGGTGGCCCTGCAGCTATAGAAAAGGTGCTCAAAATACCCGAATACCGAACCCGGACTTTTTTTCAAATGTCCAGGTTCGGGTTCGAAGCACGGACACCCTAAAGTCTGGTACATACCCGAAATTTACAGTCCGGGTTCGCTCAACGCTATTAGTGATGAATCAAACTGCCCTGGATTCAGTTCGGCAGGGAATTGGTGAATCTGCGCCCTATTAAAATCAATGGGAGCCAAATCTGTGAAATTAAAAATGCTCATTTTCTGGGATAATAGGAAAGTGGGTGTCAAAATAGCATAGGGGTCAGCACTGCTCCAGAGGACATGTGCCAATGCAAAAAATCCATGCTGTCATGAACAGTTATTTTTTAGCACTGACATTTAAAAAGAGAATATGTTTTTACATTGCTGACAAATGGTGTTGACAGCTGCCATTGACAGTTTAATTGTTAAAAAAAAAAGCACAAAGACTTCCTTCCCCCAAGGGTCTGTCATACATGCTTTAAAGCAGCTGGCAATGAATGTCATTTAAAAAAATAATTTTGAAGCACCAAAAATAAAAAAATATTAACAATATTAAACCACAAATCAAATAAATAAGTGAACAAACACATGATGTAATAATCACCTACATAGGTAAAAACATACAAAGCAGTGTCCAATAATGACCAAATGTCCGGGTAGTGAAACAATAATGTCAGCCAAATGGATCACACAAATAAATCATACAAATAATCAGCCCACACCTATGATCTAAACCGCGTGACAGATAGCCAAAAATAAAAATGATAAAAAAATGGTAATATCAGCAGCATATAAAAGATATGAGACAAGGATTTACCATAAAACATAAAATGCAGGTAAAACACAGCAGCACTAATAGAGCATACTAAATAAGACATTTACACCCAGTGCATGTATAGGTGTTTTACAAAAGTCCATACAAAATCCTTCAGTGATAGATGTCTTTAATCAATCATATAATGCAGACCCTGGGCACCACACCACGTGAGACACACATGTGAGTCCTTATCCCCATACGGAAGCGCACTTACCAACTCCCAATGCCTCCCATTCCCATGCTCGGCACATAGGCATAGCACTCCCAGGTCACAGAAAATGAAAACCCCATAATCCTCAGGTACCGAGAATCAGCAACCACTCATAAGGGGAGATAAAAGAGGTGGCATGAAGTGTGTTATTTCTTAAAACACACTGAGTTTATTTGTCACACAATCCCCCCTATGACAATGCACTTACAAGCACACAAGTTCAAAATTACTCAACACAGAAATGTACAGATGCCGACCATCTCTGAGCCCTTGCAGACTTCGGACCCAGCTCACTCCTCACCTGACTAGCAGGTACAGATCGTCAGGCAGTTGCCGTGCAGCCGTATCAGACGCGTTTTGTCACTCAGACTTCTACTTGTGATAGACTGCATGGCACAGCACCTCTTGTTATATACCTCCCTCTATGTATATTTATGAGAGGTCGGCCCATTGCCATAGCGGTGTCTCCGTGAACCAGAAATGCTCAACGTCTGCCATATTTTAGAGACAACAAATGTTACCCAATGTTACAGAGGGGAAATGTTAGCATTAAAACATACTATGTACATGGAATACATCATCCTTCAAGTATAAATTGGGCAGAATAAATCCTATATAAAATAACAAAACCACACTTAATGGAATACATTTCATAAATACATAATACATTGGCAATTCATTATATACATATACTAAATAGAAGAGATGCCCACACCAAATTCCATAAATTATAGGGGCGTCCACTCAGTTTACATAAAACCTAATAAACATATGCATACAATATTTCATTTAAAACAGTAAACACTATCCCCATCAAAAATTATTAATAAATGCATTAATAAATGCATTAATACATCAGTGCTATCAAGGAGGATATTATCTAAAGATTGAAGCAAATCCTTCATGTCCTTCAAATATGCCCTAGTGGCTTGTTTTTCTGGTCACTGTGGATGTGTCATCCCTCTACACTATCATCCAACACAATGATGCCCTTTTGGCTCTGAATTGTGCTTTAACCACTTCAGCCCCGGAAGGATTTCCAGCTTTAGGACCGGAGCCCTTTTTGCGATTCGGCGCTGCGTCGCTTTAACTGACAATTGCGCGGTCGTGCGACGTTGTACCCAAACGAAATTTGCGTCCTTTTTTCCCCACAAATAGAGCTTTCTTTTGGTGGTATTTGATCACCGCTGCGTCATTTCTGATCGCCGCTATAAACAAAAGAAGAGCGACAATTTTGCAAAAAAACCCAAATTTCTTACTTTTTCCTAAAATACAAATCCAAAAAAAAAATATAAAAAAACATTTTTTTTCACCGTTTTTGGCCGATTTATATTCTTCCTCATATTTGCGATAAAAAAATCGCAATCGGCGTTTATTGATTGGTTTGCGCAAAAGTGGTCGCGTTTACGGATGATGAGAATTCATTTTTGGGGTTTTTAATTTTTTTTTATTTTTTACTAAAAATGGTGGCGATCTGCGATTTTTTGCGGTACTGCGATATTTCAGCGGACATGGCGGAACATTTTGACACTTTTTTGGGACCATTGGCATTTATACAGCGATCAGTGCTATAAAAATGCACTGATTACTGTGTAAATGCCATTGGCAGTGAAGGGGTTAACCTGCAGGGGGCGCGCTAAGGGTTAACTATGTTCCCTGGGCGTGTTCTAACTGTATGGGGGATGCCCTAACAGGGGAAGGGAAGTTATCACAGCCTTCACGTAAAGGAAGGCTGTGATCACAGCCCTTCCCCCTCACACAGAGCGGAGGTCCGTGTTTACGCGGGTGGCCGGCGGCAATCGAAGCCGCCGCACCCGCTCCCTGGCCACCCCTGGACATAGTGAGCGCGCGGGCGCGCCTCCGGCGGCGCGCGCGCGCTCACTATACACGTTCCCGCAGCCGCCGTCGTATGAGGGCGATTTGCGGGAACGAGCCACTTTGTCGCCGTCAATCGCCGATCGGCGGTCGGCAAGACAAGATGACATTCCATATGCCCAAAAGCATTTTTTGTGTAAAGTTCTTGATTTTTGTGTCTCACACAATTATTTTTGGTATCAGGGAGTTTTTTATACACAGCAAGTTGGAGTTGCGATGGGGGCAAAATTTACCCCCAGCATCGTCAACTTGTTTATGACCGATTGGGAGGATAGGATATTTTTAACCACTTCCCGCCCAGCGACATCATATGACATCACAGACTTTGAGAGTGGATATCTGAATGGTGCCTGCAGCTACAGGCACCATTCAGATATCTTTTTTTTAGGGCCAGCAATTCCCTGTACCATAAGAATGATCATAGTGGCAGTTCAGCTGCTTGATTATTCTTACAGGCAGCAGGAGGGGACATCCCCTCCCACCTCCCTCTGGTGCTTCTCCGTGCCCGTCCGTGCCATCAGCGGCCTGGAGAATGTATCGGTCGCCAGCGGAAGTTTGTCAGGGAGATGATTGGTGATCATCTGGTTACCATTCATCTCTATGACCCTGAGCATGACATTATGACCTCACATCTGGACCAGCTTTAGTAAACAAAGCCGTGGATGCGGCTGGAGAGTCTGAGATTGTTTATTTTTTTTATATCTCAGTCTTTTCAGCCTGGAGGAGAGATGTGGGGTCTCTCCATAAAGAGCACCTGTTACATACTATTCCTATTATGTAATAGGAATAAAAGTGATAATTTTTTTTTTTTTTTTAAGAGACAGTGTAAAAATAAAAAAATAAAGTTAAAATTATCCCACTCGCAGCTCAGCCGCAACACCTATCATAAATCATTGATGATGTTCATGTTAAACGCGGCCAAACAGTGTATTCCGGTGCACTGGAAATCTCAAACAATGCCGACAGTCAAGGAGTGGCTAAAATAGCAGAGATGGAAGAACTGATTCATATTGCTCACGAGACTCCTCAGAAATATGCCACAAAATGGTCCTGCTGGATCCACTTTACAACCTCACGGGAATACAAAGAGCTCATTAACCCATAAACGCCTCAAAAAAAAAAAAAAAAGAAAAAAAAAAACTACATACAAACCTTTAATGTATACCTAGACCTACCCCTAGGACGTTATCGCCCTCTTTTTACTTGAAGCACACAAAAAACATCTCAAGTGAAAGCACATGGTTCCCAACACCTGGGGTGTATCCCCCCCTGCTACATGACCACGAACAGGAACATGATCTGCAGTGTCTCGGACGGGGGGAGAGGCAAGGGGACATTCTCTCTTTACTCTATACAATCTAACCTCTGAGCTTACCTTTAGCATTCCCCTCCCTGCAGCACCTAACTCTTAGAGCAACAATTCGGCCTACTCATAACACTATCTCAGATTACACGTCCCATCAGGAACCCGAACTGCCCTGTGTTAGTCCCAAATGAGACCCCCTACACACTGCTCACTCTCCAGAACTCTAGCTGAGTCACAGCCCACAGACCCCTGCTACAGTATGCTCCCAATAGGGGTGGCGAAGGGCCATGGTGCTAGCTATATTAGCCAACTCCCATAAGAATGAAGGATGGGACTTAGACATAGAATCAGGCTTACCCTATTAGATAACCTACCTAAACAGGACAGGTACACAGCCTGCGCGGGACTGTGCCCCCCCTCTCCCCTACCCCCCACTTCCCACTCCTGTACTCCCCCCCGCCCCCGTACCCCTTACCCCCTCTCCTCATCACCACCTCCCCTTCCCCCCCTGTTTGATACCCAGTACATTACACAATAAGGACTAGCTTATTGCCATATGGACCAGTCGAACAACATAGGCTTCCACACCATGCCACCCTGAAACCAAGGGATAACACATACACCATCGTGTTATGTCCTGCAAGTTGTCAGTTTCTCCTTTTGGAAATTAATGTTGAAATATTATATAACATGTTCTTCTGCATCGACTTGGACTATACGTTTATGCTTACCCCTTATTTTGCATTCTGTATTTCCTGTAACACTCTACATGTTATGCCCCTGCGCGGGTAACAATTCCCTTATGTATTAACTGGGTTTATTCCCAAATAAACTTCTTGAAACAAAAAAAAAAAAAAAAGTTAAAATAATCAATAATAAAAAAAAAAATGTAAGGCACCCAGGCCCGCATATGTAAACTGTGTTCAAACCACACATGTGAGGTATCGCCAAAAACATCAGAGCAAGAGCAATAATTCTAGCACTATACCTTCTCTGTAACTCTAAACTGGTAACCTGTAGACATTTTTAAAGTGTCACCTATGGGGATTTTTAAGTACTGCCATTCCACAAGTGTGCACAATTTTAAAGCATGACATGTTAAGTATCTATTTACTCAGTGGGACATCTGCTTTCACAATATGCAAAACAATTTGGGTAACTTTACTGTGTCATTTTTTAATGCATGAAACTATTTTTGTAAAAAAAAAAGTTTGAAAAAAGACTGTGCCAATACCACGCGGGATACAAAGTTGCAACGACCACCATTTTATTCCCTAGGGTCTTTGCTAAAAACATATATAATGTTTGGGGGTTCTGAGTAATTGTTAAGTGGTTAATGTCAATAGACCTCAGTTACTATTCTATCATAGGTATATAGATGATTTATTCTTTATTTGGAAGGGCTCTAAGGAGTCGGCGGAAAAATTTGTGTCCTATTTAAATCAGAATGAACATAATATTAAATTAGAACATCAAATTAGTGATACTACTATACACTTCTTGGATTTGAACATAGAAAGATTAGGACCCCCGTTGGAGACAAAAGTTTTTTTTCAAGCCTACTGACAGAAATAGTTATTTGTCTGTGAGGAGTGGCCACCACCCGTCATGGATTAGAAATATTCCTAAAGGACAGATGACCAGAGTGAGATGTAATTGTAGTAAGTCTGAAGATTATAGGACACAGGCCAACCTATTAAAGTCCAAGTTTGTAGAGAAAGGTTATAGGGAAGATTTCCTTGATAGGATTATTGATGAGGTTGGAGCTATCCCAAGAGAGCAGTGCCTTAGAAATAAGGATCAGGGGTCACAATGTGACCAACATCAATGGGGCTTTGTATCCAATTTCCATTGCCAATATAAGAAGGTAGAGGAAATATTTATGAAACATTGGCATATCCTACGTATGGACAGGGATTTGGGTCCACTTTTACTGGACCATCCCAAGTTCATCTATAGGAAATCTCCTAATTTCGGTGACCGAGTAGTCAAAACGATACTTGATGCTCCGGGACAACTAAAACTCATGGTAAATATGAAAGGATTCTTCCCTTGTTGAAAGTAAGGCCTGTAGGACAGTAAGGATTAGCAATAGGGGTCATACCAGTTTCTCTAATGCTGATGGTAGGTCCTTTACTACAGAGGACTTTATTACTTGCAATACCTCCTTTGTTGTTCATTTATTATGGTGTCCTTGTGGTTTGGTTTACATAGGGTGCACCAAGAGATTATTGAGAGTTTGCATAGCAGAACATTTGACAAATATAAAAAAGGTTTTAAAAACGCATTCCTAGCCCATCTCTTTTCGGTCATTGATCACCATAAACAAGGCACCTTACTAATTGGGGGAGACTCCAACCAGGTAATCTATCCCTTCCTGGACAAATCCCCCTTCTCCCAAACAGCTCCTCCATCTAAGCTTTCCTTCAAACTTTTGCTTCACAGACACTCTCTTATTGACTCCTGGCGGGAAATGAACCCCATGAAGAAACAGTTCACCTTCTATTCGCACCCCCACAAGGTCTCGTCGCGCATTGACCACCTCCTTCTCACTGTAGGTACCACCCCAACAATCTTAGACTCCAATATCCTCCCTATTGTGTGGTCGGACCACTGCGCAGTCCTGACCTCTATTGAATCCCTAATTCCAAAACAATCCGATCACTCTTGGTGCCTAAATGACGCCAGCCTCACACATCCCTCCCACAAAATAGGTATTGAGAAAGCCCTAACTAACTTTCTTCAAGAGAACAATACTAACGATATTTCAGCCCTCACCCTGTGGAAAGCTCATAAAGCTGTGATCCGGGGAGCCCTGATCAGTAAAGCCTCCCATATCAAAAAGACCAGACGTGACCTCCATAAACAACTGGACAGCCAATTTCTTAACGCGCACAATGAATTCCTAGCCAACCCCTCCGACCCCAACAGGCAAGCACTTGACAAAGCCCAACTGGAACTAGATCTTTTTCTCACTGAGGCTGCAGACAAGGTCCTTCGTCGACAGCAACATAAATTTTTTACCAAGAGCAATAAGCCGGATACTTTTTTGGCCCTTTCCCTACGCAACCTAGACCGCCCTCGCAAGCCGATCCGTCTTAAAACTTCCAAGGACACCTACACGAGCAACCCCGTCAAAATTGTAGCCCACTTCCGCAGACACTTAGCAGCCCTTTACAAAGCAGATCCCTCCTTTAACTCCGTACGGGCCGAATCCCTGCTCTCTAGTATCACCCTTCCCACCCTCACTACCACTGAGAGAGATTCCCTAGAGGAACCATTCACACTTCAAGAAGTTCTCTCTGCCATCAAATCACTGAAAAACAACAAGAGACCAGGACCCGATGGCTTTACAGCCGCGTATTACAAACATTTTGCACACATCTTAGCCCCTATACTAGCCAACGCCCTCAATGCTGTCCGGTCCGGCTCTTTATTTCGCCCTGAGTCCCTCTCGGCTGTTGTCTCCATGCTTCCCAAACCTTCCTCTGATGACTCCTCCTGGGCTAACTACCGCCCGATCTCACTACTCAACCAAGACATCAAACTCATGGCTAAAATTCTAGCCGCCCGCCTTAACAAGCTGGTAGGCTCTCTTATTCACAAAGATCAGGTGGGATTTATACCTGCTAGGCAAGCTGGGGACAACATCCGTAGAGTGACACTCTTAACCCACATAGCCCACTCCCGCAATATCCCCACTTGCCTATTGTCCTTGGACATTAGAAAGGTTTTCGATACTCTCTCCTGGCCTTACTTAACCCTAGTACTGAAAAAATGGGGATTCGGCCCCCATTTCCAGACCTGGATCACATCCCTTTATTCCTCCCCGTCGGCCTGCGTGAGATATGCAGGCTTCAAATCTGACCCCTTTCCGATCCGCAGAGGCACCCGTCAGGGATGCCCCTTATCCCCCCTCCTCTTTGCCCTAGCTATTGAGCCCCTAGCACAACTGATTCAATCAAATCCAAACATAAAGGGAATTGAGGTGGGGGGTCATCTCCACAAACTTTGCCTCTTTGCGGATGACGTCCTCCTATTCCTCACCTCCCCTCTAATTTCATCCCCCAACCTGCTCCAGTCCTTATCTGATTTTGCTGCAGTCTCTGGCTTGAAAGTTAACCCCGAGAAATCTAAGATATTAAACATCTCCCTCGACCCCAACGAGCAATCACACCTACAACAAACTCTTCCTTTTGCTTGGGCTACGACTAGTCTCCCTTATCTTGGGATACACCTCCCCCCTAATCCATCTGACATGTATGCCGTAAACTACCCCCCTATGCTATCCCACCTCACACGCTTGATGGCGAGTTGGTCGAAACTCCCCCTCGCTTGGCTTGGTCGAATCTCCGCGGTCAAAATGTCCATTTTGCCCAAAATACTCTACCTCTTTAGGGTTCTTCCAGTCGAAGTACCCTCTCATTACCTAAGAATTCTACAGCGGAGAACCCTCCAATACATTTGGGGCAAGTTGCGACCCCGCGTATCTAGGCGCATCCTGTTCTCTCCTAAAACAAAAGGTGGCTTGGGGGTACCCCACTTTTCCAAATACTTCCAAGCGGCACAATTAGCTCCCTTACCCAAATGGCACACCACACGCGAGACACCCTTATGGGTATCGCTCGAGGCGGTTGGCTGTGACCCCCTGTCAACGGCCAACCTCCTCTGGCTCTCTCCAAAAGATCGGGGTCCCGCCCGTAACCCTGTTACCGCCCATAGCCTTAAGTTATGGGACAGACTTAAACTGAAGGCAGGTCTACAATCCCCGCACAACCCCATGCTTTCCTTTCTTAAAAATCCCTCCTCCTACCCGGCTTGGTCGTCCCCAGCTTCATTTACCAGATGGACAGAGGCAGGCCTTTTGAGAGCTCACACTTTCACCACGCCTGATTCAGTCAAATCATTCCCCTCTCTTCAAGAGCAATATCAGCTCCCCAGCTCCGAAATTTTCAGATATCTTCAACTGAAACATTTCTTCACCCCGCATATACGCACTAGTTCCTCTCTGCCTATTTTTTCTTCATTCGAACATCTCTGTAAATCGGACCCCCATGCTAGGGGCATTATATCCACGCTCTACACCCTTCTACTTGACCCCCTACACACGGCCCAAATCCCCTACGTCAAAGCCTGGGAAAGAGACCTCCAACAACCCATAGATCCCGAAGACTGGGTAGACATCTGGGACTCAACCAAATCCTCTTCCCAGAATATTGTGGCACTTGAAACTTCCTACAAAGTTCTCATGAGGTGGTACCTTGTCCCTGCCCAAATAAATAAGTTCCTACCTTCATACTCCCCTCTCTGCTTCAGAGGTTGCTCAGGCACCGGTACTCATATACACATATGGTGGGATTGTTCGATTGCTCAAAGATTTTGGGCCCAAATATTTGAACTTCTCACTAAACTCATGGGTACCCCCATAGCCCCTGACCCTAGAACGGCCCTTCTGAACCTGAAACCCCCAGATCTTTTCAAATCACAATTCAAACATCTCCTGCAGGTCACCACAGCGGCAAAACAAACCATTGCACATGCATGGAAATCCCCGCAGCTTCCCATTGCAGAAACCAAAAATAGAGTCACGAAAGCCATGATTCACGCCAGAATCGAAGCTATAGTCACTGACAAGCTCCCCAAACATGAACGCATATGGGCCCCATGGCTAACTAATTTTGCCCCTCCAGACTTTGACATCTCTCGCTTCCAGCCCTGAGCTTCCGTCTTTCAGCCTTACCCACCTACTACAGTCCTCCATGTCGGCCACTTGAATTCTCGCGACCGGTCCTCCCCAACCCTGCCACCCACACCCTGTCTCTCCCCCCCCCTTTTTTCTCTACCCCTCATCTCTTCTCCCCCCTTCACCCGGGGTCTCTATTCCCCCCTCTTTCCCTTCTTTCCTATTGAAATGATAATGCTAATTTCTCTGCACCAGGACACCACTAACCCCTGGACAGGCACTTACCTGACCTGGCCCACCTCTCTAACTTTACCTGTTTGGTTAGTGACAACCTAGAATCTTTCAATTCTATCTGACTGTCAATATATCTCATGTTTGACTTTGGTCTGTTCCTGGAACTTTGAAGCATCCCTTGTAATGTTATTGTTTCTTCAATAAAAAAATTTGAACCAAAAAAAAAAAAAAGGTTTTAAAAAACATACCATTTCTTTGCATCTTAGGGAATAACATAATAGAGATCCCCCGCTGCTCCAGTTTTGTGGGATTGACTGTGTATACTCCTCCTGGAGGGGTTCTAATCACATTTGGGATTTGTCCCAAAGAGAAACCAAATGGATTTATTTGATGAAGAGTCTTAATCCTGGAGGGTTCAACATTGAGTTGGATCTCAATGCATTTATAAATTATTTTTGATGGGGATAGTGTTTACTGTTTTAAATGAAATGTGTTATGCATATGTTTATTAGGTTTTATGTAACCTGGTGGATGTCCCTATAATTTATGGGATTTGTGGGCATCTCTCTATGTACATAGTATGTTTTAATGCTGATGTTTCCCCTCTGTAACGTTGAATAACATTTGTTGTCTCTAAAATATGACGGACATAGAGCATTTCTGGTCCACGGAGACACCACTATGGCGATGGGCCGGCCTCCGGTAAATTTACATAGAGGGAGGTATAAAACAAGAGTTGCTGTGCCGTGCAGCCTATCACAAGTGGAAGTCTGAGTGAGGAAACGAGTCTGATATGTGATGTCCTGTACCTGCTGGTCAGGTGAGGAGTGACCTGGGTCCGATGTCTGCAAGGACTCAGAGATGGCCGGCGTCCGTATATTTCTGTGTTGAGTGATTTTATACTTGTGTGCTTAAGTGTATTGTCATAGGGGGGATTGTGTGACAAATAAACTTAGTGTGTTTTAAGCAGTATCACACTATGTGGTGCCTCTTTTATCTCTCCTTATGAGTGGTTGCTCATTCTCGGTACCTGAGGATTATGGGGTTTTCCTTTTCTGTGACCTGGGAGTGTCATGCCTATGTGCTGAGCATGAGAATGTGAGGAATTGGGAGTTGGTAAGTGCGCTTCCGTGTGGGGATAAGGACTCACATGTGTGTCTCACGTGGTGTGGTGCTGAGGGTCTGCCTTATATGATTGATTGAAGACCTCTATCACTGAAGGATTTTATGTGGACACTATACACCTATACATGCATAGGGTGTAAATGTCTTATTTAGTATGCTCTATCAGCGCTGCTGTTTTGCCTGCATTTTATGTTTTATGGTAAATTCTTGTCTCAATGAAACAATAATATTGTGCAGAATTGTTAATTATAATGAAAATGTATCATATACTGTAGCCACCACTGTGTCCAGCCAGGAATCCAAACTCATCAGGAATATATGTTGCAAAATGTGCAACACAATCAGCTTAATTATTCAACCTCAGCTTTTTTTTTCACAATATACGTTTATTAAAATTTTAAACATATACAAGTGTCATATCTGAGTGCATTTTGATTGTGAAATTGAATACATGCTATATTTTGACATAGGTTGTAAAATTATGTCTTTGTCTGAGACAAGAGCAGGAGAGAGAACAATTCCCACTCTGGTGGAAAAAAAGAAAAGATGCAAGGTTTAATCACTAAGAGGGATAGAAATAGATTGGTTAGTGGTATAGAAGAAATGAGGAGGGGGGGAGGGAGGGAGAGATTGTGTTTATTGAATGTCTTCTTGTTATTCGGGTGAGCGAGTATATTAGGACAACTTATAAGTTAGTCTAATTATTCATGATTTGTTTGTAATGATCTGAGTATCTGAAAATGATCCAGGGGTTCCAGGATTTGTGATATTGGTCAAGTTTATCATAAGCCAGTGCTAGAGTGTCTTCCATTGCATGATAATGGTTTATTTCTGTAAGCCAGTCTTTGACGTTTGGAGAGTAAGTAAGTTCCTTGCTCTATGTATTAGCGGTTTAGCCGCGTTGATTAGATGTCTAGTTAGTGTGTTTTTATATCTCTTCATGGAGAGTTTGGAGATATTAAGGAGGCAGAAAGGAGAGTCTAATTCTAATTCGAATTCTATTTCAGTAATTGTTTTTGTTAAATTCTTAACTTTTTCCCAGAACCCTTTAACATGTGAGCAGTGCCACCAAATATGTACTAAGGATCCTGTTTCTTTATAACACCTCCAGCACCAGTAGTGCAGTTTGACTGGAGTGTTGTACCAGTGAGTTAGAATCTTATAGGAAGTTTCCTGAAGTTTTGTGCTTATTGAGCATTTGTGAGCCAGTATACAAGCCTTTCCCCATTGGTGGCCAGAGAAGCTTAGGTTCAGTGCTTTTTCCCATTTTTCTTTGAAAACTTTATTCTTTTTATTAGTTGTAGCTAAGAATAGGCTTGTGATGTAGATTTATTAGTTTCTACTGCACTTAGACATTTTTGTTCTAGTTGCATTTTGGGTGTAAGCTGATTTGAACTTGCGTGAGCTTAGAAAGCTTCATAATTGTAAGTATAACCAATGGGTGAAGGTACTGTCTCCGCAAATAGTTTGTATGTCGTCTTTGGTTTTGACATTTTCATTTTGGAAGCAATGGATGGCCAGTAGCGGTGTGTTTGAAGTGTTTTTTTTATAGTATTTTGTTTTGAATACCTCTGATGAAGTCTGGGTTGTCCAATAGTCTTGTTAGTAGGCCTGGAATCATAGCTAGCTTGTGTTTTTGTGCGGCTGCATGAAAGATTTGTAAGTTATTGCCTATTAAGGGGTGTGATTTAGTCAGTGTTGGAAATTTCAAGATTTTGAACCAGGGAAGAAAATTTAAGGGTAAAGAAGAAGAATATTCCTCTAGTTCGATCCAATATTTGTTTTAGGCGGTGGCAGTGCCAGTCAATGATCCTAGTGATGTGGGTGGCCGTATGGTATTTTTTAAAATCGGGCAGGTTCACACCTCCAAATTCTTTGGAGCTTGTCATTGTAAGAAATTTTATTCTTGGCTCTATGGGCCCATATAAATCTCCTTTGTATGTTTTGTAATTGCTTGAAGAAGCTATGGGGAATTTTAATAGGGAGAGCGTTCATGCAGTAAAGTAGTCTGGGTAGAATTACCATTTTAATAATGGCTGCCCTTCCAAACCATGAGAAGTTTCCCATGTGACACTTTTTAAGATCCAAAGTTATACTTTTTAGGAGGGTGTAGTTCTTATGAAAGATGTCTTTTAGGTTTGGGGTCAGCCATATCTCTAAGTATTTGAGTTTTTCTGTCTCCCATTTGAAGGGGCAAATCTTGTGGGTTTGGTCTAGTTTGTCTTTTGGTAAGGAGATGGTTAAAGCTTCTGACTTGCTTTAATTTATTTTGAGATTGTAGATGTATCCAAAAATCTTGAATTCTTCTATCAGGTTTGGGATAGATATGTGAGTTTGTGTCAAGAAGAACAGCAAATCATCTGCGTAAGCAGCAATTTTGTATTCCCCATTTAAAACTTTGAAGCCGTGCATAGATTTATTTTGATTCACTAATCTTATGAAGGGTTCTAAGGATATTATGAACATTAGAGGTGAAAGCGGACAACCTTGTCTTGTACCATTGTTAATTTTGATGGTATAAAGAGAGAGTGCCGTTACTTTTAATTTTTGCTGTGGGAGATTTGTATAGAGCCGAAATCCAAGACAACATTCTGTTTCGTAGTCTCTGGGATGTTTTTTTTTTAAATTTAATGGATTCAGGTTTTCAAGTAAGAGATTCTTGTAGTATTGGGCTGTTAGACCGTCCGGTCCTGGGCTCTTGCCTGCTTTGAGATCTTTTATGGCTTGTGTGATTTTGGCTTCCTGAATGGGCTTCTCTAAGTTTTTAATGTCTTCGTCTGTGAAGGAGGGCAGTTCGCGTTTCTGAAGAAATTCAGAGATGATACTTTGTCTATCTCCAGTTAAATCCTTTGGTTTGTGGGTCTTTGGGAGGTTGTATAGTTTTGAGTAATATTCATGAAAATGGGCTGCAATTTTATCTGTCTTGTGCTCTACAGTCCCCTCACTCGAACGGATCGAGTGAATATTTTCTAGTATTTTTGTGTCTTTTAATGCCCTTGCCAGGAATTTTCCACTCTTGTTTCCGTGTTTGTAATACAGTCTCCTCTTGAAGAATAAGAGGCATCTTGTTCTATTCTCAAGAGTGTGTTGTGGCTCTTTCCTCACCTCTAGGAGTTCAGAGGCTGTGGAAATAGATAATGATTGCTTATGAAGAGACTCTAATCTTGAGATGGTGGAAACAAGGTGGGAGACTATTCGTCCTGCTCTCTTTTGAGTCTTGAACCCCATTTTATGAATTCTACCTGGAACACACATTTGTGTGCCTCCCAGCTGATAAGAGGAGAAGTCTCTTCATTACTGTTAGAGGCGAAGTAGTTTTTGAGTGAGTTTGATATATCTGCTAAGATGTCTGCTTTAAGTAGGAGAGAGGGATTTAACCACCATGTACATGGTTTTGGGGATGGGTCTGATGATGTTAGTGTGATGGCTATGGGGGCATGATCGGATATGGATTGGAATCCAATTTTCACTTCTGTGAGTAGATTAAGATCTCTTTACGATAAAAAGATATAATCTATTCTGGTGTATTTGTCATGTGGTATTGAAAAGTAGGTGAAATCTCTTTCTGAGGGGTTTAGTAACCTCCATGTGTCTATGAGCGATAATGAATTGAGCAGTTTTTTGATGTGTCTTATTGCTTTGTATGCAATGGACGTTTGCCCGTTGGATGTATCCTGCAGTGGGTGGAGGGGGATATTAACCACTTCAGCCCCAGAACGATTTCACACTTTAGGACCAGAGCACTTTTTGCGATTCGGCACTGCGTCACTTTAACTGACAATTGCACAGTGGCGTGACATTGTACCCAAACAAAATTTGCGTCCTTTTTTTACCACAAATAGAGCTTTATTTTGGTGGTATTTGATCCCCTTTGCGTCATTTAAATAAAAAAAAGCGAAAATTTTGCAAAAAAAAAAAACACATTTCTTACTTTTTGCTAAAATACAAATCCAAAAAAAATATATAAAAACATTTTTTTTCATCAGTTTTTGCCGATTTATATTCTTCCTCATATTTTTGATAGAAAAAATGCAATCAGCGTTTATTGATTGGTTTGCGCAAAAGTTGCCGGGTTTACAGATTTCTGGGGTTTTTATTTTTTTTTATTTTTTACTAGTGATGGCGGCGATCTGCGATTTTTAGTGGTACTGCGATATTGCGGCGGACATGTCAGACCATTTTGACACTTTTTTTGGGACCATTGGCATTTATACAGTGATCAGTGCTATAAAAATGCACTGATTACTGTGTAAATGCCATTGGCAGTGAAGGGGTTAACCTGGAGAGGGCGCTCTAAGGGTTAACTGTGTTCCCTGGGAGTGTTCTAACTGTGTGTGGGCTGGGCTGGCAGGGGGAAGGAAGTGATCCCGGCTTCCATATAAAGGAAGCCTGTGATCACCACCCTTTCCCCTATGTCAGAACGGAATCTGTGTTTACTTACACGGACCTCCGTTCTTTCACTATGGGGGGACCATCGCGGGTAGCCGGCGGTGATCGGGTCCACCCTTCCCGCTCCCTGGCCCCCCCGGAACACAGTGAGCACGCAAGCGCGCCTCCGGCGGCGCGTGCACGCTCACAGTGTGGGATCTCGCAGCCCCCATCATATGACGGCGGTTTGCAATATCCAACCACTTTGTCACTGCAGACGCCGGTCGGCATTCTGCAAGTGGTTAAAGTCCCTGCCTAGAATTGGCATGCCTTTTGCGAAACCTTTTAATTCATCTATCAATTTTTGGCAGAAGGAAGAATGAGATTTATTCGGGGAAATAGACGTTTGCTATTGTTGTGGGTTGTCCATTTAGTAGCCCTTTTAGAAATTGGAATCTGCACTCTGTGTCTGCTAATTGTTCTAACACATCGAAATTAGAATTTTTGCTTAATAAAATCGCGACTCCTTTGGTTTTTGCCAAAGGATTGGACACGTAGAACGCTTTTGTAAAATATTTATTGGTGAGCTTCTGGTTCTTATCTTTTTTAAAATGGGTTTCTTGTAGTAGTACTATTTTTGGCTTTGCTCTAGTAAGTTCAGAGAGTAGGGCAGATCTTTTCTCTGGTATGTTTAAGCCCTTGGTGTTGTGCGATATTATCGTAGGGTATTTCTCGAGTTCTGATTATGACATTTCAAATTTTCTTTGTGCTTAGTTGAGTTGTGGGGGGGGGGGGGTAGTGGTGTGGCATGAATAGGATTAGGTGAGAGAAGAAGCTAGAACAGTAGGTAGAGTAAGAATAGTAGGTTGAGGTGAGTATCCTCAGGGGAGACTCAAAAGAAATACTTTACTAGTGTCAGATTAATACTGGAATAATTTTAACCTCAGTACTAAATGATGATGGTTACATTATAGACTATTTATAATCACTATGATATTCTTGAGATAAATCTTGATGTCTATACAGGTGTTTCTTGTGGGGTTAGTTTGAGGAAACAAACAACAGATCTATTAATTTGTTATATAGATAGATGTGTTCTTATTTCTAATTACATCTGACCGGCCGAGGATAAAGCCTTAGCCCCACGACCAATATCAAAAAGCAGAATAATAACTTGTTTATAAAAACATTATAAAACATATAACATCATAATGGTCAATTTTTATGCTGTCCCGTCTGGCAGACACCAGTGCCAATAACTTTATCTAGGTTGCAGGGGGAGGGAGTTGCCTCAGCCCCCTCTCCGAGGTAGCTAAAATGTGTCAGAGTCAGACGGGACAGCCTCCAAGTAAAAATGTGGAGGTTAGGAAAACGCACAATCACATAACAGTTATTGTGGAACACTTTTAAGCTTTAGAGTGGAGTATAAGTGCCCTCTAGAGGTTATAATAACATTTCAGTCTCACATAGAATTATTTCAAGGGGACTAAATCTTCTGGATCGGTTTAGCCTTTATGTACTAGAATTTGTATGAGTAAATGTTTGTCCTGTTTTCCAGGTTAGTGGAGAAAGGTGCAAAACTTCTCTTCATATTTAGCAGTCTCCTCTGGTCTACCAACCAATAGCCTTGTTTTGTAATATACACCATTCCCCGGAGTAATCTTGTTGTATTCCGAGATTTAGATAGCAAAAGAAAAAGAAAATGATCTTTTTCTTTTCCAACAGTTAGGGTGTAGGTCATTTTCAATTAACCCGAGTCTTGGTGGTAAGGCTAGGTCAATCAGCGGGGTACACTGGATTATAATTGGTTGGGGCCCTCCAGTGGGAGTTGAGAGCAATAGTCTAGGATGAGTCCCGTTATAAACACCAGCTTATTTTTCAGTGTGCAAGTGTGTTGACCACATCAATAAATGGATTGTTTATGAGTTGCCTCTTTCCCCTTGTAGTCTAGGGAATGAGAGGGGGGAAATTGTGTGATTATTAACTAACCACTTTTCTTTCTCTTTTGTAGTTCTGGTTGGTCGTTTCAACATTTAGTTAAGAGAGTCACTTACCAGGTTTCTGATTTCCCTTGTCTGTGTCTGGTTAATCTGATCTCCATGGCTAATTGTCAATAGTCTATTAGTAGTGGAAAGACAAAGGAAAACAGTTAAGCATTAACATGTTTCTGAACAAATACTCGTTTTTGGCAGAACCTGCCTGGCCTCAATATTCGTATGGACCAGGAAAAGAAAGATATCTTTTAGATATATCATGCGTAATTCATGTGTTATCTTTAGATCTTAGTGATCTGGATACTGGTGTGTTCGGGAAGGAAGTTTGGTGGGAGTACTTGTGATGTTTGCCTCTTTTGTGCGGGGTCCCTGTTGGTGATACGTTGGGTGATGTCTGAACGTCTCCTGGATGCGTTGGTAATTTGAAGTCTTTATACCACTCTGGTAACTCCATTTGTGGAAGATCTAGGTTTCCACAGAACCCATTCAGTTCGTTTGGGTATCTCAGCAGATGTTGTTTACCTTTGTAGGTAACCTGCAGGGCAAAAGGAAATTTCCATTTATATCCAAGGTCCTTTTCTTTCAGGGCCTCCAGTAAGGGTCGTAAGGCCCTTCTGTTATTTAGAGTGATTGGTGAAAGGTCTTGGAACAGCTTTATGTTGTCTCCATTGAGTTCCACATGTTCGTTGAGTCTCGCCTTGACAAGGATTTCCTCTTTTAACATGAAGCTGGAAAAGCAGCAAATAATATCCCTTGGTGGGGTGTTTTCCGGGCCTTTAGGTCTGAGGGCTCTATGAGCTCTTTCCATATGTATGGGTGTATCTGTGTCCCTTTCAAGTAGCGGTTTTATTTGGTCTTGTGTAATGGTTTCTGAGATGCCCCTTAGTCTTATATTGGACCTCCTCAACCCGGTTCTCCAGGTCCCTCAAGTGTCTGTTTATATTAATAAGATGGTTGGAATTGGTCTCGGATATTGTTTCAAGTGTGTGTATGGCTTTGTCTCTCTTCCTTCCCGATCTTTCTTGGAATTTTAATTGTTCTGACATATTTCTTAATTCATCTTTGAGATCTGTGATTGCTGTGGTGACTGATCATTTAATATCAGCTGCTATCTCATTCATGTCTGATAGAGTGAGAGGTGCTTCAGAGTTGTAAGGGTTTCTTACACATTCATCAGAAGCTGCAATGGAAATTTCATTGCTGTCCTCTTCCATGTGAGATGCTGCCACCTTATTTGCCAGAGCTTTGCTTCTGTAAGTTTGCCTCGGTTTAAATAGCTCTTCCATATGTGTGCTTTGTGAGTTCCTTCTTTGATCCAGGGTTCCCTTTTTTAGAGAGAGGGGTCCCCTTGGTGATTTTACCCATTTACTATTTGTATTGACCGTTTATTTTGTCCATGGAGCTTTGAGGCATCAAGCACCCTCAGCAGGCCATCACTTGTCCCTCTGTCAGTCCAAAGGTTTGTCTAGGTAATGTCTTTTGATTACCCTGTGGCGCTCTGTGGTATTAGGGGGTTCCTTGTAGTGCCTTTGTTGGGTGGTGGTGCCTTTGTTGGGAGATGGATGTGGACCGCGTGTATGTCGTTATTAGAGTTGAGCGAACCCGGACTGTAAAGTTCGGGTCCGTACTGAACTTTGGGGTGTCCGGGACCCGGACCCGAACCCGGACTTTTCAAAAAAAGTCCGGGTTCGGGTCCGTGGTTCTGGTAATTTTACCAAAAGTTCTGAAAATTGCTGTAAAAAAGTCCAGGAAAGTCCTAGAGGTCTGCAAAAGGAAGGAAAATGGGGGTAAGGGTGGGACAAGTGCCCCTACAAAGAAATGGGGACAGGGAAATAACTAAAAGCATTTTAAAAAAATAAAAACCTAAAAAAAGCAAAAATGGAGGTGGATGTGGACCATCTTCAAACTGGGTCTGAAAAGTATTATTTAACGGTAGAAGCCATATAAGTGTTCTAAAATCATCTTCAAACTGTGTCAAAAAAGTATAAATAAGCCGGGAGAACCCATATCACTGTTCTGCAAACATCTGGAAACTGTGTGTGTCACTTTAAATAAAACCGGGACTAACTGAACTACTGTTCTGCAAACATCTGGAAACTGTGTGTAACACTTTAAAACAGGGAGAAACCATACTACTGTTCTGCAAACATCTGGAAACTGTGTGTGTCACTTTAAATGAAACTGGGACTAACTGAACTACTGTTCTGCAAACATCTGGAAAGTCTGTGTGTCACTTTAAATGAAACCGGGACTAACTGAACTACTCTTCTGTTAGTGTTCTACTCGTGTTCTGTTAGTTCAGTTGGCAACATTTTGGCATATTTAAATACTGCTTTTACATTGCAGTTAGACAAATCACATTTTTTTTTTTGTTTAAAATATTACATTTGCGGCCAGCGGGGCATTTCTTGCACAAAATTAAAAAATGTGCGTCTACATTGCTGGTTTAAAAAAGAAAAAAATATTCTAAATATTACATTTGTGGCCAGCGGTACATTTCTTGCACAAAAATAAAAAGTGCATCTACATTGCTGGTTTAAAAAAAAAAAATATTCTAAATACTACATTTCCGGCCAGCGGTGCATTTCTTGCACAAAAATAAAAAGTCTACATTGCTGGTTTAAAAAAAAAAAGAATAATAAATAGTGCTACATAGTACATTTGCACCTTGCTGTGCATTTCTTGCACAAAATTAAAAAGTGTGTCAATATTGCTGGTTTAAAAAAAAAAAAAAATAGTGCTACATAGTACATTTGCACCTTGCTGTGCATTTCTTGCACAAAATTAAAAAGTGCGTCGACATTGCTGGTTTAAAAAAAAAAAATAGTGCTACATAGTACATTTGCACCTTGCTGTGCATTTCTCGTACACAATTAAAAAATGTGTCTACATTGCCGGAACAGCACCACTTCACCACCAAAGAGTGGGCCTCCATGCGAGACCTGTGTACTCAACCTCCTACTCCACATCCACCTCCTCCTCCATTTTTTATTTTTTTATTTTATTTTTTATGTAACTTTAAGTTATTTCCCTATTCACATTTGTTTGCAGGGCACTTGTCCTACTTTTACCCCCATTTTGCTTCCCTTTGCAGCCTTCTAGCCCTTTCCAGGACTTTTTTAGAACCATTTTAGTGCCCAAAAGTTTGGGTCACCATTGACTTCAATGAGGTTCGGGGTCACGTTCGGGTCCAGTTCGGGGCCGAACTCAAACTTTTTCGCCAAGTTCGGCCGAACCCAAACATCCAGGTGAATGCCCATCTCTAATTATAACCAATGAAAAAAGGAAGGGGAAAGTACCTGTCGGTGTGCGTCAGTGGCGTGTGATTTTAGATGGAAAAGGATGCCTGGTGTTGCCCACACAGCAAGGAATGGTTTAGACGTAAGTGCTCTCACCACGATTTCTAAAAGAAATACAGTTGTGCTCATAAGTTTACATACCCTGGCAAAATTTATGATTTCTTTGCTATTTTTCAGAGAATATGAATGACAACACAAAAACATTTCTTTCACTCATGGTTAGTGTTTCGCAGAAATCATTTATTATCAATCAATTGTGTCTACTCTTTTTAACCACTTACCAACCGTAAGGTTTTCCAGCTTTAGGACCAGAGCACTTTTTGCGATTCGGCACTGCATCGCTTTAACTGACAATTGCGCGGTCATGCGATGTTGCACCCAAACAAAATTTGCGTCCTTTTTTTCCCACAAATAGAGCTTTCTTTTGGTGGTATTTGATCACCGCTGCGTCATTTCTGATCGCCGCTATAAACAAAAGAAGAGCGACCATTTTGCAAAAAAAAACAAATTTCTTACTTTTTGCTTAAATCCAGAAAAAATATAAAAAAGCATTTTTCTTCACCGGTTTTGGCTGATTTATATTCTTCCACATATTTTTAATAAAAAAAATCGCAATCGGCGTTTATTGATTGGTTTGCGCAAAAGTGGCCATGTTTACGGATGATGAGAATTAATTTCTGGGGTTTTTATTATTTATTTATTTTTACTAGTAATGGCGGCGATCTGCGATTTTTAGCGGTACTGCAATATTGCAGCGGACATGTCGGACATTTTTGACACTTTTTTGGGACCAATGACATTTATTCAGCGATCAGAAATTTAAATGTCCACTGATTACTGTATAAATGTCATTGGCAGTGAAGGGATTAACCTGCAGGGGGAGAGCTAGGGGTTAAGTGTGTTCCCTGGGTGTGTTCTTACTGTGGGGGGGTTGGGCTGCCATGGGCATGAGAGATCTAACTGATCCCAGTGACAGGGATCTGTAGATCTCTCATGCCTGCTCTGTCAGAATGGGGAACCGCCAGCTTTAACATCAACGACAGCTTGAAGTCTTTTGTGGTATTTGGATTTTTGATGAGGCTATTTATCTTCTCAGATGGTAAAGCTACCCAGTTCCTGGAAATTCTTTCCCTGTGGCCGTTCATCGCGGCTCGCCCCCTAGCGTACGTTCGCAGATCGCCGTCTTTTTATGGCGATTCGCGTACAGCAACCCGACTGCCACCGTGAAAACACGGTAGGCGGTCGGGAAGTGGTTAAATCATAATGATAACAGAAACTACCGAAATTACCCTGTTCAAAAGTTTACATACCCCAGTTCTTAATACCGTGTATTGCCAGCTTTAACATCAATGACAGCTTGAAGTCTTTTGTGGTATTTGAATTGTGGATGAGGCTATTTATCTTCTCAGATGGTAAAGCTGCCCAGTTCCTGGAAATTATTGGGCTGTCTTGCATGAACTGCACGTTTGAGATCTCCCCAGAGTGGCTTAATGATATTGAGGTCAGGAGACTGAGATGGCTACTCCAGAACCTTCAATTTATTCTGCTGTAGCCAATGACAGGTCAACTTGGCCTTGTGTTTTGGATCATTGTCATGTTGGAATGTCCAAATAGGTCCCATGCTCAGCTTCCTGGCTAATGCAAAATGTTCCTCCAGTATTTTTTGATAACATACTGCATTCATTTTGCCATCAATTTTTTCCAAATTTCCTGTGCCTTTGTAGCTCACACATCCCCAAAACATCAGTGAGCCACCTCCGTGTTTCACAGACCTTATTGATTCCTCTCCAAATGTAGAGTTTATGGTTGTGGTCAAAAATCTGTCTTTGTAGAAAGCTCCACATCGGCAGTTCATAATATAAATAACCCCCTGAGTACAACAATCAGAGAACACTTTTGATCTATGCCATTGGCCATTGTGGAGAAAAATACCTTGACCTTCCCTCACCCAGGGGCACCGTGGACAATTGCCACAATGAAATGTGCCCTGTGGTGAGGGACTGGCATGATTGTAAGGTGTGTAGTGGCTTTTAGTAAGTTGATCTTTTAGGTTTGTAGCTCGTCTGAAAATAAACTTAGTGGTGGATCTCACATATTTCGAAATAGTGTGATCTTCTGTTAAAAAATGCCAGTTTCTCCTGACCAGGGAACACAGCTGGGACTCATGGGCTGAGTAGCAAGTGACTAGGCCTATGGTGGCATCGTGTGGTTTAGAGTGTCCCTTGTAGAGAATAGATGCTCTGGTTTTGGCCTTCGCTCTATTGAAGGCATGCCTCAACAGGGTATGCGAATATCCTCTTAGCAACAATCTTTGTTGCAAAAGATCAGCCTGTTTCTGAAAGTCTAAGTCAGATGTGCAGTTTCTGCATACTCTTAGATATTGGGCATAGGGGATACTTTTGACCAGTGAACTGGGGTGTGAACTGCTGGCATGAAGCAGGGTGTTCCCTGCGCTGTGTTTGTGATATAGGTCTGACCTAATATAACCGTCTGGACCAATTAATATATTTAGATCCAGGAATGACACCTGGGAGTTGCTAATGGTATGTGTAAATTTCACAAAAATCACTGCAATTCTATCTGGGTGCCTGTCCAGATGATCAATAGGTCATCAATATATCGATACCAGCATAAAATTGATGAAAGCCAGGGAGCATAGATCTCACTGAACATGATCTCTCTTTCCCACCCTCCTAGATACAAGTTAGAGTAGGATGGTGCACATACTGTGCCCATTGCTACTCCTTGTATCTGGAGATACAGTTGGTTCATGAAAGTGAAGTTGTTTCTTGTGAGAATAAAAGTAAAAAGGTTCAGAACCAAGCGGTTGAGAGGCCAAGATGTTCTGTCCTCTTCCATGAGGAAGGACCCAGTCACCTGGATGCCCCACTCAATTAGGGCCCTAGAGTGTTTCAGTGTACAAAGTTCCCTAAATTCCCTTTTGTACAAGGAGACTTTGTTCAGATCAATAGGGCGGTACCAATGTTTATTTCTCAAAACATCATGATACATCTGTTGATACTGTTTGTGGGACAGTACCTTTGGTGAGGAGGTTGTGCAGTACAGGGTTTTTTCTCTAGGACCCTAATTGATAAGGATACCCTAAAGTATCTTATTAACCCCTATCCTAGGACCCCAACTTTTTACACTATGCCAAAGGTCCAAAAGAGTATCACACACCCACCCAGAAGGCCTATTATTTCCGGTATTGGATCTTTAACTGAGAGCACTAGTCATTTTGTGGACTCTTTTCTTCTCCCTCGTGTCACATGCCTCCCATCGTACATTAAGGATACACCAGACCTACTCAGACATGTGGAGGGGACCCACGTTCCCCCGGGCGCCCTACTCGTGGCCATCGATATAGAGGCTCTCTATTTGAGTATTCCCCATGAGTGGGGCGTCCAGGTGACAGGGTCCTTCCCTATTGAAGAGGACAGAACATCTTGGCCTCTTAACCGCTTTGTTCTGAACATTTTGACTTCCATTCTTACGAGAAACGACTTCACTTTCATGGACCAACTGTATGAGATCTATGCTCCCTGGCTTATATCAATTTTATGCTGGTATTGATATATTGATGACCTATTGATCATCTGGACAGGCACCCAGATAGAATTGCAGTGAAATTTACACATACAATTAGCAACTCCCAGGTTTCATTCCTGAATCAAAATATATTAATTGGTCCAGACGGCTATATTAGGTCAGACCTATATCAGAAACCCAGCACAGGGAACACCCTGCTTCATGCCAGCAGTTCACACCCCAGAATACGCAGAAACTGCACATCCGACTTAGACTTTCAGAAACAGGCTGATCTTTTGCAACAGAGATTGTTGCTGAGAGTATATTGGCGTACTCTGTTGAGGCATGCCTTCAATAGAGCTAAGGTAAAATAAAGCTAAACCAGAGCACCTACTCTCTACAAGGGTCACTCTAAACCATGTGATTTCACCATAGGCCTAGTCACTCGCTACCCGGCCCATGAGTCCCAGCTGCGTTCCCTGGTCAAGAGAAACTGGCATTTTTTAAAAGAAGATCACTCTATTTCAAAGCATGTGAGATCCACCCCAAAGTTGATTTTCAGATGAGCTGCAACCCTAAAAGATCAACTTACTAAAAGCCACTACACACATTCATGCCAGTCCCTAACCACGGGGCACTTTTCATTGTGGCAATTGTTCAAGGTGCCCCGTGGTGAGGGAAGGTCAAGGTATTTTTCTCCCCAACAGCCAATGGCATAAATCAAAAGCGTTCTCTGATTGTTGTACTCAGGGGGTTATTTATATTATGAACTGCCAATGTGGAGCTTTCTACATCGGCAAAACCAACAGGCAATTTGGGCAGAGAATTGGAGACCATACCTACACCTCAGATGGCGTAACAATAGTTACTCCTGTCACCAGACATATTTGTCCTGGAGGTTATCTTTCCTGATCCCGGGGGGGGTGACTGGGACAAGCGTATTCTACAGCGTGAGACCTTCTGGTTAGAACATTTAAACACATTGACTCCCCCAGGCTTTAACAAGGTTAATTCCTATAGACTAGTGTTGAGTGAACCTGGACTGTAACATTCAGGTCCGTACCGAACTTTCGGGTGTCTGGGACCCAGACCCGAACAGGGACATTTCAAAAAACGTTCGGGTTCGGTCCGGGGTTCTGGTATTTTACTCCACGTGTTGATAAGCTGCAGGGCAGCCAATCAACAAGCGTTTCACTGGTTTGCCCTTAGAAGCCATCAGGGACAAGCCCAGACCCAGGGTCTGTGGGCTTTCAAGCCATGCCTGGACTTACAATGTCAGGTCCAAGTGAGTTGTGATCAGATATCCTTAATTGGAACAATTTCGGACCCCCTCAGTTACACAAATTTACAAGATTGGTCTTCCAGAGTGCGACATCTTATGCGAACAGGGTCAGTGGGGGGGGCCCTAGTCCTTTCTATTGGAGGTCCTGTTTATACAGACCACTGTCCTCATTGATAACAATGCGGTAGACTCCACATCCATACCAGAGGTTAAGAGACGGGTTTAACGGACAACCAAAACGGCTACATCTTTCGAGGTGTAACCGTCAAGTATTATAT
>BLSH010098734.1:21933-33633 GCA_018402905.1 Glandirana rugosa | reverse complement strand
CTGTATCATTTGTGACAAGGGGTGTATGTGCACTCGTGCTCCCCCTTTAGGTTCCCTCCTTACCAGAGGGCACTGCCCCTGCAGGGGCCACGTGCCTGTCTTTGTTAATCCAGAAGGTCTGGTCCTGGGTTTGGGGTTCTCCACCACTGGTCTTTAGGGAATTCACCTCTATAGGACGGGTTCCTCCTCTTACTGTGTTGTTATCCGCTCCTGTAGATAAGGGGGCGTCCCGGGGTGTACTTCCAGCGTATTAGAAGATAAAAAACAGAGAGGACTCCATAGTGTAACGTGTAAAAATGTATCCTTTGTTTTATTCAAATGGATATGGGATACATTTGGTTTTAAAAAACAGGGGAAAACAAGGTGATCCAAAAATATAACTTCAGTTAAAAAATATTGGATAAATAAACTAGGTAAAAAATAGGCAAGGACAAGGGTTCGTAGTAAGTCCGAGTTCTGTCACAGAGCCGGTGTTTGAGGGTGCGCTTGGTCCTTTGAGAACGTCTATGACGAAACGCGTCAGTCGACCTAGCAGGAAGTCCGACGTCACATCCGGTTTCAGCGAGAGGGAGTTGGAACGCACGCCGTGCAGCGAGGAGAGCTGCAGAGCTCCCCTACCAAGCGCACCCTCAAACACCGGCTCTGTGACAGAACTCGGACTTACTACGAACCCTTGTCCTTGCCTATTTTTTACCTAGTTTATTTATCCAATATTTTTTAACTGAAGTTATATTTTTGGATCACCTTATTTTCCCCTGTTTTTTAAAACCAAATGTATCCCATATCCATTTGAATAAAACAAAGGATACATTTTTACACGTTACACTATGGAGTCCTCTCTGTTTTTTATCTTCTAATACGCTGGAAGTACACCCCGGGACGCCCCCTTATCTACAGGAGCGGATAACAACACAGTAAGAGGAGGAAACCGGCCTATAGAGGTGAATTCCCTAAAGACCAGTGGTGGAGAACCCCAAACCCAGGACCAGACCTTCAGGATTAACAAAGACAGGCATGTGGCCCCTGCAGGGCAGTGCCCTCTGGTAAGGAGGGAACCTAAAGGGGGAGCACGAGTGCACATACACCCCTTGTCACAAATGATACAGGAAGAAATCAGTCACATTGAATAAGCACTTGAAGTCACGGATTTTATTATTTGGACTGTCTTAGTATCTGGTGTAGTCTATAATCCAATTGCAACTATCTAGTCGTCGGAACGTTTATTTATTACTAATTAATAAACTGCAGGGTCTATAAGATCCATCATTATCTTGTATACCGGGAACATTATGGTTTACCTTTGATGTATGCCCATATATATTCTGAGTATCTTATTTTTTGTATACCAGCACATTGATACTAGCACATGCACACAAAGAAGTCACACATTCTGAGTATTTTATTTATTTTCTGAATACTAGCACATTGGTACTAGCATATGCACACAAAGAAGCTATCTCTATATAATTTTGAACTCTAATATTTTAAACAGTATTAACCAGCACCTTACACGCACTTGCACCTTTGAAATTGCTCCCACACGTTAATATTTTAACAAAAAGCAACCAATTGTAAACAAGCACTTTATTGGGGTATGACAGTTAAAGTAAACGGCACATGCGCACTTTAACTGGAGGCCAAGGATATTATCCTACCAGAACATATGACCATAGGACATCAGGGACATATCTATCTCCCATTACTCAGACAGCGCCACATCCAAGCACCACCTTTATCAAGGACGTCATATGACGTCCACCCGCTGTAAGAGCAGGACCGATCCGCCGTCATTTGACGGTGGGCGGTCCTGAGGCGGTTAAACAAACCTCATTGTTACTGTGTATGTATACTCGGTGTCGTGACAGTCCAAACCACATTCCTTAGTAAGGGTACGGAATGGGGATACCTACCCTGACTTCTAACTTCATGACATATTATGGACGAGACACCCCTTATCCACTCAATGATTAGATGGTCCCTAGAGGTACTATGCTGGATTCCTTTGTAATATGTACACAAAAATATCCAATCCTATATGATGCGGTCTGATAATAGCACAGGGGTGCTTACAATAATCAGCTTTTATTCATTTATGTAAAACCTTATCCCACACATAAAAAAAGAAGCTGTCTCTGCCCAAAGAGTGTTCTCCGGAGTTCTGCTTTAATTTGTTAGTCCAGCGGTTGTCTACCCAATTTTACTACTTTTACCTACAGGTAAGCCTATAATAAGGCTTACCTGTAGGTAAAATGAATATCCCCTAAACTTGTACAGTTTAGAAGATATTCCCTCTCCAAAACGCTTTGAAGTTACGGCGCATGCGCTGTGTATGTCTCAGCAAAGGCCCGGCAATAGGGGCGGACATTGCCGGGGAGACGGGTCCCACGTACCCGGAAGCGAGATCCGAGGGAAGATGTCCGCTCCCACAGAGCGGACCGAGCAGCCCGGTCGGATCTTCGTTTTAAGGTAAGTATTTCATAATGAGCTATTATGCGTACTAGCTCATTATGCTAGTACATACTAGCTCATTATGCTATTGTCTTGCAGGCTGTCATTTTTTTTTTTTTTCAAATGGATAGACAACCGCTTTAAATCGACTCATTCATAAATCACTACCCAGCCTTCTATTCCAGACTGTACAGGGTTAACATCAATGCAGCTAAGATCCGCCCTCCAGCCATGTGCTCTCTGTGTATCTCTGGTGAAGGGGAGGAGCCTGTATATACAGTGGGCGGGGCCAAGGGCCAGCTAGAGTTTTCCTCGATCTTTGTGTTTGCTCCTAATATTCAAGTTCTGGAAGAGCCCCGCAGTCAATAAACAAACAAAAATGAATAGCGAGATAATCTATCCGAATGATGAGCAATTATTGTTAAACTGCGTATTAAGGATGAGTCTGCAATACAGCTTCCCACTGTGGAACTACAAGTCTCAGCATGCACTACAAACTTGTCTTTGTAGTGCCCTGAATATAAACCCCTTCCTCTCCCTTATCTCATACATTAACCCCTTCATCTCCATCCTCACACTGTATGTGACCTGAACATTAACCCTTTCACCTCCTTCCTCTGTGTATTGTACAGTCATGATGCGCTGTATGCAGTGCCCCCTCATTCAGCTCCAGATTTTAACCTCCTCATAGTCATTAGCAGGATGGATTTTCACTTCAATTATTTATTTAAATTAACAAAAATTAATATCACTTTGAGGTGTCTACTTTCCAAAAATGCATTATTGGGGGTGTTTGTATTGTCCTGGCATTTTTTATATAAAAGAAATGAGAAAGAGACCTTTGTTTTTCAAAAAATGTATACAATAAAAAAAACCTAGTTTATTATAAATCACCAAAGAAAGCTCTATGTTTCTAAAAACTAAAATTTATCATATATATTTCTCCTTTTGGTACAGTACTGCATCACCAAGCAATTGTCAAACTATCAAAGCACTGAAAACCAAAAAGAGGGGTACCCAGGCTGGCACTCACATGGTTAAAGTGGAATTGTAGATAAAATGTTATTTTGGGGAAGGTTTGGAAACTGTCAGGTTTATATAGCTGTCTATGTCCCAGAGGCGTAACTACAACCTTCAGGGCCCCGGTGAAAGAAATGAAGGCCCCCCCTGACCCCTGGCCAGGGCCCTTCCCTCTTCCCACTGATTCTGGGGCCCTTTATTATGGTCCCACTGCGGGGCCCTTTCACAAGTTCTGCAGCGGTCCCCCTTTCTGCCATCTGTGGGCCCCCCCATGGTGGTGAAATGCCAGGGCCTGGTCCCAATTGCAACCTTTGCAATCCTGATAGTTCCCTCACTCATTTTTATTTGAATATGTTTTTTTACCATTTCATTTTCTTTTACAATTTTATTTTTATAATTTTTTACAATTTATTTTAGGAGCTCTGTTGGGGGGCTTTGATGAGATATCAGGGGGTCTAAACAAACCTCAGCCCTCAATCTCCATCTCTGTAGCCTCAGCTGTACAGAATGAATGGACAGGAATAGCTGTGCACCGAGCCTCCCAAGTATAATAAAAACAGTTTACTATGCTTAAGTTATGAATGAACCAATTGGTACCAATCACTGACTCTGTCCATTCATAAAAGGAAGGAGCCGGTAAATGACAAATTTACCAACCCGTTCCTATCTCTCCATCATGACAAATCTTCTACTGAAGCTGGCAGGAGAGAGGAGGGGGGAAGACAGCAGCTCTGTGGGGGGGACACAGGGACCCTGGGAACAGCAGAAGACAAGTAAACTGGATAGGAGGGGTGGTGGGGGCAGCATATAGAGGGACCAATCTCCTGCATTAGGAGGAAAATGGAGGAGATTGGTTCCTCTAAATGCCGCCCCGCCATCCCTCCTATCCAGGTGTACAAGGGAGGCACATGGGCACCCTGGACCATGGGGCCGGGTTGCAATTGCAACCCCTATTGTTACGTCCCTGGTCTGTCCCCTCACTTCCTATCCTGGAGACAGATGTTCCTGGAGAAGAAAGAGAGGAGAAACTTGTCCAATATAGACAAATGAGGCAACAAAAACCTTTCCCCATTACACATCATAAAAGATTTGGCTGGAGTTCCTCTTTAATATTTCTCATTTGTATTCCTAGTCAGTATTGTGCACAGCATCCTCCTCTGGTCAGGAGCATTTCCCTAACACCTCTACATAGAATAGGAACATCTCATATCCCATTATACAGCTTCATACAAATTATAACAAACAATATCATTAGAATCTAAATATTTATTTAAACAAATAATATGTTACAAAATAAAAGTTGAGATTGCATAAAATAGATAATAGAGATCAAAATAAGAGTAAATCATGAAGTTACATCTCAGAGTGGGAATAGAATAGATAATAATAGAATAGAATGCGATAGAAGAATGTGATCTGTGGTGAAGCCAAATCTCAGTGCCATCATCATGCCATCAGGATGAATTCTGGGGGAGGCCTTGCTCCTGCTGCCCCCGGGGGTTCTGGTTCTCTGGGTTGGACTCCTGAACTTCTCCTGGGCTCTGCTCCATGGTGATGGTGATGGATCTTCCTTGGGCAGCGGGCAGTGCCAGGCGAGGTGCCCAGAAGTGGAGCCGCCCGTCCTTGGACATGGAGCACAGCACGTCCTCGGGATTCACGTCTTCCGGGAGCTCAGCTTCTCTGCGCCACTCTCTGTATTCCTGGAAGAAGCCGCCGCTCTCCGTCTCCCTTTTCTTGTCGGATTTTCCCGCCACGATCAGTCTCCTTCCTTCCGTCCTCACTGTCAGCTCTTCTGGAGAAAACGGAGTCACGTCCAGGGAGAGCTCGAAGTTCTCCTTCCCGTCTTTGCCCTCGGTGGGGGATTTGTCTTGGGGGGCGGCGGGGTGTCCGCTATGAGCCGCCCTTGCCCTCCTCATGCCCGGGTCATTGGCCAGAAGCTGGTAAGCCTGGTGGAGGCGCTGCATTTTCCTCTCCATGTCGCTGCTCACGCTCAGCATGTCGTCTTCCAGCTGGTGGAGGATGAGGCGGGTGGCAGTCCAGTGGGGGAGCTCGGGCTGGCGGTAGACATACCCAGGGCTGTGCCAGGACTGGAGGAGGCTGAGAGGGAACATGGCGCTCTGCTGCTGCTTTTCCTGGAGCTTCTTGTCACAGTTCAGCTGGAGGCCGTCTGCCTGTGTGTCAGCGTCTGCTCTCTGCTGCTGCTGCTCGCTGTACTGCAACCTCTCCCAGCCCGGCTCCTTTTATACTGCCTGAGCCTGGAGCCCTCCATGTGCTCTCCATATATGGAACCAGGGGGAGGGGCCTGGGGGACATCATGAATAATACGGGGCGGGGCCAGGAACTTCTGAGTGACGCCTGGAACTCTGTGCTCTGTGCTGGAGATTGCTGGAGAATTCTGAGATAGGAAGAAGAAAAGAATGTCCTAGAGGAGCGTACAGAGCCGTATACTGAGCACACTATGGAGATTAGAACAATGTATATATTGTGTATATGGATCACATACAGGGGGTGAAGCTGACCTATAGGACAGACAATATACACAGCGTATTAACCCTTTACTGGTGTAATGGTCATCTTTACTCTCCTAATAACCACAACTCCCTCCCAATTACCTTGCACCCCAATAACAAATGACACCTGGGCGATTTGCGAACTGACTTGTGTCGCCCCAAGTCGTCTCAAATCGCCTGCATTAGAAATCCCATTGAAATTAATGGAGCCGTCTTAATATGCGCTACTCAAGTCACTCCGACTTTAGAGCGACTTCTGAAAAGATTCCTGTACTATTTCAAAGTGACTTTTAGGCGATTTGAGCCCATAGAAGTCAATGGAAGTTGCTTCCAAGTCGGATCATGAAGTAGCGACTTTGAAGCGACTTTACAGGAAAACGAAAATATTTTTGAAGGCAACTCCCCCTCCCCTCTCTTCTCTGATTGGCCACAGGCAAAGTTTCCTGGCATGGAGGTCGCTTCAGGTGGCGTTGTAATGACCAAAGTCGCTTTCAAATAGCCTAGCAAAGTCGCCCCTGAAGTCGGATCGCCTATGTGTGAGCCAAGCCTTACACAGTTATTTCGTTGGAATGATATATATTTTATGGAAATGTACAGATCGGCCACAGCTTAAAGAATAACACACCATAGACATTGATGTCCAAAACATACAAATACCGAAAAGAAACAATACCTTTTTTGGTGATCTGAGATTTTACCAAAATCGCTTGATTCAAAAACACATAAAACGTATTCATGTCTGAAGCCAAATATTGCCCCCAACTGCTTATTCTGGTCTGAGGGCTTAACAGAGCTTCAGCCGTTCTGAAATCCTGCAATAAACGTTACAACATAACTGACATATTTAAAGAGACATTTTTTCATTCCACTGCTGTTATTGGGGCTGATATGCCAATCAGTTTTTGTGCCAATTCCTCGCCCTCATCAATAACCTCCAAACAAATCTGAAAATCAGAAGACAAATGGAAAAATAATTTTTATGTTTTCTTTCATTTTTAATTTTTTTCTTTTTTTTTTTCCTTTTTCTTGTTATGTTATTCTGGTTATGTTTTATCAAAATAAATGGCAATCAATCAGAATAACATTTAGAAGTACAGATGCCAATACAAAACCAAATTACAAATCAAATAAAACAAGGGAAGAGAAAAACCAGGGGAGGGTGGGAGGGGGCATTCTGCGAGTTTTCCAAAGAGTGACTGTGAAGTAATTTCTATTGGGTTTGGTGGGCACACAGCTATGACCCACCCTCTGCCTCTCTCCATAGGACACAATGGTCCCTCTGCTCCCTCCACAGTCATGTCACTGCTTAAAGGCACAGTGTGCTCCTTCCCTAACAGAGCTGAACACTGCTGGGAATTCCCTTTTTTTGTACAAACAACTGTGGTTGGCTGTGTGGAGTTTTTCAGCACAGCTAGAGAGCTGACCACGCTGAGATTTCATGTCCTGTGTGGTCAGTTTTTAATAGGATAGCAGAGGGACTGGCAGGATCACCAGGGATGTTCACACAAAGGAAGCGATACAAAGAGAACCGAATATTTTCTCCTACAAGTGCATAGCACAGCAGCCACATATCAGGAATATGAAATGTTGGGTTTACATATCTTTACAATCAAGCTCACAATTGGGGCTGCATCTGCAAGCTTGCTACCGGCTTTAGGAGCCGACAAAGCGATTTCCAATAAAAGGGATCAAGTGGCCCCCATGGAGGATCCCAGACTCTCCCTTCCACCAGGATTCCCAGAACTGTGGGAAAACGGCCATTCCTGATCTCTCCTGTGAATAATGACCGCGGGTGCAATATGTAGATCGTCTCTTCTGTGGTCACAGCTGTCATTTCTCAGCTAGGGTAACACTGGAGGGCATGGGAGACATTGGAGGTCTAATAGATCCCCAATGCCTCCATAAAGAGTACCGGTCACTTGTCCCTGCTATCACATAGGGGTCTTAGGGTCACAATGTCACCTTGCCATAGATTCAGTACAGTGAGCGTTGTGACCCTAGAACAGGAAGAGTGTTTACTGGCAGGGTCTGCAGGTGAAAACAAAGAACAAAGCTCCCCCCAACAAAATAGAAAACTAATGCAACCACCACATCTAAAGACTGGTAAACTTCAATACATTACAGTTTTGCGGTTTCATATTTTTAACACACAAATGCAAGCGCAGCAAAGTAAAACATTTAATAAAGAATAGTTATATAATGTATGGCTGAGTGCGTCTTCTACAGAGGAGACTGGGATGATAACAAAACAATAAAGTGCAGATGAATAGAGAGGAGATCTCTGCAGTATGAAGAATTCTCTGGCGATCTCCAGCTGTCACCTCGCTCCGCCCACTAGTGATGTCATCCTCCAGGTTTAGGTTGGCCCCTCCCACTCCTCCTCCTATCTCAGAATTCTCCAGCAATCTCCAGCACAGAGCACAGAGTTGCAGCCGTCACTCCAAGACAAATCCCCCGCCGAGGGCAAAGACGGGAAGGAGAACTCCGAGCTCTCCCTGGACGTTTTCTCCAGAAGAGCTGACAGTGAGGACGGAAGGAAGGAGACTGATCGTGGCGGGAAAATCCCCATCAGGAGGAAAATGGGGGAAATTGGTTCCTCTAAATGCCGCCCCTGCCATCCCTCCTTTCCAGGTGTACAAGGGAGGCACACGGAGCAAGGGGCCCGGCAATCCCTGCAACCCCTATGGTTACGCCCCTGTCACCAGGATAGGAGGTGGGGGGACACCTACAGTAAAAAAACTGAGTTTCCAACCCATCCCAAAAACAATTAAAAATATAAACATTTTGTCTGCAGTTCCACTTCAATCACTTATGTGCCAGTGTGCCAGTCTGTATACCCCCTCCATTACCAGGTCACCTTTCATTTATTAAATAGATTGACTGACAATTCAGCCACTTTATCCAAATTCATGTCATTTATTTGAGGCAGAGCTTTCTTTTGGGGATATTTAATATACACTGGGCTGTTCATTTGTTAATATATTAAAGGTAAAACTGTAAAAAAAAATTGAAAAAAGAAATGTTTCCTTTTTATTTCCTTTTACATTTCAGAAAATTTCTAATAAAAATGCCAGAGCAGAATAAACATCCCAGATGAAAGTGGACCCCCTATAATAATTTATTTTTTTGCCACTTTTTTTGGAGGGGGAATAAAGAAACCTGCTGGTGATGAGGGTGTTAAACCACAGAGCTTAATAAGGGTGCAGTAAATACAGCGTATGATTCATATACAAGTCATACACATAGGGGGGAGGTGAAGGGGTTAATGTACAGGGCACATACAGTGTGAGGGTGGAGATGAAGGGGTTAATGTATAGGATAAGGGAGAGGAAGGGGTTTATATTCAGGGCACTACAAAGACAAGTTTGTAGTGCATGCTGAGACTTGTAGTTCCACAGTGGGAAGCTGTATTGCAGACTCATCCTTAATAGGCAGTTTAACAATAATTGCTCATCATTCGGATAGATTATCTCGCTGTTCATTTTTGTTTGTTTATTGACTGCGGGGCTCTTCCATAACATGAGGGTGTTAAAACACAGAGCTTAATAATGGTGCAGTAAATACAGCGTATGATTCATATACAAGTCATACACAGAGAGGGGAGGTGAAGGGGTTAATGTACAGGATGAAGGAGTTAACACACAAGTCACTATAGAGACACATTTGATGGCCATGCTGAGACTTGTAGTTCCACAGCAGGGAACTGTATATCAGGCCAATCCCTAATAAATGCACATTTACCCAACTTTAACTTATTTCTAAACTGGAATAATTGCTCATCATTCGGAGAGATTATCTCACTGTTCATTTATTTTTATTGAATGCGGAAGACTCTAGAAGGCTCTTTAGTTCCGCTCAATGGGGAGGTCCTCCACCAACTTCAACATTGCTAGCCCTGTCTGCTCCTCCCTCCTCATGTATTATTCATTATGTATATACAGGCCCCTCCCCTTCACTAGAGATACACAGAGAGCACATGGCTGGAGGGCGAATCTTAGCTGCATTGATGTTAACCCTGTACAGTCTGCAATAGAAGGCTGGGTAGCAGGGTTGCCCACCGCCAGTAAATTTACTGACGGTTTGTAAAAATCAGTGATTATTACAACTGTCTATAAATATCAGGGTCTGATCATTTGTCATGCTGTGCTGACTTTTCAGGTGTAAACCCGGCAAATTACTTGACATGGGTATTGTCAGTGTTTCCATGTTGTGTTTAAATATCAATTGTCTTTGTTTTTAATAGAAGTTCAGTTATTTTTCAGGTTGCCAGTAAAAAATGTGTTCTGCCAGTAAATTTTGGCAACACTGCTGGGTAGTGATTTATAGATGGACTAACAAATGAAAGCAGAACTCCAGATAACACTTTTTGAGCAGTTACAGCAGTGGTTCTCAACTCCTGTCCTCAGGACCCACTAACAGGCCAGCTTTGCAGGATAACTGAAATACATCACAGGTGATATCATTTGCTGCATTCTGGTCTGCATCTCCCCCAGGTGATACTTAAAATCTGGCCTGTTGGTGGGTCCCGAGGACCGGAGTTGAGAACCACTGAGTTACAGCGACAGTTCTTTTATTATTATTTTTATGGGAGTTTTGGGATAAAACAGTTTATATAAATGAATAAAAGTCGACCATTGCCAGACTGCTATTGACAATCCACACCATACAGTATTTGCCATGCTGTCCCCTTCCCCTCCCTCCATATACAATGGATCTTCTCTATAAAGACACGAGGAATATCAGGGCTGTTTTATGAAAACTGGAACAACGCGCCTCCAATCTCAGCCAATCAGAATTCACATTACAAAGGAATCCAGAAATCTGACCGGAGGATGAGGATTTAGCTTCAGTTTGCATAAAACATTTCTGTTTATTCTATAAACCAAATATCAAGAGATTTCTTATATCAAAAACATTTCCTGATCCATGCAAACCAGAACAGAAAGTAGTTATAAAATAAAAGAATTTATTAGAAATCTATATATACAGTATATATAATAATAATATATAAACAGGGAGTCAAGCTATATAAAAACCAGGAAAGTGGAAGAATAACAGAAATTCTGACATGGGAAAGTAGAAGTGATCTTCCTGGCATCTTCTCATCCGATAGAAATTAGTGGCAGAGAATTTATTAATATTGAACCAAATCTCAGTGCCATCATCATGCCATCAGGATGAATTCTGGGGGAGGCCTTGCTCCTGCTGTCCCCGGTGGTTCTGGTTCTCTGGGTTGGACTCCTGACCTTCTCCTGGGCTCTGCCCCATGGTGATGGTGATGGATCTCCCTTGGGCAGCGGGCAGTGCCAGGCGAGGTGCCCAGAAGTGGAGCCGCCCGTCCTTGGACATGGAGCACAGCACGTCCTCGGGATTCAGGGCCTTCTGCACTTAGGGCTCCTGCACGACACGAGGTACAGGTTCCTGCCCGCCGAGGTGAAGACCCGTGGAGCGGACCGTGACGGGCGACGGGTTCCCTCTAGGTAGTGGTAGTGGTACCCCGTCTCGGGTCCTCTTCCAGTCCTCAGGTTGGGTCTCTTGGTCTTGGTGGCCCCTGTCGTCCTCGTTCCGGAGGGGGTCTTAAGTAGGACTACCGTACTACTACCGTGACTCTAAACCAAGTTATAATTATTTAAGAGACGGTGATTAAAGATAGCCTACTCTTCTACGGTCCTTCTAGTGAAGATGAAAGGGTACAGTCTTAAAGACAATAAGAAGGTGAAAG
>BLSH010098701.1:17833-34285 GCA_018402905.1 Glandirana rugosa | reverse complement strand
TATTTTTTTAAAAATATTTAAAGTTATTTTCCTGTCCCCATTTCTTTGTAGGTCACTTGTCCCACCCTTACCCACATTTCCTTCCTTTTGCAGACCTCTAGGACCTTCCAGCACTATTTTACAACACTTTTTGTACCTAAAAGTCCGGGTCTCCATTGATTTCAATGGGGTTCGGGGTTCGGGACAAAGTTCGGGTTCTGTCCGGACCCGGACCCGGACTTTGTCCCGAAGTTCTGCAGAACCAGCAGAACCCGGACTTCTAGAAGTTCGCTCAACTCTACTCTTAATATTTGCAATTTATACAATTAATTTTCATCACTTTAATTATTTTCTCCATTATGGGCGTGAGTGGGGCCTCATGTCTCAGATTGGCCTAAGGCCTCACAAAGCCTAGAGCCGCCTCTGGTTAAATGATTTGATACTGTAATGTAATCTTATAGATTACAGTGCACTCTATGTATGCTGTGTGTTTCACCTTTTGAATTTGCCGCCGGTCTCCATCTCCGTGCGACGCGACGCTCGCAGGGAACGGAGCCCGACACACAAAGGCATTGGACGGAGGACATCGCTGGATCCAGGGGACAAGGTGAGTAACGCTGCCTTGGATCCAGCGATACGATACCGAGTGTGGCTCGGGGTTACCGCTAATGGTACTGAAATTCCACCCCGAGCCACACTCGGGATACCGCCAGGGAGGTTAAGACCTGCATTCCTTAGATCAGACCTTGCGAACTTGAATTCACCAGTGGAAAAGGAATTCAATCTAAGTCAAAACTCTATTTACTTTTATAAAGTAAAGGAGATAGTGTAGAAAGGAGTTAGAAAGTAAGAAGAAGAATAAAATTGAGGAATTAGAGGACCTTATCCACCAAGCACACGAGACATCACATATGTCGCATCGACATGGGCATGCTGGCAACACTTCAAAACCTCAGAGGAATATAGACTGATGACAAAAGTTAAATGAATAACTGTCCGGCCCTCTTGAAATAGGAAGTGATCTAGCGAACATAACTCACAAACCCTTGACCTGGCTATGGGGTTCGCAAAGGAACCCCCCCATCAGAGGTTTAGAAACCCCCCCCCCATGTTTACTTAAGGCTACCCCCAGCACCTCCTTTCCTGGAGTAAGATCAGTAAGAACTTTCCCTACATTGCCAAATGATTAGCCCACACTAACCAGATGCCTGGGGAATGCCCAGAGTCACCATCGGGTCTATAAAGAAGAAAATAGTAATAGTAATATACATACAAAGCTGACATAGCTGACATACCCACATCTAGGGAAAACAAAGATTAATCTCGATGTTTCCCAGATTTAAAATGGCAATGTAGATCGGGAGTCAACTTGTGGGTATTCTAGGTACGCACATGTTTTCTCTGCATCTTTACCTTTCATACTCTGTACTAAGGCTGTGACAGTGAGACCTTACGTGCTTTAGTATCCCAGGCTATGAAGATAGCGATGTTATTCAAATCACTAAAGCATCATTGAGATTGTTGTTGGGCAGAGAAGAGGCAGAGGGGAGACTCTGAGTCGCCTGGGTTGGCCCGACCCATGCGCCCCTACCCAGCCGTAATGATCCCAATCGGGACGTCTGAGTGGTCTGGAGGCGCTGAGGTGGGCCCTCTGGGGCGGTGAGGTGCCCCGTTCTCTTGCTTAGTTAGCCTTCCTCACCAAACAGCAATCTTTTTCAATGAGCAAAGACGCCGAAGGAGTCCTGAATAATGGTTAATGACTCTTGAAACAACCAAGTTGAAAGTTGGTATGTGAAATAATAAATGACTCCATAGTCTATACATATATATTTTTTCTGTTAAAACTGTGAGTCTAGAAGCTCACCAGCTTTATTTCTTCTTTCTATGTATCCTATGAAATACTTCAATAAAAATATTTAGAAAAAAAAAAAGAAAGTAAGAAGAGCAGAGAAGAATAGACAATAGAACACCAACCGCTATGTCGTTCACCCTCTTAGTTAACCACTTAAGGACTGGAAGGATTTCCCACTGTAGGACCAGAGCACTTTTTTCAATTTGCCACTGTGTCACTTTAACTGGTAATTGCGCGGTCATGCAATGTTGTACCCAAACAAAATTTGCGTCCTTTTTTTCCCCACAAATAGAGCTTTCTTTTGGTGGTATTTGTTCACCTCTGCGCTTTTTATTTTTTGCAATCTAAGCGAAGAAATAACAAACATTTTTAACCACTTGACGACCAAGGGCGTGTATATACCTCCTTGGATTTGAGTGGTGATATCTGAATGGTGCCTGCAGCTGCAGCCACCATTCAGATACAGTTTTTTTCAGCCGACGATTCTGAAGAAGATAAAAGTAGTCTTAGCGGCGCATTCACCGCAAGATCACTTTTATCAGCGGCGGGAGAGGTGCCCCCTCTCCCTCCGCTTTCCCGTCATCTCAGCCGCTTACCGGACCCGCCAGCAGCGGCGGAGATGATCGCATCTGTCCCCCCCAGTGTCCGTGAGCCGACTCCATAACATGGTGGGGCGGAAATTACGTCAGAAGTCATGTCCGCCCAACGGTCTTAAAGGGCCCTGTTTTTTTTTTTTGGGCTGTCATTTTTTTCAATTTTTTTTTTTTTTTTGCATTTTAGTGCAAATATGAGATTTTAGGTCTTTTTGACCCCAGATCTCATATTTAATAGGTCCTGTCATGCTTTTTTTCTATTACAAGGAATGTTTACATTTATTGTAATAGAAATAAAAGTGATCAATTTTTTTTAAAAAAAAAAAAGAACAATGTAAAAATAAAAAGTAAAAAGCAAAATAAATAATTAAAAAAAAAAATGTAAAACACTCCGTCCCCGCAAGCTCGCATGCAGAAGCGAACGCATACATAAGTCCCGCCCACATATGAAAATGGTGTTCAAACCACACATGTGAGGTATCGCCACGATCGTTAGAGTGAGAGCAATAATTCTAGCACTAGACCTCCTCTGTAACACAAAACTGCTAACCTGTAGAATTTTTTAAACATCGCCAATGGAGATTTTTAAGTTGCAAAGTTTGTCGCCATTCCGCGAGTGGACGCAATTTTGAAGCATGACATGTTGGGTATCATTTTACTCGGCGTAACATTATCTTTCACAATATGGAAAAAAATGGCCTAACTTTACTGTTTTTTTTAATTTTTTAACTAAAAAAACAGAATTTATTTAAATAAAAGCACTCTTGGAAGACCGCCGCGCAAATACGGTGTGACATAAAATTTTGCAATGACCGCAATTTTATTCTCTAGGGTGTTAGAAAAAAAAAAACATATATCATTTTTGGGGTTCTAAGTAATTTTACAGCAAAAAAAAAATGTTTTTAACTCGTAACCACCGAACCCAAAAAACAGGCTCGGTTGGTAAGTGGTTAAATAGATGCTGTTTTCTACTTTTTGTTATTAGAAAAATACAATAAACTAAATTTTAGTTATACATTTTTTCAAAAATGCATTCAGCCACATGTCTCGGGTAAATAAAGTAAATTAGCGTATATTTATTGGTTTGCGCAAAAGTTACAGCGTCTACAAACTAGGGTACATTTTTTGGAATTTGCGCAGCTTTTATTTTATGACTGCCTATCTTATTTCCTGAGGTACTATAATGGAAGGGCAGTAAACCCCCCCAAATGACCCCATTTTGGAAAGTAGACACCCCAAGTAATTTGCTGAGAGGCATGTTGAGTCCATTGAATATTTAATTTTTTTGTCACAAGTGATTGTGTATTTTTTTTTGTTGTCATTTTTCAAAGTTGTCACAGAAATTATACATTGCTCACACATGCCATAGGTAAAATACATTTTGCTGCTTCTCCTGAGTATGAGGATACCCCATGTGTGAGTCTTTTTGGGAGCCTATCCGCATACAGGACCCCAAAAACCAATCACCGCTTTCCGGATTTCTAAGGGCGAAAATGTATGCCATGTTAGGCATGTTGAGTCAAGTGAAAGACTTGAATAATTGTAAAAAAGATCTACATGTTCTGGAAAGAGATTATGCATGTAAATACGATTGTCTGCATATATTTTAGGTTGGCAATAGAAAATGTGAACCTGCAGTCAAATTATTCTTACTACTTAGACTGAAATGTAGAGTACATTGGTTGTGCTTGGTAATGGCAGGCACGCCCGTTTGTGCAAGTGCGCAATAGCGCTTCTTATGTAAATATGGTTTGACACGCACCTTATTTTTTGATAAATGTCTTGAGTCCTGTTTTTTGTGCAATTTCTCCAATTTCTTCAGTGCACCACAGGCGCAGGTCTTTAGTAAATCAACCCCTTAGTGTCAGAAAAGACTTGGTGGTTGAAGTGGTTAGAAGAGTGGGTGATGTGTGGCATAGGCTTCTAATGTTGGGCATAAAATGCCAGGACAGTTCGAAACTCCCACAAATTACCCCATTTTGGAAAGTAGACACCCCACGCTTTTTGCTGAGAGGCATGTTGAGTCAATTGAATATTTTATTTTTTTGTTGCAAGTGATTGAAAAATGACAAAAAAAAAAAAATCACAAAGGTGTCACTGAAATGATATATTGCTCACACATGCCATGGGTATATGTGGAATTACACCCCAAAATACATTCTGCTGCTTCGGGGATACCCCATGTGTGAGACTTTTTATGAGTCTATCCATGTATGGGACCCCAAAAACCAATCACCGCCTTCAGAATTTCTAAAGGCGAAAATGTATGCCTTCACCCTACACTACCTATCATAGTTGCGGAGGCCATAAAATGCCCAGATAGCACCCCCCCCCCCCCCCAAATGACCCAATTTTCATTCTTCTTACAGAAATTTGGCTACTTTTCACTTCGCAATTTCCACAACTTTAAATTTACTGAAAACTATCTATTATTCTCAACTACTTTTATACATTACAAGCAGTGCAGCCATATCACTCCTCCATAAACTATACAATCTGATTGTACAATGATTGTATCTACTCATCTGTGTGAGCAACTAATCTCTCCATACACTATTCAATCTGATTGTACAACGATTGTATCTACTCATCTGCCTGAGCAACTAATCTCTCCATGCACTATACAATATGATTGTACAACGATTGTATCTACTTATCTGCCTGAGCAACTAATCCCTCCATACACTATACAACAATTGTATCTACTCATCTGTGTGAGCAACTAATCTTGCCCATATACTATACAATCTGATTGTACAACGATTGTATCTACTCATCTACCTGAGCAACTAATCTCACCCATACACTATACAATCTGATTGTACAATGACTGTATCTACTCATTTGCCTGAGCAACTAATCTCTCCACACACTATACAATCTGATTGGCCAAGTCTCGCACTACACATCATTAGAATCAACGGTTGTGGAATTATTTTGCGCATACATTCTATATACGGAGAATGAGCATTGGGCACTTGCTCATTGTAATGCTGATCTGCAAGTAAAACATCTTAATGAGCTTTCCATTAGCACATGGAGTATATTGCTTCCAGATTTAGTTCAATCATTAATTTAGGTAAATGAAGTAGGGAATGTTTGCTGCGCATGTGCGCATTTTCGCGCCAAAATTCATTGCCCTATGTTATATAAGGGAGGAATGTTTGTGGAGGTTTGCCTAAAGTTAGACCACCCTGTTCTGTGTATACTATGTTATTTGGGAATCTATTTTATTACTGCTTAGAATTGTTGATTGTTTTGGTAACTATTCAAAATATATAGGAATCATTTTTCAATCCTTTTTCAGCTGCTTCCTATTTTGATCTTAAAATTCTTAGAACGTGTTGCATGATCCACATAAGACAGGGAGGTGTATGTATATAGGTGGAGGTATATGTATATAGGTGGAAGTATACGTATATAGGTGGAGATATATGTATATAGGTGGGAGTATATGTATATAGGTGGAGGTATGTGTATATAGGTGGTGGTATATGTATATAGGTGGAGGTATGTGTATATAGGTGGGGGTATATGTATATAGGTGGAGGTATATGTATATAGGTGGGGTATATGTATATAGGTGGAGGAATATGTATATAGGCGGGGGTATATGTACCGTATATAAGTGGAGGTATATCTATATAGGTAGAGGGATATGTATATAGGTAGGGGTATGTATATAGGTGGAGGTATATGTATATGTATATAGGTGGGGGTATATGCCTATAGGTGGAGGTATATGTACTGTATATAGGTGGAGGTATATGTATATAGGTGGGTTATATGTATAGGTGGAGGGGTATGCATATAGGTGGGGGTATATATATATAGGTGGAGGTATATGTATATAGGTGGGGGTATATGTATATAGGGGGAGGTATATGTATATAGGTGGGGGTATATGTATATAGGTGGAGCATACGTATATAGGTGGAGGTATATGTATATAGGTGGGCGTATATGTATATAAATGGAGGTATATGTATATAGATGGAGGTATATGTATATAGGTGGGGGTATATGTGTATAGGTGGGGGTATATGTATATAGGTAGATGTATGTGTATATAAGTGGGGTATATGTATATAGGTGGAGGTATGTGTATATAGGTGGAGGCATATGTATATAGGTGGAGGTATGTGTATATAGGTGGAGGTATATGTATATAGGTTTAGGTATGTGTATATAGGTGAGGGTATATGTATATATAGGTGGAGGTATATGTATATAGGTGGAGGTATGTGTATATAGGTGGGGGTATATGTATATAGGTGGAGGTATGTGTATATAGGTGTGGATATATGTATATAGGTGGGGCATATGTATATAAGTGGAGGTATATGTATATAGGGGGGTATATGTATATAGGTGGAGGTATATGTATATAGGTGGGGGTATATGCATATAGGTGGAGGTGTATGTATATAGGTGGATGGATCTGTGTTTAGGCTAATGGCTTGCCTTTTTCTTTCATACTGTATACCTACTTGGCTCTTTGAAAGTATATGCATCTGTCTCATTTTGTTAGCTATGTTCTAAACAATTGTGTTTGTCCTCAGTGTTATCCCTTTTCTATGTGGTATTGTTTTTTTTTCTGTGTGTAGGTAACCTTCTAAAGATGTTTCCAACTTTGGAGTAAATACATTTTCACAGTGCTGTTTATTTGACATTTATTTATCTTACCCACTTTTTTTAATTGTGTGAACTTACATATCAATCCACATAATTTATTTGCAAACTGGTAATATATTCATTTTTTATGTTGTAAATACCAAAACTTTCCTTTTCTTTTTTTTTTTACTAGTAATTGTGCAGATCTGCAATTTTTATCGGGACTGTGATATTGCGGCTGACAAGTCTGACATTTTTGACACTTTTTTGAGACCAATGTAATTTATACAGCGATCAGAAATTTAAATATCCACTAATTACTGTATAAATGTCATTGGCAGGGAAGTGGTTAACCTGCAGGGGGAGATTTAGGGGTTAACTGTGTTCCCTAGGTGTGTTCTAACTGTGAGGGGGCAGGGCTGCCAGGGGCATAATAGATCTAACTGATTCCAGTGACAGGTAGAGGTGAGCGAACCCAAACTGTGGGGTGTCTGTGACCCGGACCCGAACCCGGACATTTGAAAAAAAGTTTGGGTTCGAGTTCTGGGTTCGGGTATTTGATCACGCATATTGAATACAACAAGCGTTTCACTGGTTTGCCCTTAGAAGCCATCACAGCCATGCCTACTAATGGCATGGCTGTGATTTGCCAGTGCATCATGTGACCCAGCCTCTTTATAAGCTGGAGTCACTTAGTGCTGCAAGTCATATGCTCTCTGGGTAGTGTAGGGAGAGGATGCTGCCGGTGCTGTGAGGGACAGATTGCAGATAGATAGATAGGCAGAGATTACTACAACTACTGCTTTGAGGGACAGATTGCAGACCTCATCCTGCATTACAGAACGATCTGACTGGACTAGGTAGAGTCTACTGCTTTGAGGGACAGATTATTGTTCTAAAATCATCGCCTACCCCTATAGGGTCAGGTTCCTGCTGTTGCTGTAAGGGACAGATTATTGTTCTAAAATCATTTTGCAGCACTCTAGCACTTTCCAGGACTTTTTTACAGTCATTTTTGTGCCGAAAAGTTTGGGTCCCCATTGAATTCAATGGGGTTTGGGGTAAAGTTCGGGTCAAGTTCGGTACCGAACCCGGACTTTTTCCCGAAGTTTGGCTGAACCCACCGAACCCGAACATCCAGGGGTTCGCTCAACTCTAGTGACAGGAATCAGTAGGTCTCTTACATGCCACCCCGTTTTTCTTCTCTGCCAGGCAATTGCAGACATCGAGTCCACCAGACCCGCGGCCACACTGCTGCAGGGTGTGGCGGGCATTAGAGCACGCTGCCGGCGAGCCGCCGTTTATAAACAGCGATTTATGGGACAGCGCCACTCTGCAGCAGTAAATGTACGTGAGCCGGTTGGGAAGTGGTTAAAGCAGAGCTGCAGGCTCCCTCAGATCAAAATAAAAGTCAGCAGCTACAAATACTGTATCTGTTGACTTTTAATATTAGGACAGTTACCTGTCCGTGAATCCAACAGTGTCTTTACCCGAGCCGACTTTTCAATTGGCTCTCAAGTGCTGGCTCCACCATCTTGGCTATGGTAAACCAGCAGTGAAGCCTTTCAGCTTCAAAGCCAGTTATCCACTGTACATGATGCGCGCTTTATGAATGGTCTGGTGGCGGGGGAAGGAAGAGGGGCTGAACTTCCACCTGAATGTTTTGCAAGTGGGAGCGGGTACCTATCAAATCAAGGTACCCGCTCCCCCCTTCCCTTCCCAAAAGGTGACAAATGTGGCAGCGGAGGGAGGTGGGGGGAGAAGGCAAACAAGTGGAGCTCTACTTTAACTTAAAAATTTTGCCCCATTTAACAGGTGTGGTACTGCTTGCGGTTCCAGCTGGGAGAAATCCACCTTCAGGTCCTCCACTTGGATGTATTTTTGGAAAGTGGCTATGTTGTGGTGCAAGGCAAGAACTGGCATCAAGGACTCACAGATGACAAGGCACGGAGCGGCCTGCCGTACACCGTATCACTCAGGTAACAGCCACCATCTTGCGGCCTGCACACTATCACCAGCCTAATCCGGGCACGGATTAAGCCATCACATGGCCGCAGTGACACCATCGGCTTCCCCGCAACCTCCTCTCCCTGCCCAGCTGGGTATTAAGACGATCACCTGGGATTGAGTCCCGGGAAGGCCGCAACACCGCCACCTTCAGAGAAAACGGCCGCCATCTTGCGGCCCGTGCATCGTCAACGGCCTATTTCACCGCCATCCGGGTGTGGATTACACATCCACACGGCCGCAGTAACATCACATGCTTCCCCGCAGCCTCCTCTCCCTGTCCAGCCGGGTACCAAGCCGTTCGCCCGGGACTGACACTCGGGAAGGCCGCCACACCATCATCCTCAGGGAAAGCAGCTGCCATATTGCAGCCCGTGAATCATCAATGGCCTAATCCACTGCCATCTGGGCTTGGATAAGTCTGCTGCACAGAGGAATCAAACCCACCTGCAATCCCGCAGTCTCCTCACTTGGTCAAGCTGAGTGTTGACGTGATTAGGTCACAGCGGGGCCACATCACTGCTGCCCTCAGTGAGAACGGCCGTCATCTTGCAGCCCTCTGCCACCACAGCCTTCATCTGTCACCACCTGTGGCCTAAAAGGCTAGTTACACTCCTTAGTGGCATCCTTTGTCCACCTGAAGATCGCCTCTCCTCCTTGAGCCGCAAATTTCCTCGCAACCTTCAAGGATTACACCAGGACAGCTCTCTCAAGCACTATCATCAAGAATAGCGGCAGCCATCTTGGGGCCTACCACTCCGCATTTCATCTTGAAAGTCTTCAAAGTGCAGTCTTCTACCCAATCCCTCCTGGAAAGGCCTGTTCTCTTCTCAAGTCTAGCTGCAGTCAGCTGAGCATTTCCGGGGACCGAACGCAGTCCTGCTGGCTCCTCTGTCACTCAGCCCACACAGTCCCCTACTACGAGATGCTTCAAGCAAAATCTGGGGCAAAGTGGTATGCCCAACTCTAAAACCCCCCAACAGGGATCACATCGCTGCATATCTGATTTTTTCACCAAAGACACAATCCCAAAACGGACCTAACACAACTCTTCCTCTTATGTCCTCCTCGACATCTGCAGGACCTCAGGTACCTTCCGCCTCTCCTGAAGAGATGGACAGTTTAGAGCAATGCACCCATCCGCTCCAAGCAACCACCCCTGATAGGGGTAAAAGGGCAGCACAATCACCAGCACCTTCCCCCTCCAAAGTACCTCTTTATGAGAAACAACATTGGAGCAGTGAACAAGACAGTTCAAGCTCTCATGATTCATTACTGGCTCTTGCCACTAGTGACCAAACCGGCCTCAGAACACATGTTAAAATTGATGCTTCTCTCACTACAGAACGACCTCAGAAATGAGCTTCAATCATCCCTGACAATGCTTCACACCAGAGTGGAACAAGTAGAGGACTGTACTGACACTTTGGAAAGGCAAGTAGCGGAACAGGCCTCTAAACAGCAAGAATCCTCAGAAGCAATCCTCCATCACGTGGAAGATATACATTATCTCCAGGCTAAAGTGGCTGACCTTGAAGATCGTTCCAGGAGGAACAACACAAAATTCAGGATAATTCCTGAATCAGTCAAGCCTTTAGAACTTACATCATACCTCCAACAGTTGTTCCTCAAGCTCATACCACAACTAACACAATCCGAAATGATGACTGACCGAGCACACAGAATCACAAAACCTAACTACCTACCAGAGACAGTTCCGCGAGATGTCCTAGCTCGCATACACTTCTATCAAGTCAAAGAAAAGCTCATGTCTGCATGAGTAAATCCCTTCCAGACCCTTATGCCAACATCTCGCTCTACACGGACATATCCACAGCAACGGCCAGGAATAGAAGGGAATTTGCTCAGGTTACCTCAATTCTTCGAGATCGCAACATACCTTACAAGTGGGGTTTTGCGGCTAAACTGATTGTCACGTACCACAGTCAACCCACGAATATCTTCTCCCCTAAAGAAGGTATGAAACGCCTGCTGAACTGGGGAATCATCTCCTCTCCACCTCCGCACCTGGAAAAACAGAGATCTCGACCACCCACCTGTGGTCGCCCATTCTCATATCAATCCCAAGGGCGAGATCAGCAACATTACTAATGCTTGGCTGCTTTCAGGCTCCTGCCTGTCATTATAAGCATCAAGGTCCTAAAATCCAATGAGCAACCCAGTTTCAGTTGAGTATTTTCTCCTCATCGGTTGTTTTTGTTCTCTATCGGCTTCCTTTGTAACCCCCAGGTTATAGAAAATTGCTACGCACTTTAAGTTGATCGCATTAATAGTATATATGTTACTGGCAATCTGTATTATTGCTATTTAAGTTTGTTTTTTGTTTTTTTCCATTTTTGTGCCATCCAACAAAGGTATAGCGTTGTTCTTTTAATATTTCTTATTTTTAATTTTTCATTCACAGCTGCATACACTAACATCGCTGAATAGCAGGTGTCCTCCTCGGTATCTCCCCCTAAAGTCTATCTCTGAACTAGCTACTCTGAGCCATGGCCCTTAGCATAACTTCCCTAAATGTCAAGGGGCTTAACTCACCCTTCAAGCGCCAACTATTTTGGAAAGAGGCATCAACCAGCAAGACAGATGTCATCTGTGCCCAAGAGACACATTTTGCTGCATCTAAGCCACCTGCAGCCACAAATTATTTCCTCTTTGCTTTATGGCAAATGCGCCTAAGAAAAAAGCAGGAGTCTTAATAGCTATCCGCTCCTCGTGGCATTTAAATTACTACACTCCGAAATTGACCCGTTAGGAAGATACATTATCCTACATGCCACCTTTAACAGGAACAATTCTACCAGACAGTAGTAGGAAAATTGTCACCCTTTAGACAACACCCCCCCCCCCCATTATCTGCGGGGACTTTAATCAAGTAGTAGACACATCCTTAGACTCCTCCAACCCCTTGCGGTAACAAACCGCAGCCCTTTCAAAGTTCCTCTCTTCTGAAGAACTGTACGATACGTGGCGATGTCTACATGGTACTGAAAAGGACTTCACCTTCTATTCACATACGCATAAAGCTTATTCCAGGATAGACATGTTTCTGGTAGATAAATTCACGCTTCAAGCAGTACAAGAGGCCATGATTGGCAATATCACATGGTCCGACCATGCCCCAATTTCACTCAAAGTGTTTCCCCCAGATTACGTACCCACAGGGAAAAGGTGGAGACTCAACACCTCCCTATTGATAATTCCACCATAATGCCAATTCTGTTACAAACCCATTTACCTGCTGGAATGCCCACAAGGCCGTGATAAGAGGTCTTCTTATAAAGTTTGGGGCCCAGGAAAAAAGGAAACGCAATGCCACCACAGCCAAGCTCTTAGAACAAATTAACACCCTTGAAAAAGCACATAAGGCAATGCTATCTTCCTCCTTGGAACAGGATTTAAATAATGTTAGGAAGTCCCTGAGTGACCACCTACATTTCAATTTTGATCTAGCCCTGAAAAGATTTAAACTAAATTTTTACACCCACCATAGCAAACCAGAGGCCCACCTCGCAAAGCAACTTAAAAGACACTTTGTCCACGCAAAGATCCCATACCTGCTCTCTGCAGACCAATCTCGCCTTTCTAACCCTAAAGACATAGCTGACCGTTTCAGTCAATTTTATGCCAAACTATAATATAGCCTCCTCGGGAGAAGCTGATGCACCCACCCTGAGTGATATAGCGTGTTTCCTGGATCACCTGAGGTTACAATCCCTCACCCATGAGCAGCGTGTAAATATCTCAGAACTCTTTACTGAGTTGGAGATCAAAAGTGCCATAGCCTCCTTACCACTCCATAAAGCTCCTGGTCTAGATGGTCTTTGTAATGAATATTATAAACAACTTATGAACACATTGAACCCATTCCTCTGCCAAGCATTTAACCACACGCTCTTGACTGGCTCAATTCTGGAAGAAGCCCTGGAAGCTACTATAACCACCATCCCTAAACCAGGCAAGCCAACAGCAGACCCAGCCAGTTATAGGCCAATATCACTGCTAAATACAGATACAAAGCTTTTTGCCAAACTCCTTGTGTCCCGCATAGCCACGGTAATCCCCCAACTAGTTCATCCAAATCAAGTTGGATTTATGAACGGGAGGCAGGCATCAGATGGCACAAGGAGGTATATTAATTTACTTCAGTGGGTGGAGCGCAATCAAACGCCTTCTCTGTTCATCTCCTTAGATGCGTGGAAGGCATTCGACAGAGTTGGCTAGAAATTCCTACAGGCACTACTAGTAAAATTTGGCTTCTCAGGTCCTCTGCTTAAGGCTGTAATGGCTCTATACTCTGCGCCATCTGCCAGGGGGATTAATTTGGGTATCTTCTCAGAACCTTTTAAAATCTCAAACAGCACAAGGCAGGGTTGCCCCCTTTCACCATTAATTTTCTCACTTATCATGGAGCCTTTAGCTCATTCCATACGCTCCAATGACTTAATTAAAGGCATCTCCATTGACACCTATGATCACAAAGTCGGTTTATACATGGATGATGTGATTATATCCATCACTGAACCTCAGCTATCGCTCCCACATCTTCACCAAATGCTGGATCTTTTCAGTAGGGCTTCTCTATACAAAATCAACTACACAAAGTCTGCCATGTTAGGTGTTAATTTAGACTCTAAAACTAAACATAACCTCACTAAATTGACGTTCTTTTCCTGGGCCCCAAACTCTACACTTCCCTACCTGGGTATCTCTCTGACCTCACCTTCCTCCCATTTGCTACCACTAAACTATGCTCAACTACTGAGCAAAATTCAAAAGACTATACAAGACCTTAAACATGTTCAGGCCTCTTTGGAAGGACGCATCGCGCTTTCCAAAAGGTATCTGTTGCCACAAATCCTTTATTGCTTTCGGAAACTACCTATACCTTTCCTCCGCTCTCAACTAGACAAATTACAAGCGACAGTATCTTCCTTCATAAGGAGTGGTAAGCATCCTAGGCTTAAGAGAGCGACCCTATGTTCTTCAATTGTCTCTGAAGACATGGGTGCACCCAATATTACTGCCTATTATAAAGCAACCATCCTAGAACAAGCTAAAAGTTGGTGGACTCCAGTGACTCAATTCCCATGGCTACAAATTGAGCAATCAGTCCTAGCAACTAATCCTAAACTAACTCTCTCAGCATTACTGGTACAGAATCATAAGCAACATTCCTTTCTTTACAGTGTCAACGCTACAATCAGAAAGTGGCATTCTATCCTACAAGCGTTGGGAGGAATATCACCTATTGTACTGAAAGTACTGCCTCTGCTAACGTTGCAATCTATCCTGCCTGACATCTCGTTAATCAATTGGTCACAAGCTGGAATCACCTCACTGGACCACTTATATGACAACGCCACACTCCTTTCTTTCCAACAACTGAGGGATAAATTTCAGATACCAGCTAAGGACCTATTCAAATGCTTTAGAGTACGCTGGAGGGCTGATGGACAAAAGGGTACAAGTATGCATATTTGGTGGTCGTGTCCTAAACTGTCATCCCTCTGGCAGGATATCAGCAAATTATTAACGGATTTGATCCACAGACCAATAATCCTCACCCTGCAACTGATCTTGTTTGGGTTAGACTTTGATTCCTGGCCTGCACCTTCTCACGCCCTACTGACCCATATACTCATTGCCATTAGACTTTCCATCGCCAGAAAATGGAAAGCCCCGGAACCTCCTTCTATATTCGATGTCCTCTCCTCCCTGAATGATCAGGGACTCATGGAATACATGTTCACAAAGGCTCATTTACAAACCCCGCTGTAACAAAGAGATGGACTCTCTTGATAGAACACCCCAAGTGCACACTATCAGTCTAAGCAGCTATTTCTTTGGAGCTACTAATGCATGTTGACCTTAACTGCTATTTCTTTGTCCGTTATGCTAGGCATTGACTTTCTGTCATATGCACCTGCTGTTTTGTGGGATGGGGGAGAGCCATCCCCCCTGGGGGTGGCACCCCCACGCCTCCCACTCTTTTCCCTTTTATATGCTAACTGTGTTTCATTCCTGTATCCCGTTGATTCATGGCCACCAACAAATTTTGGTAAAGCTACACATCAACGGAATATTACCATACTGTTATTAGGCTGTATTTTGATATAAATAGTCTCATCTATATCTAAATGTGTTCCGCATAATTTTGTTATATGTACTGAAAAACTCAATAAAACTATTGAAACAAACAAAAAAAATAACGCATACCCACGCAGCGTCAACAAACTATACACATCTTTAAAAGCCTTTACAAGTTCCCACTTTAGATCTGCAGAGGAGGTCTATTGCTAGAATTTCTGCCCTCAAGCTGACGTTCGTAGTGATACCTCACTTGCATGGTGCAATTGCTGTTTACATACTGCACGAGACCGATGCTTGCATTCACCTTTGCACGGGGGACAGGGGTGCATTTTTTTTTCTTAATTATTCATTTTGCTTTTTATTTTATTTTTACACTGTCCTTTTCATCTTTTTTTTTTCTATAATTTTTATTGTTATCATGGAAAACATTTTTTTTGCTAGAAAATTACTTAGAACTTCCAAACCTTATATATTTTTTTTTCAAACACCCTAGAGAATAAAATGGCGATCGTTGCAATACTTTTTGTCACACAGTATTTTTTGGGAAAAATTTCACTTTTTTGAGTTAAAAAATAAGACACCAGTAAAGTTCAGCCAATTTTTTTGTATATTGTGAAAGAGGATGTTACGCCGAGTAAATAGATATCATACATGTTACGGTTGAAAATTGCGCACACTCGGGGAATGTACTTAAAAATCTCCATAGACAACGCCTTAAAAAATTTTATCGGTTACCAGGTTAGAGGTGCAGAGGAGGTCCTTTGCTAGAATTATTGCTCACACTCTGGCAATACCTCATGTGTGGTTTGAACACCCCTTTCATATGCCACTATTTTCAAATGCCACTATTTTACCACTCTTATTAACACCTTCTCATCCAGTCCCCGTCAACTCTTCTCTACCTTTAACTCCCTACTTCGTCCTCCACCGCTTCCACCCACTAACACACTCACTGCCGTTTGGTGTGTACTCCATAACGGTCTCACACTCGTTATTAAGATCGTTTCCTGGAGGAGACGTGGAGATTGGACCATTGGCTATTTTAAAAAATTCCGCAACAGATACCTCTAAAAATTCATGTAAGGGGCTCACACGCGTTAAAAGTTGGCATTGTACATACTATAGATAAATGAGCCGCATTGTAGGAGAAAGTGTTATATGTTTTTTTAACCGACTTGAAATGACCACAGAATAAAAAATTGAGTTTTTTCACTTTAAAAAGGGTTTTTTATGACACACTGTTTTTCATAACGTTGCTAGCGGTAAAATAAGAGATCCCACAAACTTTTTTTTTAT
>BLSH010098618.1:4043149-4054649 GCA_018402905.1 Glandirana rugosa | reverse complement strand
ATCATGGTACACAACAAGTGTTTTTCGTAACGTTTTGGGGATCTGTTGTGTGCGGTCGTACCTTGTATTGCACTTCCCCGGGTTTGTCTACACAATGGGACAATGTAGAATTTATTTGTATATTTAATTTAATTTTGAAAATTTATTTATCTCTACCCTTCTTATTAGATTAAAACGACGTTTTAGTAGTTAAAGTGGTTACCACTTTAAAGTAGTGTCTCCTTTGAGAGTTGAAATTTCTTTTTTAACGTCGCGGGTTTATCATACTGTTTTACTAGTATTTATCACTATATTTTTCTCCACATACATATTATCTGTCGTTATCAGGGTTTCTCTGCCTCCCAAGTTGGGACTATTGCTGTCTATTATACATACACCTCTTTTTATATCACTATTTATGATCATTTTGTCATACTATTTGGGCGCTGCAATTTTTTCTTTAAAGTTGAGAGTTTCCTCTGTGATGAAATTTCACCATTGGTGAAATTGATGATTTTGCAGCAAAATTAGATTATTCTTCCCATCTCTATTTATTTAAAAGTTTTAATTTAATTTATATGTTTATTTAAGATGTAACAGGGTAACACATCTGTTTGGGCCCCTTCACGTTATGTTCCATGCTGGCGTGTGTTGTCTAGGGGTTTTGCAATGCTTTTTGTGAACAACACATGGTACTACGTGATGCATACATGTTGGCATCATGGTGGTATGTATTTGTCATAAATAGTAGAAATGGTATTATGCTGTGGACATAACCTTATGGTATGTGTATCTAATAACCCAGGTCAATACAAATCGATTATCAAATTTTTCAGTGCCATAATGTCCAGCATGATAATTAATTGCAAGATAAAATAGTGTGCTTAGCAGGAATTCCACACACCGGGATAAAAAAATGTATTCTTCCTTTATCAATATAGCCATCATTAATCAGTTCTATTCTTACATGTTTTGCAACGCTTTCCTTGAATATTATTTTGCATTTCAGTGTGCTGCTAAAATTGATTGCTTCAGTGGAATCAAGCTGAGCCACCACCAAAAGTGTGAGAGCCTGTGAAGCTTGTGGAGCCTGGAGCCTAAATTCGGCTGGAGCGACATGTAAAATATCTGACCTTGTTAACAGGCGCTGCTTTGTCCATGTACAGTATCTCACAAAAGTGAGTACATCCCTCACATTTTTGTAAATATTTTATTTATCTTTTTTTGTGACAACACTGAAGAAATGACACTTTGCTACAATGTAAAGTAGCGAGAGTACAGCTTGTATAACAATGTAAATTTAGTGTAAAGCCATTCATGTCTAAACCGCTGGCAACAAAAGTGAGTACACCCCTAAGTGAAAATGTCCAAATTGGGCCCAAAGTGTCAATATTTTGTGTGGCCACCATTATTTTTTTAGCACTACCTTAACCCCCTTGGGCATGTTCAACAGAGCTTCTCAGGTTACCACTTGAGTCCTCTTCCACTCCTCCATGACGACATCACAGAGCTGGTGGATGTTAGAGACCTTGCGCTCCTCCACCTTCCGTTTGAGGATGCTCCACAGGTGCTCAATAGGGTTTAGGTCTGGAGACATGCTTGGCCAGCCCATCACCTTTGCACTCAGCTACTTTAGCAAGGCAGTGGTGGTCTTGGAGGTGTGTTTGGGGCCATTATCATGTTGGGATACTGCCCTGCGGCCCAGTCTCTGCAGGGACAGGTTCATGCTCTGCTTTAGTATGTCACAGTACATGTTGGCATTCATGGTTCCCTCAATGAACTGTCGCTCCTCAGAGCACTCATGAAGCCCCAGACCACGACACTCCCACCACCAGGCTTGACTGTAGGCAAGACACACTTGTCTTTGTACTTCTCACCTGGTTGCTGCCACACACGCTTGATACCATCTGAGCCAAATACATTTATCTTGGTCTCATCAGACCACAGGAAATTGTTCCAGTAATTCATGTCCTTAGTCTGCTTGTCTTCAGCAAAATGTTTGTGGGCTTCCTTTTGCATCATCTCTAGAAGAGGTTTCCTTCTGAGATGACAGCCATGCAGACCAATTTGATGCAGTGCGTGGCATATGGTCTGAGCACTGATAGGATGACCGCCCCCCACCCCCGCCAACCTCTGTAGCAATTCTGGCAGCACTCATTCTTCTATTTCCCAAAGATAACCCCGGGATATGACGCTGAGCATGTGCACTCAACTTCTTTGGTCGACCATGGTGAGACCTGTTCTGAGTGGAATGTGTACTGTTTAACTACTGTATGGTCTTGGCCACAATGCTGTAGCTCATTTTCAGGGACTTGGCAATCTTCTTATAGCCTAGGCTATCTTTATGTAGAGCAACAATTCTTTTTTTCATTTCCTCAGAGAGTTCTTTGCCAAGAGGTGCCATGTTTAACTTCCAGTGACCAGTATGAGAGAGTGAGAGTGATAACACCAAATTTAACACACCTGTTCCCCATTCACACCTGAGACCATGTAACACTAACGAGTCACATGACACCGGGAAAATAGCTAATTGGGCCCAATTTGGACATTTTCACTTAGGGGTGTACTCACTTTTGTTGCCAGCGGTTTAGCCTTGTGTTGAGTTATTTTGAGGGGAAAGCAAATTTACACTATTATACAAGCTGTACACTCACTACTTTACATTGTAGCAAAGTGTCATTTCTTCAGTGTCACATGAAAAGATATAATAAAATATTTACAAAAATGTGAGGGGTGTACTGACTTTTGTGAGATACTGTATATATGGTAATTTTGTGATGCAATAGCTCTTACCAGAGCACATCTTCATGTACATTGTTAACCAAATAGAATAAATGAAGAAAATGTAGAAATAATAAAGATATTGTTTCAGTAGTTAGGGGCATATTTATGTAGCGGTACCCCCACAGGGGCTGCTGAATGTAGTGGTTCACCTGTCTCCCTGCCCAACCTGGCATTAATCTCTCAGACACTCAGAGACATAGAACAGTCCATTAACTTTATTTCTTTGTTTTATTGAGGGAATTGAACTTGGATGGGGTAAAGGGAATATGGGAAACCCAATTTGTAGAACATTGCTTGGGGCCACTATATACACTCTAGTATCAGTGGCGGGTGGTGATTTTAAGTTGGGAGGGTGGGAAACAACCACCCCCCCTGCGGCACCTCAAAACCCCCCAACCCCCCCCCCCCCCCGCTGTCTGCTGGTCCCCCGGTACTCACCCCTTCAGCGGCAGGGCACATCATGCGGGGATCGTCGGCCATTGGGCGGGGATATTCGGGCACACAACGGCGGGGATCGGCGGGCACATCAGGCAGGGGATCAGGCTAAGGCTCCTGTGTCCTATTCTCTTATGTGATCATGCAGCGCATTTCCTCCCCTCCTCCAATAGACATCCAATAGGATCACCTGTCCTTTTAGCCAATCGGGTGATGGGTATCAGACCTGCTTCCCGATTGGCCGGGAGGACGATTAGTGTTGCAACAGCGTATATTCATTCGCTGTTGCAACACACCTGTGTGGGCTCCGGGTGCAATGCTCTGCATCCCGAGCCCACCCTATTTTGAAGCCTATTAGAGCCTCTGGCTTTAATCAGGTGCTCTCTCAGGTGTGTCTCCCCAGTCCTCTCAACTGTGCCTTTCACTCACCAGCCCTTTTGGCTGCAACTGGTGGTTCCTCTCCCTGAAGACTCACTCGGCAGTACACTCTACCGCTGTCCTCCTTTGCTGCTCTGGACCAGGACACCTCCATGTTTTCTTGGAGTGCCGTATCCGCACCCGAGCCAGGGCCCAAGGTCACCGCCCCCCAGACTGGGGCTCCCTCCAAAGTCCCGACAGCCTCAGTACTCTATCTCCATCCATTCCTGCCGACAACTCCTCCCCAGCTGGGCTGATCCTGGGTATTAAAGGAGGCCTGCCCCCTGCCAATCCTAGTTGGGGATTGGTCAGGGGTCCCCGGAATACCCCAGGCAGCTCCACCTCTCCTCTCCTCCTCTCTTTCCAGAAAGCCCTGGAAAGAAGAGGGAGGTCTCAGTGAGACTGCCTGTCAGTCACCAGCTTTACACTAAGCCACTTCCAGCCCAGAATGGAGCTAGCTGCCAGCTAGGCCTGCCTAAATTTTCCTACTCTCTTAGAAAAATCTAACCTCTAGAACCTACCTACCTACCTAGAGGGTGTTACATTTATAAAGCAGTGAATGTGAAACATTCACTGCAGGTGTATGCTCCAGGTGCATGTGTTTTAAAATATTACAATTAGAGTTGCCACCATTAGTTCAAGGTGTTACATTTATAAAGCAGTGAATGTGAAACATTCACTGCAGGTGTATGCTCCAGGTGCATGTGTTTTAAAATATTACAATTAGGGTTGCCACCTTTACTTCAAGCCAACCTTGAACACTTTTTTGTAGTATACACTATAGCAGAGGTCCCCAACCTTTTTGCCACCGGGGACTGGCTGCATGGAAGAAAGTTGTGCCAAGACCCGGGGGTGGGGGTAAAGGATTTTTCACTGGCAATTTTTGGGGCAATGGCTGGTGTCGGCACCATAGTTGGTATGGTGTCAAGATGATTGAAGCGCATTATTTCTATTATTACATTGTAATATAAAATGAGATAGTTCAACTCACCATAATGCAGAATCAGTGGGAGCCCTGAGTGTGTCACTTGCCACTGTCGTCTGCCACCAGATGCAGCTTGTCACTTGCCACGTCGCCTGCCACCAGATTCAGAATGTCATTTGCCATGTCTCCTGCCACCAGATGAAGATGTCACTTGCCATGCTGCCTGCCACCAGATGAGCATGTCACTTGCCATACTGCCTGCCAGCAGATGAGGATGTCACTTGCCATACTGCGTGCCACCAGATGAGGATGTCACTTTCCACACTTCCTGCTACCAGATGAGGATGTCACTTGCCACGCTGCCTGCCACCAGATGAGGATGTCACTTGCCACACTGCCTGCCACCAGATGAGGATGTCACTTGCTATGCTGCCTGACACCAGATGAGGATGTCACTTGCCATGTCGCCTGCCAGTGCCACCAGATGTGGATTATCACAGCATTGGTGGCAGCACTGGTCCATTTAGCACAGAGGCAGGCCTCTGTGCAGTGGTCGGTTCTCAGTGAAGGCAGTAGAGCGGTGATGCAGTGCAAGTGGTGAGAGATGATGTCATCTCTCTGCTCCCCCGCTGCACCTCAGTCATTGAAGAGGCCCGCTTTGTGAGTGTGGAAGAGCGGTGATGCAGGGCAGGCAGAGAGAGATGATGTCACTTCTCTTATCATCTCGTCTGCCTCTCTGATCTACCCAGCTCTCTAATCACCCACCAACCTGCCCTGCTCTCACATGCCGCCCGTCCCCTACCACACCCGCAGCCTGGCTGCAGAGAGGCCATGGCCCGGTGGTTGGGGACCCCTGCACTATAAGATTGTAAAAGACCTGGGTCACCTTAGAATGTCCCAAGGAGAGTAGTAATTCAGCACGTTATGCACACTTCAGCAAACAGTGGGTGCGACCAGTGGGAGGGACTTAAAGGGGCATAGTTAAATAAAACAAAAGCATTCTTGTGCCCATAAAATATACTTAGATTGCTGTGCCCTTTGCAGTGAGCAACCCACGCTGCAAAAGGGAAAAGGGAGGACTCTGTACACTATACTGGCCACTTCCTGTCATATCCATCCCTCTGCAATAGACTGACTCTCCCAGATGCCTGCATACAGTGAGGGAAAAAAGTATTTGATCCCCTGCTGATTTTGTACGTTTGCCCACTGACAAAGAAATGATCAGTCTATAATTTTAATGGTAGTTTATTTTAACAGTGAGAGACAGAATAATAACAGAAAAACGCATTTAAAAAAAGTTATAAATTGATTTGCATTTTATTGAGTGAAATAAGTATTTGACCCCTTTGCAAAACATGACTTAGTACTTGGTGGAGAAACCCTTGTTGGCAATCACAGAGGTCAGACGTTTCTTGTAATTGGTCACCAGGTTTGCACACATCTCAGGAGGGATTTTGTCCCACTGCTCTTTGCAGATCGTCTCCAAGTCATTAAGGTGTCAAGGCCGACGTTTAGTAACTCTAAAACCTTCAGCTCCCTCCACATATTTTCTATGGGATTAAGGTCTGGAGACTGGCTAGGCAGTTGTAATCTATGTATGTTTACCATAAAGGCTTGATTGGTGCATAAAGGGGTTAATGTGTTTTGTGACAAGCTTTCCACTGCATGTGTGTCACTTCCTATTAGTAGGGCAAATATAATTATACAGGAGAACCTACTCAGTCCGGAGCAGCCCAGTGAGGGAGCTGTACAGTAAGGACAGGTGTACTATGTGATCTATTTTCTGGCTGCATGCCCTTCTAATGGGACTTGTTACTTAGAGCATTCACAGCAATGGACTTTATGCTGTGGACTTTCTAAACTTTAGGTATGAACAGCAACCCTAGTCAGCAGCACCACTATGCAACCGAACATCCAAACATATCCACAGACAAAAGGATATATTGGGTATTATCAGTGGTGTATTTTGGTTTTGTTCTGCCCTAGGCAAGACTAAAAATGGACACCCCCATTTAAATTTGTCCCACCCCAGCCAAAATTACGCACGCCCGCGCAACATCGTCAAAGGACATAAAGTGTACTATCCATAGGAGATGCTTAAAAGCCTTTCTAAGTTACCACTTTAGATTTACAGAGGAGGTCTGGTGTTACTGCCCATGATCTGACATGATATTTCACATGTGTGGGACGATCGCTGTTTGCGTGCGTGTGGGACTGGCACGCGCGTTCGCCTTTGCGTGCGAGCATGGGAGGACTGGGGCACTTTAAAAATTTTTTCTATATATTAATTTATTTTTTACGTTTTTTTTTACACTGTTGCTTTCATTTTTTGAATCACTTTTATTGCTGTAAACAAGCTACATTTAACCCTCTGGATTAAGCAGAAGATTCACATTTAAATCTTTGGGTTATAGAGACTGAAATGTCTGCTAAGAAGTGTAACCTGGTTAACCCTTGGGGATATGAGTAAATGTGTGTGGAAAAGAAGAAGCAGTGAAAGCCAACTAACAATAGCAGTGGTGATGGTGGCAAGTGACAGAGTTCTTGATAGTGAGAGAACAGGTGGTACTTCATGCTACCCAGTTAATGGCTGGGTATCCATATTGGATCCCACTGTGGTACAAGGTCTGTCTAAGGCCCAAGCTTAGGGTCGCAAAGCCCAATCACAGTGCCCTCTGTACCCTGGGGCTGTGGGTGGGTCTTTCCTCTGTATCACTGTGGCTACAATCTCAGTCCTTGCACACAGACACTCACTGGAGGGCAAGAAGAGGGAGAGAAACTGTATGGGCAGCTGTAGCATTCCTAATGACAGCACAATTTGTGCAGAAGTGGACAGGGAGCACTGTGGACTAGGGCTACACAGGAATGTATATAGTGCCAACAGTTTACATAGCACTTTATAGCACTTTACATTCATATGAGATCCTGCTTTCAAGGAGCTTATAATCTAAGGTCCCTATCTAACATACATACATACATACAGTATCTCACATACGTGAGTACACCACTCACATTTTTTGTAAATATTTTATTATATCTTTTAATGTGACAACACTGAAGAAATGACTCTTTGCTACAATGTAAAGTAGTGAGTGTACAGCTTGTATAACAGTGTAAATTTGCTGTCCCCCTCAAAATAACTCAACACATAGCCATTAATATCCAAACTGCTGGCAACAAAAGTGAGTACACCCCTAAGTGAAAATGTCCAAATTGGCCCCAAAGTGTCAATATTTTGTGTGGCCACCATTATTTTCCAGCACTGCCTTAACCCTCTTGAGCATGGAGTTCACCAGAGCTTCACAGGTTGCCACTGGAGTCCTCCTCCACTCCTCCATAATGACATCACGGAGCTGGTTGATGTTACAGACCTTGCACTCCTCCACCTTCCATTTGAGGATGCCCCACAGATGCTCAATAGGGTTTAGGTCTGGAGACATGCTTGGCCAGCCCATCGCCTTTACCCTCAGCTTCTTTAGCAAAGCAGTGGTCATCTTGGAGGTGCGTTTGGGGTCGTTATCATGTTGGAATATTGCCCTACGGCCCAGTCTCCGAAGGGAGGGGATCATGCTCTGCTTTAGTATGTCACAATATGTGTTGGCATTCATGGTTCCCTTAATGAACTATAGCTCCCCAGTGCCGGCAGGACTCATGCAGCCCCAGACCATGACACTCCCACCACCATGCTTGACTGTAGGCAAGACACACTTGTCTTTGTACTCCTCACCTGGTTGCTGCCACACATGCTTGACACTATCTGAACCAAATACGTTTATCTTGGTCTCATCAGATCACAGGGCATGGTTCCAGTAAGCCATGTCCTTAGCCGGATTCTCTTCAGCAAACTGTTTGTGGGCTTTCTTGCGCATTATCTTTAGAAGAGGCTTCCTTCTGGGATAACAGCCATACAGACCAATTTGATGCAGTGTGCGGGATGTGGCCTGACCAGTGACAGGCTGACCCCCCACCCCTTCAACCTCTGCAGCAATGATGGCAGCACTCATACATCTATTTCCCAAAGACACCCTCTGGATATGACACTGAACATGTGCACTCAAATTCTTTGGTCGTCCATAGTGAAACCTGTACTGTTAAACCACTGGATGGTCTTGGCCACCGTGCTGCAGCTCAGTTTTAGGGTCTTGGCAATCTTCTTATAGCCTAGGCCATCTTTATGTAGAGCAACAATTCTTTTTTTCAAATCCTCAGAGAGTTCTTTGCCATGAGGTGCCATGTTGAACTTCCAGTGACCAGTATGAGAGAGTGAGAGCGATAACACCAAATTTACCACACTTGCTCCCCATTCACACCTGAGACATTGTAACACTAACGAGTCGTGCGACACCGGGGAGGGAAAATGGCTAATTGGGCCAAATTTGCACAGAAAATTTACACTGTTATACAAGTTGTACACTCACTACTTGACATTGTAGCAAAGTGTCATTTCTTCAGTGCTGTCACATGAAAAGATATAATAAAATATTTACAAAAATGTGAGGGGTGTTCTCACTTTTGTGAAATACTGCACATAGGCAAATTTGGACAGGAGTAGCAGCCAGCTAACAGTGGGAGCGGTGATGGTGACATGTGATGGAAGCCTTTATAGTATAGGAACAGGGTGCACTTCATAATGTACCAAACAATCTGTATAGGTATCAAAGGCTGATCCTTTGCTAACGTCTCGTGGGAGGGATGAAGCGCGCCAGCTGACTGCGGGTGGCGACGTAATTTTCGGCTGGTGAGGCGCAAGTGGACATTTACTTCTAGTTTCCATTCATTACAGCGTGATTTTAGATGAAAGTGGACGTTATATGTTTTCAATATAAATAAAAGGGAATTACACTATATACCTTTTTTCTGTCATCTGTTACCAACTGCATGAATACACACTGAGGACATCTTGAGTTGCAATTGGAGCTCCAGCCTGTAGGACAACAAAGCCCAGCCATCAGCACAAGTGTCTGCGACTTCTGTTATGGAAGTCCATGATATCTGGTGAGTGTAATGGCACATAAGACATAGTTTCCAACATTCTCAAAAAATGTATAGGGCCACTTTTTTGTCTGTAGGTGGTGTCTTATTATAATTAGGGGGTGGGGCATTCATTTGTAGGCGTGTCACATCATGGGGCAAAAAATGTGGCGCGCTTCACTTACATTAAATAGTGGGTGTGGCTTAAAAGGGTGTGGCTCAAATGGGTGTGGTTCGAGTCTGAGATGAATGAGGGATGGAGGAAGAAAGAAATAGGGAGGAAAGGAGAGAGAAGGAAGGAAAGAAAGAGGGATGGAGGGACGGCAGGCCCAGATCCTATACCACAATAGCAATATGTGTATTCCACATGTGTATAACAGTTTAACAATCAGCAGATAAAGATACTCCAAGCGCCTTATGTTAGCGCTTCAATCATCCCAGCACCATGGTTGTTATGGTGTCAGGATGATTGAAGCTCATTACTTCTATTATTACATTGTAATATAAAATGAAATAGTTTAACTCACCATAATGCAGAATCAGTGGGAGCCCCGAGTGTGTCACTTGACACGTCGCCTGCCACCAGATGCTATCAGGGGTCCCCTGCAGATTCCCTCCTTCCATCAGGTGTACCCAGTGGAGTCCCTCCTTCCATCAGGTGTCCCCAGCGGAGTCCTTTCTTCCATCAGGTGTCCCCAGCGGAGTCCCTTCTTCCATCGTGTGTCCCCAGCAGAGTCCCGTCTTCCATCAGGTGTCCCCAGCGGAGTCCCTTCTTCCATCAGGTGTCCCCAGCAGGGTCCCTCCTTCCATCTGCCCCCAGCGTTGTTCCTCCCTACATCTGCCCCAGTGGTGTGCCTCCTTATATCTACCCCAAGCTGGGTGGCTCCTTACATCTGCCCCCCCAGCGGTGTGCCTCCTGATATCTGCCCCAGCAGTGTGCCTCCTTGCATCTGCCACCAGCGGTGTGCCTCCTTACATCTGCCCCCAGCAGTGTGCCTCCTTACATCTGCCCCCAGCGGTGCACCTCCTTACATCTGCCCCAGCGGTGTGTCTCCTTACATCTGTCCCCAGCAGTGTGCCTCCTTACAATTGCACCCAGCGGTGTGCCTCCTTACATCTGCCACCAACAGTGTGCCTCCTTATATCTCCCTTCAGCAGTGTGCCTCCTTACATCTGCCCCCAGCGGTATGCCTCCTTACATCTGCCCCCAGCGGTGTGCCTCCTTACATCTGCCCCCAGCGGTGTGCCTCTTTACATCTGCCCAAGTGGTGTGCCTCCTTACATCTTCCCCCAGCGGTGTGCCTCCTTATATCAGCCCCCAGTGGTGTGCCTCCTTATATCACAGCTGAGCTGTCCCGACTCCCCCCTCTTCACCCAGATGCAGGTCACCCACTCCACACCGTGTGTCAGGGATACCATATGCAGGTATCCAGCAGGGATGGTCAGATCGGTTGGCTGCACTTAAAGGAATCAGGACTAGGTGTAAGGTGAAAATATGAATATATTTATTAGGCAAAAAGCATACTTCCAACACCAAACACCAGCAAACATAAACGAGCAAGTAAAAGATGAAAACACACCAAACCCCAAAATAAACACCTAACTATCTGACTAACTAAATACAAGTGAAGAAAACACACATATACAATAGGCAAACAGGAATACCAGATAAGGGGAACAGGGAGCCAGGTACTGGGAACAGAAGGAGAGCAAGGGAGCAGGAAGCAGGTTCAGGAATCAGGTCTCTTGGTCTGATTCGCAGATCGGGGATCAGAGCAGGTCAGGTTCAGGCATAGACACGGCTTGCAGGGAAAATACCAAAGCACTGGGACAGGGAGCAAGGCGGGCTTATATGGACCCAGCAGACCCATCAAGTGCAGCTTAATGACCTGTAAGCTCAATCCCCTGGGAGACACTTGCTGGTGGCCACCAGAACTACACCATTTTGTACCGGTGGTCGTTCACAGAGGGTCCCCTAACTCGAATGTC
>BLSH010098618.1:3985258-4005016 GCA_018402905.1 Glandirana rugosa | reverse complement strand
ATTAGGAGTCACTGGGACTCCTCAGACGAAGAGTACGGAGGTGTTTAAACGCCACGTACCCGAGGGAGTACAAAATTTCGGACGCTTTCCTGACTTCTTATGCACCGCTTTTCAACTTCCTAGTGATAACCAACAGCTGGGAGGAACTGGTGGCAATGTTCCTCTTTCAGAGTCTTGAGTAGGGCAGGGGTGTCTCTCACGTCTTCTACTTTAGAGAACTCCTGTACAGTCATTTTTCCTGAAACGGTCACAAGGACCGGCAAAGGCCCACCACGCGCGCGTAGGCACGCGCAAGCGCGCGAGGGCACGCGCACGCGCGCGGACACGCGCGCGTGCGCGGCCTGTGCGCGCGCACAGGCGCGCGCACGCGCACGGGAGCGCGCGAACGCGCACGGATGCGCGCGCACCACCCGGAAACGGCCAGGAACACTGGCAAAGTCCTTTTTACTGACATGTCCTCAAGAGATTTCATCTTCTGCACTCTCTGTGGGGACGGGATGAGTTCTGAGACTTTCTCCTTGTAACGGTGGTCAAGGAGGGTCGACAACCAATAGTGATCCTTCAACTTTTCGCCACGTATTCTTCAGTCCTTTCGCAGGCTTTAAAACATGAGGGAGCCCATGCACCGCAAATTTGTGGAGGCATGAGAAGCAGACTCCTCAGGGTCACTGAGGATTATAGTATCTGGAACTGCCTCCTCCCAGCCATGTACTACTCCCAAGGGTTCTGGAGATGGAAAACAATATCTTACTGTTTGACATATGTCTTCCTCTGCTTCAATGCCTCCAAAACTGCCAGAATCCTCCTCCTTCTCTCTCTCCTCTTGTGTTTTCTGTGGCATAGGTACAATGGTGTCTGCATAAAGTGGGGCTTGAGAAGAAAAGAAGTCCTCCTCTTCCTCCCGCTGCTCTGCCTCGAGTGCCCTGTCCATAATGCCACACGGAGTCTGCTCCAGGTGGAACACAACAGGGATTGTGTCACTAATGCATGCATTGTCACGGCTCTCCATCCTTGTGGTCTCCTTAAATGGTGACAGTACAGTGCATGCATCCTTTATGAGCAGCCATTGACATGGGGAAAAAACAGAGCCAGCCTGAGTCTGTTGTTGTGCCATACTCACACAGGTACTCATTGACGGCCCTCTCCTGCATGTGCAGCTGCTTCAGCATTCCCAAAGTCGAGTTCCACCTGGTGGGCATGTCACAAATCAGGCAGTTCAAAGGCAGGTGGAATACCCACTGAATTTCAGCCAACCGAGCACTGGCTGTGTATGACTAGGGATGGGCCGAATTGACCCCTGTATGGTTTGCACCAAAACTTTCGAACACCGCGAAAGTTGTGGACCCAAATAACAAACCCCACTAAAGTCAATGAGACCCGAATTTCAAACATCAAAAGTGCCCATTTTGAAGGCTTATATGCAAGTAATTGTGCATACAATGGTTATAGGGGTCCAGGTCCTGCTCTGGGGGACATGAATCAATGAAAAAAAAGTTTGTAAAAAAATGTCATTTTTAAATGAGCAGTGATTTTTATTTTTTAAAGTGAAAGCATAAAAATGAAAAAATCCTTCCACTATAGTGCCTGGGGGGGGGGGGGGGGGTTCTATTAGTCTACCTGTAAAGTGGCAGATCTGTACCATGTCTAGAATCTGCTGCAGCAATAATTGCATTCATAAAGCCAAAAAAAAAATATTTCCCCTGCAAGCTGCCTTTATTTTGCTCAGCAATAGCTGGGGATCCAGTGTGTATGATGAGGCCACAATGTAGGGCACTGGGAACAAGATCAGAGATTTTTTGGATAAATTCTGGTGTCACTTTGACTTTGTGGGTGTTGGTGGAGCCTTCACACTATAACCCTATAGAGGTACTCTTCATGAAGGCAAGAATTGGCCTTTCTGTAAACAAAATTGCAATGATATGCACCTGTCAAACAGGTGCAGAAAAATTGGCCTTAGGGTGTTGGTGGTGCCTTCCAACCGTAGCTCTACAGAGCTACTCTTGATGAAAGCAAGAATTGGCCTTCCTGTAAAAAATTGCGATGATATGCACCTGTCAAACAGGTGCAGGAAAATTGGTCTTTGGGTGTCAGTGGCACCTTCCCACCGTAACCCTACAGAGATGCTCTTGATGAAGGCAAAAAAAATTGCAATGATATGCACCTGTCAAACAGGTGCTGAAAAATTGGTCTTTGGGTGTTAATTGTACGCATGAAACCTATACCAAAAACATTCTTCCAGATGAAATAATTGAACACCCTCAAAGCTAGGCAGCCTTGAAATCCTGCAGAGATTCCACCTTCCAGAAAAAAATAATCAGTGACATAAACATCAGGGGCTTCATAGCTGGTAATCCAGAACTGATTCATTTTTATAAAAGTCAAACGGTCCACGGAGTCTGTGGACAGACATCTTCAATGTTCAGTAACAAAACCTCCTCCAGCACTGAATGTCCATTCTGAAAGCACGTTGGATGCAGGGCAGCCCAACAACTCAATAGCATACTGGGCAAGTTCTAGCCAGTGGTCCCCGAGGTAATCGTCCACCATGTTATGCAGACGCTGCCGATATGGAAGCTGACAGCCCTGGGTGGTGAGGACTAAAAAAATTACGAAATGCATCACTTAGGTGGACACCTTCTCCAACGCTCCTCTCTTGACCAACAGAAGACTCAAAACTATGTTTTCCACGACACTGTAACCTACTGGAGTCAGAAAAAACGTTCAATAAAATCCTCTTTAATGTGTCCTCAAGAGATTTTATCTTCCGCACTCTCTGTGGGGATGGGATAAGTTCTGAGACCTTCCCCTTATAGCGGTGGTCAAGGAGGGTTGCCAACCAGTAATGATCATTCTCCTTTATGCCACGTATTCTTGGGTCCTTTTGCAGGCTTTGAAGCATGAGGTTGCCCCTGTGCCTCAAATATGTAGAGGCTTGAGAAGCAGACTCACTAGGGGTCATTCAGGATTACAGCATATGTAACTTCCTCCTCCCAGCCACGTACTACTCCCAAGGGTCCTGGGGTTGGAAAACCATCACTTACAGATTGATGCATGCCTTCGTCTTCTTCGAAGCCTGCGAAAGTGCCAGAATCCTCCACCTCATCCTCTTCCCCTCTCTCCTCCTGTGTGTTCTGTGACATAGGAATGATGGTGTCTGGATAAAGTGGGCCTTGAGAGGAAAGGAAGTCCTCCTCTTTCTCCTGCTGCTCTGCCTCCAGTGCCCTGTCCATAATGCTAAGCAGAGTCTGCTCCAGCAGGAACACAACAGGAATTGTGTCACTGATGCATGCACTGTCACAGCTCACCATCCTTGTGGCCTCCTCAAATGGTGACAGTACAGTGTATGCATCCTTTATAATCAGCCATTGGCGTGGGGAAAAATGCAGAGGTGGCCTGAGCCTGTCGTCGTGCCGAACTTGCACAGGTACTCGTTGATGGCCCTCTGCTGCATGTATAGCCAATGCAGCATTGCCAAAGTTGAGTACCACCTGGTGGGCATGTCACAAATCAGGCAGTTTACGGGCAGGTGGAATTCCCACTGAATTTCAGCCAACCGAGCACTGACCGTGTATGACCACCTGGAAAGGCTACAGACTTTTTTGCCCTGCTTTAGCACATCTTCCAACACCTGCACTTTGGGAAGTGGGCCAGGAGATAACAGCTGCAGAATGTGATGGAATAGGGTGGCTGCCATCTACTCTTTCTTGATGTCAGCCTCCTTGGTGTTGTGCCCTCTCACCTTCAGTTTCCTCCTCTGCCCTATCTGGCACCCAAGTCGCATCAGTGATCTCATCATCATCATCTCCATCTCCTCCATCTTCATCATTACCACTGGAGACAACTTGGCAATACTCTGCGGCTTTGGGAACATGGATGCCAATTTGTTTACCAGGGTTCTCCCCTCTCCCTAGGCTCATGTTCCTGTCATTCTCAACCTCAGAATCAACATCTGAATCCAGCAATGGCTGGGCATTATCAAGGAGCAAGTGGCTGATGCTGTGGTCAAATAACTCAGCTGACTCCTCCATGGCTGATGTTGGGGCTATGGCAGGAATAGATGTGGACAAGGAGGCAGGTTTATTATTATTATACAGTATTTATATAGCTCAGACAGTTTGTGCAGCGCTTTACAATATTAGGGCAGACAGTACAATTACAATACAATTCAGTACAGGAGGAATCAGAGGGCCCTGCTCATTAGAGCTTACAATCTAGGAGGGAGGGTTAAATGATACAAAAGGGCAATAACTGTGGAGGATGAGCTGATTGAGAAAATAAGAAGTGTAATTGTTAGGTGGTGGCAGGATAGGCTTCTCTGAAGAGAAACGTTTTCAGGGATCGCCTAAAGGTGGATAGATTTGGGGATAGTCTGACAGATTTGGGTAGGGAGTTCCAGAGGATGGGAGAGGCTCGCAAGAAGTCTTGGAGGCGAGTATGAGAGGAGGTGATGAGGGAGCTGGAGAGCAGGAGGTATTGGGAGGAGCGAAGAGGATAATTAAGTTGGTATTTTGAGACTAGGCTAGTGATGTAGGCCGGAGCAGAGTTGTGGATGGCTTTGTAGCTCATTGTTAGTATTTTGAACTTAATTTGTTGGGCGAGTGGCAGCCAATGGAGGGATTGGCAGAGAGGGGTGGCAGACGCTGAACGGTTTGTAAGGTGGATGAGTCTGGCAGCGGCATTCATGATGGACTAAAGGGGGGATAGTCTATTTAAAGGTAGGCCAGTGAGGAGTGAGTTGCAGTAGTTGAGGCAAGAGATGACCAGGGAATGAATCAGGAGCTTTGTGGTTTCATTGGTTATGAAAGGACGTATTTTAGAGAAGGTGCAGAGGTTGAGGCGGCAAAATGATTGGATGTGGGGCCAAAAGGAGAGTTCAGAATCCAGGATAACACCAAGCACCCTGACATGTAGGGATGGGTGGATGGTTGTGCCATTGCACTTGACAGAGAATTCAGGGGAAACGGTACGTGGGGAAGGAAATATTATGAGTTTGGTTTTGGACAAGTTGAGTTTGAGGAAGTGGTGTGACATCCAGGCAGATATGTCTGTTAATAAGTTTGTGATGCGTGAAGAGACTGATGGAGTGAGTTGGGGGATGGAGAGGTAGATTTGGGTATCGTCAGCGTTGAAATTATATTGAAAGCCATGGGAGGCTATCAGCCGGCCCAGGGAAGAGCTGTATATTGAAAATAAAAGAGGTTCAAGAACAGAACTTTAGGGGACCCGACAGAGAAAGGAAGAGGAGAGGAGGAGGTAGAATTGTAAGGTGCGATGGGATAGGTAGGATGAGAGCCACTGAAGAGCACAGTCACGGAGACCGAGGGAGTAAAGTTTTTTTTTGAGGAGGGGGTGGTCGACAGTATCAAAGGCAGCCGAAAGGTCCAGGAGCAGGAGTACAGAGTAGTGTCCATTGGTTTTAGTGGTTAGTAGGTCATTTGTGAGTTTAAGAAGGGCAGTTTCTGTGGAGTGTTGAGGGCGGAATCCAGATTGAAGGGGGTCCAGAAGGTTATTCTTAACAAGATGTTCACTCAGTTGGTTGTAGACTAGGCGTTCGAGGAGTTTGGAGGAAAAGGGGAGCAAGGTAGGGTCCAGGGATGGCTTTTTGAGTATGGGAGTGATCAATGCATGTTTTAGAGCATTGGGGAAGATGCCAGAAGAGAGGGAGAGGTTGAAGATGTGAATTAGAGAGTGTAGGATAGAGTCAGAGGGTGACCGTAGTATTTGAGAGGGAATGGGGTCCAGTGGACAGGTGGTTAGGTGGGCGTTAGAAAGGAGTTTAGCAACCTCGTTTATAGTAGCAGGTTTGAATACAGATAGTGTTGATTGTGCTTGTTGACATGGGGTGTTAACTGGGGAAGATGCCTGTAGAGTGGAGATTTCATCACAAATTGTGTCAATCTTGCTTTTGAAGTGGTTAGCAAGTGGTGGAGGATGCAGTAGGGAGTTGAAGGTAGAGAAGAGTTGACGGGGATTGGATGAGAAGGTGTTAATAAGAGTAGTAAAATAGGTCTGCTTGGCATTGCGGAGGCGAGAATTGTATTTATGAAGGGCAGATTTGTATTGGTTGAAGTCTTTGAGAGACTTTGTCTTGTGCCACCGACGCTCAAGGGAGCAGCTACGCTTTTTGAGATTTTTGGTGTCATCTGTTTGCCAGGGTTGTAAGGGTCGAGGCCTGATTTTGTGTGTGGTGAGGGGAGCTAGCTCGTCCAGGATGGAGGACAGGGATTTATTGTAGATGGTAGTGGCTTGGTTGGGGCAGGACAGGGGTGAGATTTTTTCATAGAGGTGGTCAGTGGCAGAGAAGAGAAGTGTTGAGTTGGCGATGGTTTCTACGGGTGATGGTTAGGCGATTAGAGGGAAAGGTGGTGCAAGAGAGGGAGAGAAACTAACATGGTGGTGGTCTGAGAGGGGAAAGGATTGTTGGAGAAGTTGCATGGAGTGCATAGATAGGAGAAGACAAGGTCGAGGGTGTTTCCATCAGTGTGAATAGAAGCCTGTACCCATTGCTTCAGGTCAAATGAGGAAGTTAGACTAAGAAGTTTAGAAGTAGTAGTAGTGTTAGTGTTAACCAGGATGTTGAAGTCACCAAGAAGGATCGTGGGAATTTCAGAAGAGAGAAAGTAGGGTAGCCAGGCAGAAAATTCATCAAGGAAAGCTGACAGTGTTCCAGGAGGCCAATAGAGCACAGCAATTCTTAGGGAGGTTGGAGAGAATAGACGTATACAGTGGGCTTCAAATGATGGGAGTGAAAGAGAGAGAGTAGAGTGAAGAACTTGAAGTGCTTGAGGTGCTCTGTGGGGATAGGAGGAATCCCACTCCACCTCCCTTGGGTCCATTAGACCTAGGGGAGTGAGTACAGAGAAAGCCACTGTGGGAGAGGGAAGCAGGAGAAGGAGAATCACATTCGTGGAGCCAGGTTTTGGTGATCGCAAGAATATTAAAGGAATTATTGACAAATAGGTCATGAACAGCAGTGAGCATGTTGCAGACAGAGCGGGCATTTCAGAGGGCACAGGAGAAGGGGAGGCTGGTTTTGGGAAGAAGGGGAATGGAGATTAAATTGCATAGATCTCAACTACTGCCAGAGGGTGTGGGGTGGTGGTGATGGGCATGTTGGGAGTTGTTAAATGAGGGAGGCCCAGGGTTTGGGGAAATATCACCAGAAGCTAAGAGAAGCAGAAGAGAAAGGGAGGCAACATGGGAATATGCTTTATATGAGGGGACATGCTTGAGCATCCTGGTTTTGCTAGCATGCGGGCTTAGAGTTAGAAAGAGGTGATGAGTGCAGTAATAGGGAGAGGGGAGAAGTGAGGATGATATGTACAGATTATGAGATGGGGAAGAGGGATGAAGAAAAGATATTTTGAGGAGAGAGGCTGCAATTGTGAAAAGGAGAGGTAAGGAATGCATCTATCAGAGAGGAAAGTGTGAGGTTTAGGAAATGAGTAGAGTTGAGCGAACACTTGGATATTCGGGTTCGGTGGGTTCGGTCGAACTTCGGGAAAAAGTCCGGGTTTGGTACCGAACTTGACCCGAACTTTACCCAGAACTCCATTGAAGTCAATGGGGACCCAAACTTTTCGGCAAAAAAATTACTGTAAAAAAGTCCTGGAAAGTGCTAGAGAGCTGCAAAAGGAAGTAAATGATTTTAGAGCAATAATCTGTCCCTTACAGCAACAGCAGGAACCTGACCCTGTAGGAGTAGGCAATGATTTTAGAACAATAATCTGTCCCTTACAGCAACAGCAGGAACCTGACCCTATAGAACTAGAAGATGATTTTAGAACAATAATCTGTCCCTCTAAGCAGTAGACTCTACCTAGTCCAGTCAGATCGTTCTGTAATGCAGGATGAGATGTTATTAGATCTGCAATCTGTCCCTAAAAGCAGTAGTAGTAGTAATCTCTACCTAGTCCACAATCAGATCGTTCTGTAATACAGGGTGAGATGTTATTATATCTGCAATCTGTCCCCCACAGCGCCGGCAGCATCCTCTCCCTACACTACCCAGAGAGCATGTGACATGCAGCACTATGTGAATCCAGCTTATAAAGAGGCTGGGTCACATGATGCACTGGCCAATCACAGCCATGCCATTAGTAGGCATGGCTGTGATGGCTTCTAAGGGCAAACCAGTGAAACGCTTGTTGATTGGCTGCCCTGCAGCTATTCAACATGCGTGATCAAATACCCGAACCCAGAACTCAAACCCAAACTTTTTTCAAATGTTTGGGTTCAGGTCCAGGTCATGGACACCCCAAAGTTCGGTATGGACCTGAACTTTACAGTTTGGGTTCACTCAACTCTAGAAATGAGGTTCTTCCAAAGGTTTATCCACTCTGGCAAATGTAGGGGACTGCACACTAGTCTCTGCTTGCGTGACAGAGGATGAGGATGAGGAAGATTTACTAAGTCAGTCCACCACCTCCTCTGCATGCTGTGGCTGGATAGCATGGGCAAACTCACTAAACAGAGGAAATGATGCCCTGCCTGAGGACTGACCACCACGTCCACCTTTGCCTCTGAACACATTTTTTGCTGGCCCCCTTACAGTGCCAAGGGAACATCTGCCTCTCCTTGTTGTCCTCCCAGACATTATTGGGAAGGAGGGAGCGGTGCTTATTAGCAAATGTAAAGAAGAAGTGGCAATCTATACGTAGATGCACTTTAATCAGTATAAAGTGGTGTTTGGTGCACTTTAATTTGATTACTCACACTACACAGACACACTCCACGGATAAACTATAATATACTGAAATATAATGCATCAAACGTACAGTGACGCACAAAACTATATGGCATTAAACTTGCAGTAACACACAAATATATATGGCGTTAAACTGGCAGTAACGCACACAGAACTGTATGGCGTTAAACTGGCAGTAACGCACACAAAACAATATGGCGTTAAACTTGCAGTAATGCACAAAACTATATGGCATTAAACTGGCAGTAATGCACACAAAACTATATGGTGTTAAACTTGCAGTAACGTACACAGAACTATATGGCTTTAAACTTGCAGTAACGCACAAAACTATATGGCGATAAACTGGCAGTAACGCACACAAAACTATATGGCATTAAACTGGCAGTAACGCACAAAACTATATGGCGTTAAACTGGCAGTAACACACACAGAACTATATGGCGTTAAACTGGCAGTAATGCACACAGAAGTAAATGGCGTTAAACTGGCAGTAATGCACACAGAAGTAAATGGCGTTAAACTGGCAGTAATGCACACAGAATTATATGGCGTTAAACTGACAGTAACGCACACATAACTATATGGCATTAAACTGGCAGTAACTCACACAGAACTATATGGTGTTAATCTGGCAGTAATGCACACAGAACTATATGGCGTTACACTGGCAGTAACGCACACAGAAGTAAATGGCGTTAAACTGGCAGTAATGCACACAGAAGTAAATGGCGTTAAACTGGCAGTAATGCGCACAGAAGTAAATGGCGTTAAACTGGCAGTAACGCACGCAGGAGTAAATGGCATTAAACTTGCAGTAACGCAATCAAATAGATGGTGTTCGAATATCACTACACTGACAGTATCACCAGTCCTTTCTCACAATACATAGATCAGTTCCTCCAACCACTTGCTCAAAACCTCCCTGCATACATCCAGGATAGTGCTCACCTCCTTGACCAACTTCAATATTACCATTAGGAGCCCACATACAGATGGGCCTCTCTTGATGTCAACTCACTATACACATCAATTCCCCATCATATAGGTCTACTAGCAGTATCACATTTTTTAGTAGCGGACCGCCTCATCAATCCCAAACAAGCGCAGTTTATTCTGGATGCAACCAAGTTTTGTTTAATCCACAACTATTTTGAGTTTGATGATGATTTTTTTCTCCAGTTAGTTGGCACAGATATGGGAGCAAATTTTGCCCCGAGCTATACCAACCTCACGATGGGTCTTTGGGAAGCCAATCACATCTGGCAACACAACCCATATGCCTCCCATATCATATTCTAAGGGAGGTATATAGATGACATTATTGTCATCTGGGATGGGCCCGAAGAACCCTCACACAACATTGTGTGCCACTGCAGTAACAACACTTATGGATTGTAATTTATCTTTGTACAGGACCCTGAAAAGCTAGCATTTTTATATCTACAGCTGTACCATAGGGAAGGGCGCATTCTTGGCCAAAAATTACAACAAACCTACAGCGGGTAACTCTTTTCTGCATTTCAAGAGTTACCATCATCCGAGATGGGTCTGAAACATTCCCAAACGCCAATTCTGCAGACTACACAGGAACTGCACCACAGATGCAGACTACCAGGAACAAAGCTCATTGCTCACTAATAAATTTGTGGAAAAAAGTTTCCCACCCAAATTGATAAAGGAAGCTTATTTACATTATCTTTCACTCCAAAACCCATCTCCCAACTAACCCAATTTGACTTCAGCTCAACCTATTAGGCTCACAACCCAATTCCACACCAAATACAAAAAGATGGGACAGATCATGGCCAAACACTGGCCCAACTTGTTGGAGGACCCTCACCTTAAATCTTAAATATCCCCCCAAACCCACATTTTCCTACAGGAAGGCCTGGAATTTAAAAAATGTAATTGAACCTAGCAAAATAAAAATGCCCCCCTGTCCCCAGGGCCTAACATGCTCTGCCTAATCCCCTTGACTGGCATTTTCCAGGGTAGAAAACCCCTTTGTCTAACATGCTAACACGTTCCACATGGTCTGAAGGAATTTACCATTAAGAGTAAGACCTATAACATCCAGCAATTTTACAACTGCTCCAGTTTATCTTGTTTATTGGTTCTTCCTGTCCGTGTGGCCTATTTTATTTGGTCAGGACTCTGAGGGAGAGATTTGGTGAACACCGTAGGATGGTGGAGGGTGGCAGTGATAATCACAGTTTCCCTTGCCACTTTCAGGAACATCACAGTCACTCCTCGGAGTGACTAAAGGTGTGGGTCATTGAATCCATTCCGTGATCCCTCCCACAGGCTGAGCGATTCAAGCGTCTCTGTAAAAAGAAGACCTGTTGTATCTATAAGCGCGATTTGCTCATGCCTGGGGGGTTGAACGAGGAAATCGAGACCAATAATTTATTGTAATTAGTCTCCTACTGTACCACACACTACACAGCAGGTTATATTATGACCACTAGTGTTGAGCGAACCCGAACTGTAAAGTTTGGGTCCTTACCAAACTTTGGGGTGTCCGGGACCCGGACACGAACCCGGACATTTGAAAAAAAGTTTGGGTTCGAGTTCGGGGTTCTGGTATTTGATTCCACGTGTTGAATAGCTGCCAAGGGCAGCCGATCAACAAGTGTTTCACTGGTTTGCCCTTAGAAGCCATCACAGCCATGCCTACTAATGGCATGGCTGTGATTGGCCAGTGCATCATGTGACACAGCCTCTATATGGGGCTGGAGTCACCGTGCTGCATGTCATATGCTCTCAGGATAGTTTAGGGAGAGGATGCTGCTGGCTCTGTGAGGGACAGATTGCAGATATTATAGAACATCTCATCCTGCATTACTGAATTGTGGTCTAGGTAGACATACTAGTACTGCTGCTTTGAGGGACAGATTGCAGACCTCATCCTGCTGCACAGAACGATCTGACTGGACTAGGTAGAGTCTGTTGCTTTAAGGGAAAGATTATTGTTCTAAAATCCTCTCCAAGTTCTATAAGGAAAGGTTCCAGCTATTGTTTTAAGGGAAAGATTATTGTTCTAAAATCATCTCCAAGTTCTATAGGGAAAGGTTCCAGCTGTTGCTTAGAGGGACAGATTATTGTTCTAAAATCATCTCCAAGTTCTATAGGGAAAGTTTCTTCCAGCCATTGCTTAGAGAGCCATATTATTGTTCTAAAATCATCTCCAAGTTCTATAGGGTAAGTTTCTTCCAGCCGTTGCTTAGAGAGCCATATTATTGTTCTAAAATCATCTCCAAGTTCTATAGGGAAAGTTTCTTCTAGCCGTTGCTTAGAGAGACAGATTATTGTTCTTAGAACAATAATTTGTCCCTCTAAGCAATGTTCTAAAATCATCTCCAAGTTCTATAGGGAAAGTTTCTTCCAGCTGTTGCTTAGAGGAACAGATTATTGTTCTAAGAACAATAATATGTCTCTCTAAGCAACGGCTGGAAGAAACTTTCCCTATAGAACTTGGAGAGGATTTTAGAACAATAATATGAGGGACAGATTATTGTTCTAAAATCATCTCCTAGTTCTATAGGGAGAGGTTCCTGCTGTTGCTTAAAGGGAAAGATGATTGTTTCTTGCACAAAATTAAAAGTCCATCTACATTGCTGGTTTAAAAAAAAAAAAAAATTCTAAAAAATACATTTGCCTCCGGCGGTGCATTTCTTGCCCAAAAATTAAAAAAATGTTTACATTGCTGGTTTAAAAAAAAAAAATTCCAAAAACGACATTTGTGGCCAGCGGTGCATTTCTTGCACAAAAATAAAAAAAGTCTACATTGCTGGTTTAAAAAAAAAAAAATCCAAAAACTACATTTGCGGCCAGCGGTGCATTTCTTGCACAAAAATAAAAAAAACAGTGTTGGCTACCTCCACCTCCTCCACCTCCTCCAACGCCACTTTCACCGCCTCCTCCTCCATTTTTGATTTTTTAATGTGATTTTAGCTTAAAAATAAATTTAAGTTATTTCTCTATCCCTATTTCTTTCTAGGGCACATGTCCGACTCTTACTCCGATTTTGCTTCCTTTTTCAGACCTCTAGGACTTGCCAGGACTTTGTTACAGCCATTTTTGTGCCTAAAAGTTCGGGTCCCCATTGATTTCAATGGGGTCCGGGGTCCGGGACAAAGTTCGGGTCAAGTTCAGTCCCGAACCCGGACTTTTTCCCGAAGTTCGGCCGAACCTGCAGAACCTGAACTTTCAGAGGTTCGATCAACTCTAATGACCACCCCTTTCAGAGTCCCACATGGGTATCATTCATATTTATATGGATATGTGTATACATTCCATGTGATAATTTTTGCATTTATACTACTCATTGATTATTATTTACTATTTATCTCTACCGCCTCCCATTACAGATATGACTCTCTAAAGCAATTTTTATTTGTTAGCTATATTACTCATGCCGTTAAATTAATTTAATTATTTTAACTATTTTCCTCCCTTGCTGCAATATGACATACAGTATCTCACAAAAGTGAGTACACCCCTCAAATGTTTGTAAATATTTTATTCTATCTTTTCATGTGACAACACTGAAGAAATGACACTTTGCTACAATGTAAGTAGTGAGTGTACAGCTTGTATAACAGTGTAAATTTGCTGTCCCCTCAAAATAACTCAACACACAGCCATTAATTCTAAACCACTGGCAACAAAAGTGAGTACACCCTAAGTGAAAATGTCCAAATTAGGCCCAATTAGCCATTTTCCCTCCCCGGTGTCATATGACTCGTTAGCGTTACAAGGTCTCAGCTGTGAATGGGGATCAGGTGTGTTAAATATGGTGTTATCGCTCTCACTCTCTCGTACTGGTCACTGGAAGTTAAACATGGCACCTAATGGCAAAGAACTCTCTGAGGAACTGAATAAAAGAATTGTTGCTCTACATAAAGATGGCCTAGGCTATAAGAATATTGCCAAGACCCTGAAACTGAGCTGCAGCACAGTGGCCAAGACCATACAGTAGTTTAATAGGACAGGTTCCAGTCAGAACAGGCCTCGCCATGGTCGACTGGTCGACTAAAGAAGTTCAGTGCACATGCTCAGCGTCATTTCCAGAGGTTGTCTTTGGGAAATAGGGGTATGAGTGCTGCCAGAATTGCTGCAGAGGTTGAAGGGGTGGGGGGTCAGACTGTCAGTGCTCAGACCATACGCCATACACTTTATCAATGTGGTCTGCATGGCTGTCATCTCAGAAGGAAGCCTCTTCTAAAGATCATGCACAAAAAAAACCTGCAAACAGCTTGCTGAAACAAACAGACTAAGGACATGGATTACTGGAACCATGTCCTGTGGTCTGATGAGACCAAGATAAACTTATTTTGCTCAGATGGTGTAAAGCGTGTGTGGCAGCAACCAGGTGAGGAGTACAAAGACAAGTGTGTCTTGCCTACAGTCAAGCATGGTGGTGGGAGTGTCATGGTCTGGGGCTGCATAAGTGCTGCGGCGCTGGGGAGCTACAGTTCATTGAGGGAACCATGAATGCCAACATGTACTGTGACATACTGAAGCAGAGCATGATCCCCTCCCTTCAGAGATGACCACTGCCTTGCTAAAGAAGCTGAGGGTAAAGGTGATGGACTGGCCAAGCATGTCTCCAGACCTAAATCCTATTGAGCATCTGTGGGGCATCCTCAAATGGAAGGTGGAGAAGTGCAAGGTCTCTAACATCCACCAGCTCCATGATGTTGTCATGGAGGAGTGGAAGAGGATTCCAGTGGCAACCTGTGAAGCTCTGGTGAACTCCATGCCCAAGAGGGTTAAGGCAGTGCTGGAAAATAGTAGTGGCCACACAAAATATTGACACTTTGAGCCCAATTTGAACATTTTGACATAGGGGTGTACTCACTTTTGTTGCCAGCGGTTTAGACATTAATGGCTGTGTGTTGAGTTATTTTGAGGGAACAGCAAATTTACACTGTTATACAAGCTGTACACTCACTACTGTACATTGTAGCAAAGTGTAATTTCTTCAGTGTTGTCACATGAAAAGATAAAATAAAATATTTACAAAAATGTGAGGGGTGTACTCATTTTTGCGAGATACTGTACATGTTTTTTCATTCAAGTTTTTACACATAGTGCCTGGGGCCCTTAAGGTCTACCAATCAGTAAGTATCTTACCTCTCAGTATATATAATATCCCCTGTACTGTTTACTAATAGTCACAGAACACAGCTCGAACACCATTATAATACATTGTATATGTGTACATTCTAGCTCCACTAGCAGTATGATGTAAAGCCTTGTTATGTTTATTTCCCTCTCCCATACCTATTCCCGGTTTGCTTGTTTGTTTTTTTCACTACTTTGCAGAACTGTGGCTCCACATTGGCCAATTAGAGACTGTCTAACTGGTGACGTGGCACGCTTATGCAGCACTGCGTCATCGCTTACTTGCCAATATAACAGCCCACATCCAATATGGCGATTCCATGGCCTGAAGAAGGAGCGCTTGCTCGGACAATGCGTCACTCCTCGCCACCATGCCAGTTCCAGGAACTGACATCAGCCCCACCCACCTCTTAGTGACAGGAACCAGGAAGTGTTGGAAACCACCAGCGCCCACCAGTCCAGCACCCAGGCTCTGTTTCAGGCACACCATCCACTCCATCCTGGAAGACGCAGCTCCCACCACAGTGTGCAGTGACTTATACTGTAATGCCCATTATACTCCCATGTCTGTGAGTATTTTTAACCATTTTATTAATAAACCATCTGTACAGCTACACTTAGAGGCGCTTGTGCTTATCTCCCTATAAACCTTCTTATCTCCACACTGAGCTGCCCAGTGAAGCTGCACATAGGATTACACCAAGGACATTTTTAAGCCTGTTTTATAGACTGTTTCTGGGCTTATGGTATGAGCCCTTGTGTCTAACTTGGAATCTCTGTCCCTTAGTCTCAGCCGCAAAGGCATCCAAAGTGTTCATTCTTTGCGCCAACCCAAACTCCTACTACAAAGCTTTCATTGCTTCAGCCAATCAGGGCTTTCAATGCACTGTGTGGCGACGCAGTGCATTGTGGTCTTTCGGCGGGCCAAACAAATGGTTGAGCACCCCAATAATTTGTGTGCTTGGCAAACTGGTGAACAACCAATGTTCGGCCTGAACATTGATTGATGTGGATTACCTCAAAGGATAACTTGGTTGATAGACACATCGCTGGGCACTGTGATTGATTCTAGATTAACTTTGTGGGACGTTCATAAATGATTTTTAAAAGATAGTAAGCATGTGTTTTATTAAAAGATTGTTTATTCAGAGTTGGGTTTTAGTGTATTCAATCCTCTGTGAGGGTGTGAATATTTGGTCGTCCCTTATTATAAAGGGAGCTTTCAGATTCCACTATACGTGCATTCCAGTGCTCTCTCTCCCTCTCTTTCCTGACCATCCAGGCTGCATACCTACTGTCAGGTCAATAAATATTGGGACATCAACACAATTCTAATCTTTTTGGCTCTATACACCACCACAATGGATTTGAAATGAAATGAGCAAGATGTGCTTTAACTGCAGACTTTCAGCTTTAATTTGAGGGTATTTACATCCAAATCAGGTGAACGGTGTAGGAATTACAACCGTTTGTATATGTGCCTCCCACTTTTTAAAGGACCAAAAGTAATGGGACAGATTAACAATCATAAATCAAACTTTCACTTTTTAATACTTGGTTGCAAATCCTTTGCAGGTAATTACAGCCTGAAGTCTGGAACGCATAGACACCACCAGATGCTGGGTTTCATCCCTGGTGATGCTCTGCCATGCCTCTACTGCAACTGTCTTCAGTTCCTGCTTGTTCTTGGGTCATTTTCCCTTCAGTTTTGTCTTCAGCAAATGAAATGCATGCTCAATTGGATTAAGGTCAGGTGATTGACTTGGCCATTGCATAACATTCCGCTTCTTTCCCTTAAATACTCTTTGGTTGCTTTCGCAGTATGCTTCGGGTCATTGTCCATCTGCACTGTGAAGCGCCGTCCATTGAGTTCTGAAGCATTTGGTTGAATATGAGCAGATAATATTGCCTGAAACACTTCAGAATTCATCCTGCTGCTTTTGTCAGCAGTCACATCATCAATAAATACAAGAGAACCAGTTCCACATGCAGCCATACATGCCCACGCCATGACACTACCACCACCAAGCTTCACTGATGAGGTGGTCTGCTTTGGATCATGAGCAGTTCCTTTCCTTCTCCATACTCTTCTCTTCCCATCACTCTGGTACTAGTTGATCTTGTTCTCATCTGTCCATAGGATGTTGTTCCAGAACTGTGAAGGCTTTTTTAGATGTTGTTTGGCAAACTCTAATCTGGCCTTCCTGTTTTTGAGGCTCACCAATGGTTTACATCTTGTGGTGAACCCTCTGTATTCACTCTGGTGACATCTTCTCTTGATTGTTGACTTTGGCACACATACACCTACCTCCTGGAGAGTGTTCTTGATCTGGCCAACTGTTGTGAAGGCTGTTTTCTTCACCAGAGAAAGAATTCTTCGGTCATCCACCACAGTTGTTTTCCGTGGTCTTCCGGGTCTTTTGGTGTTGCTGAGCTCACCGTTGCATTCTTTCTTTTTAAGGATGTTCCAAACAGTTGATTTGGCCACACCTAATGTTTTTGCTATCCCTCTGATGGGTTTGTTTTGTTTTTTTCAGCCTAATGATGGCTTGCTTCACTGATAGTGACAGCTCTTCGGATCTCATATTGAGAGTTGACAGCAACAGATTACAAATGCAAATAGCACACTTGAAATGAACTCTGGACCTTTTATCTGCTACTTGTAAATGGGATAATGAGGGAATAACACACACCTGGCCATGGAAGAGCTGAGCAGCCAATTGTCCCATTACTTTTGGTCCCTTAAAAAGTGGGAGGCACATATACAAACTGTTGTATTTCCAACACCGTTCACTTGATTTGGATGTAAATACCCTCAAATTAAAGCTGAAATTCTGCAGTTAAAGCACATCTTGTTCGTTTCATATCAAATCCATTGTGGTGGTGTATAGAGCCAAAAAGACTAGAATTGTGTTGATGTCCCAATATTTATGGACCTGACTGTAGATAAGAGTCTGTAAATAGACCCCGCTGACTTAAGAGTCATTCTATTCAAAGCCCAAACTTCTTTTTCTTAATTTTGGAAGTGTGTAATGGTTAAGACACCCAGTATTATTTTTTGTCATTTGATTTTCCCTCTTTAGGCAATGCTGAAACTTGGGATGATTCAATTATATTTTGGCAACAAATAATAGGTAATGATTCTATAAAAGTTTCTAATCCAGATATGTAGGAAGGCTACATTGTGGCCAAGAGGACGTTTTTTTTAGGGGGTAGGAGGATGGTATGCCCAAATATGAGCTATCTTTTTGGGATTGGGAGCTGACACTTTTGTGGCATGTTATGTTGAGCAAATGATGGCAATTGCCAGCAGATGAGCACAAGATAGCACTTTGGGGGTCCTAGGAAAATGTAAAATAATAATTTCATTGTGTATTCTGCATTAAAAATACTTGTGAGAATAGTATTGGTCTTTCATGAAACAGGGTTAGAGTTGCAAGAAATTCTTGGTGCTTTGAAAGGGGTTAAAACTGTCAAAGATGTTGTTGATGATGCCTTACCCAGAATCTGGCATCAAGTGTTTTGTAAAGTAAATTTATGATAGTATTAGACTGCTGTATGTTTAAAAAGTTGAAAACATCTTTACATCTTTATAACTCTCCAACCATATGAAGGATGATCCTCATGGATGTTCCAAAATTTGACAATGTAAAACTTGAAATATATAGAAGTTGTATTGCTATTGACTGCTGTGCCATTATGCACTCGTCTATCAGAAGGCATAAGGGTGATGGGATTTCTAACAAGAGACCAAGTCAGAAGCTGTTTTCCTGTTCACTTTTCTCTCTCCAAGTGAAACTTTGGACAGAGCTCACTGAAAGCAGCAAGAGTAAGAGTGAGGGGGAGAGTCACTGCTCTGACTCATGTACTTGTAGGTGTAAATTTCAGCTTGAACTATTGATCTTTCATGAATTTGCTTTTTTCAGAAAAGAAGATCAGGATACATGACTAAACATAAGAAAAGAAGACAAGAGCTCCACCAACTGTTTGGATATGAAAATACAAAATGTTCATATGCAAAATGTCATATGTATCTAATAAAAAATTTATTTTTTGTCCTAAACATAATAGATGCAAAGAATATGTATATATGAGATTTTAGTGATTGGTTTACTCATGCTTTAAAATATTCTTTAGGGGGTCTTCTTGGTCTGACAATTGTCATCTCCTAAGAGAAATAGCCTGTTTGTATCCTTGTAGGATTTCTGCTGAGAAAGACTGTAGTAAGTACTAGTCCATGAAGTCTTGGCAAATTTCTACTGTCCAGTTTCTATACTCTATAAATTCATTACTTCATGACCTTGAAACAGTTTGATCCTCTTTGCCAATGGAATTCATCAGAACCACTTAGTAGAAGTAGAAGATCATTAAATAATGCATATTAAACATTTATATGAAAATTAGTTGGTATTTGATATTTCAATTAAATGAAGAAACTTAGGTGCATTTAGAAATTCTACAGAAACCAAAAGGCTTATTCCAGTCATGATGCATTACTTTCTTCCTTCAAGATGTTTTGTCTTTTCTTTTCATAGCTCCATTTCCTTAAAAATAAATCCAAACCATCAATGAAAGCACTGCTTGAATGTGACACAATGAGAGCGGAATTGTAATATGTAAACTCAGATAATCATAATCCAGAAATAGCATGCATTATTCTCCCTGCTTACTCTAATTTAAATAATTAGCATAGTGTGCATTATATTGTGATTCAACATTAAAGCAGATTTCATTATTTTTCCCCAAATACTCTGACATCTTAGGAAAACCAAAGACATCTTAAAGATTTACGTGGATTCAAAGAAGTAAATTAACTTTATAGTTTATGGTTGATTAAAAGTATATTTACAAATTATACGTAATAAATTACTAGAAGATGAAGATGATTCACCAAGACTACTTAAGGTAACCGTTTCTCC
>BLSH010098618.1:3973796-3984202 GCA_018402905.1 Glandirana rugosa | reverse complement strand
AGGATCTTTCGACGCTCTGGTAAGTGTTACGCGTCCCACCGAACGTGTACACGTCACCTTTATACCGACGTTTCGACGTTCCTCAGTGTTGTCGACCGAAGGGTGTCTTTTGTACGACCGTAGCCCTGGGCTTCCGGCCGCTTCTTGTCACTCCTGTCACGATCTAGGAACCTGACCATTCGCAGGAAAATAATTTTCAGTCGTCGATGTTATAAAAAAAGAGAGATCCCACTTCTATGAGAAATTGGTGAAGTCGGGGCCTTCCAAAACGTCGAAATCCTGGTCTCGTGAAAAACGCTAAGCCGTGACGCAGCGAAATTGACTGTTAACGCGCCAGCACGCTGCAACATGAACGTCGCACGACCGCGCAATTGTCAGTTAAAGCGACGCAGTGCCGAATCGCAAAAAGTGCTCTGGTCCTAAAGCTGCAAAACCTTCCGGGGCTGAAGTGGTTAAAGAGTATCTTCACCCTAGAGAGAAAAAAATATTGTAGCTGCTGACTTTTAATAAAAGGACGCTTACCAGTCCAAGGATCTAGCACTGTCCTCACTGTTCTTCGCCGGCCTTCGGGTCCCGATGCCAGCATGTTTTCTGTGGGAAGCCAGCTGTTGTGACTCCTTGCAGCTTTGCAGCCATATTTCCACTGCACATGTGCAAGCCACCCTGCGCATTGTGAATGGTCTCGCAGCTTTCTAGGATCTGTGATGTGTCCCAGAAGGCCGCGGCCAAAGATGGGGGGGTGAATTTCTGATCACCTAGGTGATCTGGATGGACGTGGGAGCAGGGACCAGTCAAAATCAGGTACCTGCCCCCCCCCCAAAGAAAAAATAACAATAACGTGTCAAAAGCTGAACTACCCCTGTTGGGTCATGTTCCACTTTAAGCCATGTAGGGAGTGCTTTTGGACTGCAGTAACTTGCAAGGCCAGAATAATCTGGTGTGCTCTTGGACTTCCAAGAAAACAAGACAGAGACTGTTTGAGCCATGTAGGGTGTGCCCCTGGCCTCCAGTGACCAGAAGGACCAGATAAATTGTTTGAGCTGCATAGGGTATTCTCCTTGGAGTGGAGCGGTATTGGATGTGCTGGGTAACTAAGAGCTCAGTGCTAATGCATGGTCAAGGCTACATTTGTCTAACCTTAAAAAACGATAATGCACCAACATCAATAAAATGGTATGAATGAGGAAAATCAACAAATTTATTGGTTTTCATTGTGGAACATTACCAAGCAGTAGCAGCAGTAATATTAATCTGTGTGAAATAATTTAATGAAGCAGTAAACGGAGCATAACTTGAAAATGTCTTACACTACCTTACCTCTTGTAAGAATGGAGAATTCCAGCAAATTATTTTCAATTCTTGTGGTGGGTAAGTAAAAGATGAAAGAGATTCACTCAAGCAAAGCAATAACATGCTGGGTACAGAAAGCAAAATGCTGTACCACTACACATATCATATTTTGAAATTATAATTTATCATATTTTAAAAATGTGAAATTTAAATCAAGTTTTCTATTCTTGGGCTATATTCTTTTTTAGGCCTGAAGCTAGTATTGTTTTCTTGTAATTCTGCCAGAGCAGAGTCTTACATTTATAGATCATCCACTATATTAAGTATAGCAAATTATATATCCATATGTATATGTACACTCACCAGCCACTTTTTTAGGTACAACTGTTTAATTGCTTGGTAACACAAATTGTTAATCAGCAAATCACATGCCAATCACAATCAATGCATTTAGGTATCTAGACGTGGTGAAGACGACTTGCTAAAGTTCAAACCGAGCATCAGAATGGGCAAGAAAGGCGATTTAAAGCAGAGTTCCACCCAGAAATGGAACTTCCTCTTTAAGTGCAGGTGACCCCCTGACATGCCACAATTGGTATGTCATTTTTTTGAGGGGGGGGGAGCGTGTACTCAGTTTTCATAGGTACCCAGGGGAGGGGGAGAGGAGCAAAGCATTGGGCAGCTGCATCGCTGGAACGTGGGACAGGTGAGTGTCTGATTATTAAAAGTCAGCAGCTACACTTTTTGTAGCTGCTGACTTTTAACTGGGTGGAACTCCGCTTTAAGTGACTTTGAATGTGGCATGGCTGTTGGTGCCAGACGGGCTGGTCTGAGTATTTCAAAAACTGCTGATCTACTGGGATTTTCACACACAACCACCTCTAGGGCTTACAGAGAATGGTCTGAAAAAGAGAAAATATCTAGTGAGTGGAAGTTGTGTGGATGAAAATGCCTTGTTGATGTCAGAGGAGAATGGGCAGACTGGTTCCAAATGATAGAAAGGCAACAGTAACTCAAATAATCACTCTTTACAACCAAGGTATGCAGAATACCATCTCTGAATGCACAACACAACCTTGAAGCAGATGGGCCACAGTGTGTATGTTCTCCATGATGTTCTATGATTGTTAGACTCATGATTTTATCATATATAGAGATTTTATATAAAACAGAAAAACAGATTTTTCATTTACTTTCTATTGTATTTTGTTTGTAGCCCTGGTGAGTTTCCTTGATCCCCGAAACACATTGGCTGTTTTGTAATATAAACTAATAAATGATAATCAAAATTCAGACCAATCAGAAAAAAGGAGAGGTTAAATACTGGCAGTTTTCTTAAAATATAATACATTTTATTTTAACATAAGCTTAAAAAATAGTACACAATCGTACTATTGAAGTGTTGAATATTTAAAACCATTACACAATATGATTGGTTCAAGCAGGTTTACAGTAGGATACAATGTAATGTTTACGGCAGTTTGAAGTTTGTATCGGAGTCCAACATGTTTCGCCTATGAAGGCTTCCTCAGGGACTAAAACAGACACATGCCTTGTACAAATCTCCCACTGTCCAAAATTGTGCCTAGAAATTAGGTCCAGGCCGTCCGCCCCCCACCGGCGCCACACCGAGGGCGATGTGCATCCACCAACTACCTTTAAGCAGGGCCAATAAACTTGGAGCAATCCTTTTGTAGATGTTGGTTGATATAGATAAACTAAGAATCCGAACACCCCATTTATAGTTGGTGGCGGAATATGGATTGCAGAAGCAGCTGAGATGCACGTAGTTGTGTGTAAACGGTCCGTGGACTGGGCTCCCCCACAAAAGGATTGCTCCAAGTTTATTGGCCCTGTTTAAAGGTAGTTGGTGGATGCACATCGCCCTCACCCTTGGTGTGGCGCCGGTGGGGGGCGGACGGCCTGGACCTAATTTCTAGGCACAATTTTGGACAGTGGGAGATTTGTACAAGGCATGTGTCTGTTTTAGTCCCTGAGGAAGCCTTCATAGGCGAAACATGTTGGACTCCGATACAGACTTCAAACTGCCGTAAACATTACATTGTATCCTACTGTAAACCTGCTTGAACCAATCATATTGTGTAATGGTTTTAAATATTCAACACTTCAATAGTACGATTGTGTACAATTTTTTAAGCTTATGTTAAAGTAAATTTTATTATATTTTAAGAAAACTGCCAGTATTTAACCTCTCCTTTTTTCTGATTGGTCTGAATTTTGATTATTTGCACCGTTATAGTCCCACCATCAGCCCCTACCCCCCTTTCCGGGTATTCCCCTTTCACCTCTGTCCCCCCTTTCCCCTTCCCTTAATCTTCCCTTTTCCCTCCCACTCCAATTTACAATTTACATTTTGGGATGAGGTGCTTGTTTGATAAGTGCCACCATACTTTTCTAATCCAGACCAAACTAATAAATGAGTTTGGACTCTTTTCCTTTGGTCTGGCACTCCTTCCTTTTGTTTTTTTCTGGTACAAACTGTACCCAAGTGAACAAGGCTGCTATAAAGTTAAATTCAGGAACTTACACTGCTTACAGTACATTACATTTAAAAAATACATTCAAAGTATACATAAAAAGCCTAATAAAGTAGGGGAGGGTTAAAACCACTGTCGGGTTTTTTTTCTTTTTGCATGCTATATTAGTGTCACATGACCAATTGGCATAAATTATCGCATTTGATAATTTAAGAGTCAATTCATGAATTAAACAATATTGAATGTGAGATAAATAATGTCAAAGATCTATTAAAGTCAATTCACTAGAAAAAAAAATGTCATAATCTCATGGAAAGGCATTTGATATTTTAGGAATGTAGAAAAATATTAGGAGAACACTGCACTGGCCAATAGGTGAAAAGGAAACAATGTATCAGTGCGATCATTCTGCGAATGAATGCACACGAAGACTGTTTTCATAGTTTCCTTGATATCACACTTTGGTAGTGTTAAATCCTGTGAAAATAAAATTAGATAAAAAAATATATTAAATTAAGTGCTAAGTATTGTAAAACTCATTCAGTAAATAAAGCATGTTTTCAAGAAAATTGACTACTTTTGAGAAAAATACCACATAAGTTAATTTAAGACAAAATGTATGTGGCATTAAACTGTTAGGCCTGATTCATTTCATCTGTGTTTTGGAATGCAATAAAAATCCACGTCATAAAAATACATTGAATGCAATGAGCCTGTACACATCTGTGTGCTGTGTTGCAGTGCATTGGCACAAATTAGGCATGTCCAGTTTTTTGTGCATTTTATATGTTATGATACCCAACTGAATAATAAAATAACAGGTAAATGCACTGCAATGAACATTAAAAATTGCACTAAAAATCATCAAACATGGACCCAGATAAATGGGTATCTTAGCCTTAGTGAATAATTGACCCCTGTGTCTCATTAGAGAGATTAAAGCCTCATACACACGGTTTGACGATCGCACTTACGACCGTGTTGAATCGTATGTTGGCTGTTGTATGCAGCATACTGACTGCACTACACAATCGTACGTCCAGGAAAAGAACGTTCAGGTGCATGTAATTAGCATCCAGCCATTCCTGACTTCGGAGCATGCGTGTTTTGCACAATACAACTTGTTGTACCAACTGCTCTGTACACACGATACAACGGTCGTATGAGAGCTTGTTGGTACGACCAAGTTTTCTAGTCTGCTCATACAACTCCCTTGTACGACTGTCATATGTTCCACTGTTCAAATCGCGCATACGAACGATCGATATTGCATACAACGGTCGTAAGTACGACCTGTTGAATGCGATCATCGTCGGGCATTACTTTCACTTCCTGATCTGTAGACTCAACAGGAAGTAAGAAGATATATTTTAAAGCGATATTAAACCCAAAATCAAAAATGTAATACATTGCAGCTTACCAATCATTAGATGTGGTGGCTGCATTTGTTTTCTTTTCTTTGGCTTACTTTCCTCTGTTTTCACCCGGTGATCTGGCCAGTAACACACCGCAGGAACCGCAGACAGCAGCATTGTCAGTCTGGGAGCAATTAGTGTTAAGTCTATTAGCACATGTTAAATACAGTAAACTAATTAAAGCCAAATTCCAGCTCACTCTTTAACTGCTTGCCGCCAGCCAACCAGCCACCATCGTTATACGGCGGCAGGTTGGCTCTCCTGCACAAATCGCCGTAGTTGTGCAGCAGCTTGCCAAGGCTCAGTTTCAGATGGGAGCGCACCGGCGGTGGCACACTCTAATGCCTGCTGCATGCTGCGTGAGCATTCCCGCAGGTCGGGCGGACTCGATCTCCACCGGTGTCCCACGATCGCTTGTTACAGAGGCAGAATGGGGATCCGCCGATGTAAGCATGGGGGATCCCCGTTCTGTCAGGGGACATATCACAGATATACTGTTCCCAGTGATCGGCAACAGTTAGATCTGTTGTGTCCCTGTCAGCACAGCCCCCACACAGTTAGAACACAGTGAGGGAACACATTTAACCCCTTGATCATCCACTACAGTTTAACCCCTTCCCTGCCAGTGAACTTTATACTGTAATCATTGGCTATTGAAAGCTCTGATCACTGTAAAAATGCCATTGGTCCCAAAAAAGTGTCAAAAGTGTCCGATCTGTCCGCCGCAATATTGCAGTCCCATTAAACATCGCAGATCGCTGCCATTACTAGTAAAAAAAATAATAATAAAAATGCTATAAATCTATTCCCATAGTTTGTAGACACGATAACTTTTGCACAACCCAATCAATATACGCCTATTGCGATTTTATTTAACAAAAATATGTAGAAGAATACATATCAGCCTAAACTGAGGAAGACATTTTTTTTTTACTTTTTTTTTGGATATTTATTATAGCAAAAAGTAAAAAAATATTTATTTTTTTCACAATCGTCGCTTTTTTTTGTTTATAGCACAAAAAATAAAAACTGCAGAGGCGATCAAATACTACCAAAAAAAAAGCTCTATTTGTGGGGAAAAAAAGGATGTCAATTTCTTTTGAGTACAACGTTGCATGACCGTGCAATTGTCAATTAAAGCGGCACAGTGCTGAACCGCAAAAAGTGGTCAGGAAGGGAGAAAATCCTTCTGGGGCTGAAGTGGTTAAACTCAATTACAGCAAACAATTTATTTCTGCTAGATCACTTCAGGCTGGCCCCTTTTGCAGGTATATATATGTAAAACATTAAAAATGAATGTCTATACTGTTTAAAATCCAGTAAAACACTGTCTCACCCTGCTCTGCACATGGTCAGTTGCTCTCCATTTTTAAGCATTTTTAGGCACTGCTGAGTTTGTAGAGGCCGATCTTCTGACAGTCGTAAAATGGAATTAATACCTCCTATCCTTTATAGCCAAGGAAGGCACTTCTGTTTGATCTGCAACTGCTATTGCCATTGATGGTTTTACAGTTTGGTTGAGGACACAAGCAAATGTGACAGTTAGTAATTCCAGCATTCCAGGAATGTAACTGTTTTTTGAAACTGTTAAATTGATGGGTTTAGCTCAATTTACTGCTGGGGCTCTGGGCTTCAGCAAAATGGCAGCCTCCGTCAAGAAGAAACAGGAGCAATGCTGAAAGCAATTTACATCACACACTAATTTTGGTAACATAATAATTAATGTGGAATGTTTGTTCCTTGCTAAAGGACATGCTTTTTTTCAAGTTGTTATGGGTAAAGTTCAGTTTTAAGCACCCCTGCTATTAATAAGTGGTTTGTCTCATCCACATAAACTGATACATTCTGCTGAGAGGCTTGCCTAGGAAACACAAAATTTCAGTAAAAAAATAAAGTTAATTTTAGGGCACACAAATGCAATGAATGACCCAATTTCTTGGTAGAATATAAAAGATGGGGTTGCACCGAGTAAAATGATACACAACATGTGAAACATACGCTCGTAAAAATGGTGACACACTTCAGTACCCTATAATTTACATTTACATTCTTTAACCACTTCAGATCCGCGCTATTGCCAAAGTACGGCTCCAGCGCGGATCTGAAATGCCGGGAGGACGTCCATGGACGTCCTCCACTGCGCACGCTCCAGGCGCGCCCCCTGGCGGCAGCGGCGCGAGCGTGCCCGTGTGTCGGGCGGACTCGATGTCCACCCGAGACCCGCCGATCTCTTTTAGGAGCCTCAGAACGGGGAACCGCCGTTGTAAACACGGCGGTTCCCCGTTCTGTGACAGGGGACATAACAGATCTACTGATCCCTGTCACTGGGATCAGTTAGATCTGTTATGTCCCGGCCAGCCCTGCCCCCCCACAGTTAGAACACACCCAGGGAACATTTGTTAACCCCTTCACTGCCCCCTGCTGGTTAACCCCTTCACTGCCAATGACATTTACACAGTAATCAATGGACATTTAAATTTCTGATCGCTGAATAAATGTCATTGGTCCCAAAAATGTGTAAAAAATGTCCGACATATCCGCCCCAATATCGCAGTCCCGATAAAAATCGCAGATCGCCGCCATTACTAGTAAAAAAAAAAAAAATAATAAAAACGCCATAAATCAATTCCCAGTTTGTAGACGCGATAACTTTTGCGCAAACCAATCAATATACGCCGATTGCGATTTTTTTTTTACCAAAAATATGTAGAAGAATATATATCGGCCAAAACTGATGAATATTTTTTTTAATGGATTTGTACTTTAGCAAAAAGTAAAAAATATTGTTCTTTTTTGCAAAATTGTCGCTCATTTTTTGTTTATAGCGGCGATCAGAAATGACGCGCAGGGGATCAAATACCACCAAAAGAAAGCTCTATTTGTGGGAAAAAAAGGACGCAAATTTTATTTGGGTACAATGTCGCACGACCGCGCAATTGTCATTCAAAATGCGACAGTGCTGAAAGCCAAAAATTGGTCTGGGCAGGAGGGGGGTTTAAGTGCCCAGTAAGGGAGGGGTTAAAGTGTTGCTAATGTAAAAGAAAAAAAATAGGATCCTGCTCCTTTAAAGCATGTATAATGACATAGTGCTTGTCCTGTGTCATTTGGCCCCCTGTAACACCTAAAAAACCTGGCTGATCCTGCCTGGCTATACCCTTCCCCCTGTACTTAGACTACGATAGATCAGGGCAGCTGAGAACTGACACCGGAGTCATCCATACCTGCCTCCATCATCCACAGCCGGCTATCTGCTCTCCTCTCTGCTCCTGTGTCCTCCTCTCCCCACCCCTCTCTGCTTGTGACAGTGCCGCTCCTCACCCCTCCTGCTGCTTGCGTAACACTAACCTGTATACACCATCAGCACTGCCTCCTTGCAGTGTCCCCCTCTGTGTAATATTTATAAAAATAAATGCTGCAAATACCTAATTTCACAGCTGAGACTGTGATCACATGACCGGCCAGCTCTCTCCTCCTCTTCTCCTCCCCTCCTGACTGACCTCAGAAGGGGAATCTCAGCCCCTCGCGCTGCATCTGTCAGAGGAGGAAAGGAGAAAGCCAGCCTATCATGTGATCACAATCTCGGCTGTGAAATGAGGTATTTGCAGCATTTATTTTTATAAATCATACACAGAGGGGGACACTGCAATAGGAGGCAGTGATGATGGTGTATACAGATTAGAGTAGCTTAACAACCACTTTAAAGACCCTTACAGTTCATCAGTTTAGCTTTCCCCGGCATGTCTGGTGATATGTAACATGTAATCAACGTTTTCATGTGTAGGCACCCATGTGTTCACATTCATATGTGCATATTTGTGGGGGTGGGGGGTGGCTCAATAATTTTTCTGGGGGGGGGATCTTATGTTCTTGAATATACCTTTAATTTTTACAATGAAAAAAATGTTTTTACTTAATTTCTTAACCACTTCAGCCCTGGAAGGATTTCACACTTTAGGACCAGAGCCCTTTTTGCGATTCGGCACTGCGTGGCTTTAACTGACAATTGCACGGTCGTGCGACGTTGTACCCAAACAAAATTTGCGCCCCTTTTTTCCCCACAAACAGAGCTTTCTTTTGGTGGTATTTGATCATCGCTGCGTCATTTCTGATTGCCGCTATAAACAAAAGAAGAGCGACAATTTTGCAAAAAACCCAAATTTCTTACTTTTTGCTAAAGTACAAATAAAAAAAAATACAAAAAAACTTTTTTTTCACCGTTTTTGGCCGATTTATATTTTTCCTCATATTTGCGACAAAAAAAAAATCGCAATCGGCGTTTATTGATTGGTTTGCGCAAATGTGGCCGCGTTTACGGATGATGAGAATTCATTTTTGTTTTTTGTTTTTTATTTTTATTAGTAATGGCGGCGATCTGTGATTTTTAGTGGTACTGCGATATTGGGGCGGACATGTTGGACCATTTTGACACTTTTTTGGGACCATTGGCATTTATACAGCGATCAGTGCTATAAAAATGCCCTGATTACTGTGTAAATGCCATTGGCAGTGAAGGGGTTAACCTGCAGGGGGCGCTCTAAGGGTTAACTGTGTTCCCTGGGCGTGTTCTAACTGTGGGGGGACTGCCCTAGCAGGGGAAGGGGAGCGATCACAGCTTCCATGTAGAGGAAGGCTGTGATCACAGCCCTTCCCCCTTCACGGGAACGGAGGTCCGTGTTTACTTACACAGACCTCTGTTCTTTCACTCCGGGGGGGCATCGCGGGTAGCCGGTGGCGATCGAGGTCGCCGCACCCACTCCCTGGCCCTCCCCGAACACAATGAGCGCGCGGGCGCGCCTCCGGCGGTGCGCGCGCTCACAGTGCGCGATCTCGCAGCCGCCGTCAGATGACGGCGGGCGCTACGGGGGGGCCTCACTTTCTTGTCTCCAGACACATTCATTTGTGCCTGGAGGCAAGGGCACTTCCCCCTTCCCGACACTAGTGTCGGAAGGAGATGTACCTTCGACACTAGCGAGGGGAAGGGGACGATCCCGTCAGGGGGGTGTCAATCTTGTGCGGGTCCCTTGTGTCAATTGGGAATCTCGCGGGGGACGTCCAATTGGGGAAGTGACGGTTACCGTAAATGTGTCATTAGTCCCGTAAAAATATCGTGACTAGCGACATATTTACGGTTACCAGGGTTTTTTCACAGTTTTACCAGGTTGTACAGGCGGGGTTATAGCGTCATGGTGATTTTTAGTGTCTA
>BLSH010098618.1:3932988-3953628 GCA_018402905.1 Glandirana rugosa | reverse complement strand
ATACCTGATTATACGTACGTATATTCATATAATCCCATACTAGTCCCCCACTTTGAGAGTTCATAAACACAGTCCCGCCTTGGTAATCGAAGCCTTCTCAAACTAGCAACGTTTTTCCTCTTCTCCTTTTTTTTTTTTTTTTAACAAAAGAGAAGAGGAAAAAGGAGGAAGGGAGGCCTTCACCAACGTACTCAGGGCCCTTCCACTCCAATAAGATACACCTACCATACAAATTCCCAGATTCTGGGGCACCCCAACAGTACCCTCCTTGTTGGATTGGTATAAACGTATAAATAAAATCGCAGAAATGGAGGAGCTCATAGCTATCGCACGAAACTCCCCTTACAAATTTGCTACCCAGTGGGCTTGTTGGATTCACTTCCAATCTTCTGCGGAATATCATCAAATACTCAACATACCATCCACATAGAATAACCTCACCTTCCCGGGACTCATGCAACCACTTCCGGAGGGAAGGAGGAAAAAGGAGAAGAGAAAACAATTTTTTTTTTTTTTTTCCTCTTCTCCTTTTTGCAACGATCAAACTCTTCCGAAGCTAATGGTTCCGCCCTGACACAAATACTTGAGAGTTTCACCCCCTGATCATACCCTAATATACTTATATGCATGCATATTAGTCCATAGCCAAACAGTGATCTTATACCCTATTCAGTTCCAAACTCACGGTTCCCAATCGATCTCCCTTACCCATGCTTCCCTGACCCCTCCCCCCCATCAGCACTCACATCATCTTGCCACCCTAATAGGTCAATAACACCATATATGGTTGTGCTGGACACATCTATATGTACACTGACTACCAAATTCTTACTCCATTGACCTCCTCTTCAACAGTCACAAATGACTCTTCTCACGAGGCTAGAAAATCCCCTCCACTGACAAAACGACATAAAAGTTTTAAACACACATTACATCACCTAGCTTCTAGCACCTACACGCCTCGGCCTAAACTCAGAAACAGGAACAGACGGGCTTGTAAGAATGTTTTATACACAACACAACATTGTGATTGTATACTATTTAACATACTTCACCATGCTGTTCTTTTTTGGTGTTACGAGTCATATGTAACAAATATTCTTATTGTACCAACGCTGATGTTTTCTTGTATTTTCAATGCTCGCTTATTTCATTGTTACTTCCTTACTTTAAATAAAAGATTTTTGGAAAAAAAAAAAAAAAAAAAAGAAAAATAGAAACCCCTACATTCACATCACTAAGAGAGCAGGGAAATAGTGCTGCAGCCCCAACAATATTCGAACAACATAGATTTGGCCCAATGGGATTTTACACAGCACTATAGTCCGCAAAGAGGTACTAAATAAATATGTAGATAAAGTGCAAAAGTTTATTTAGTCAAAGTTAAAATATCACAGAAAAGAGTGACATATACAAGGGGGAATAATCAGAACCACTAATAACATAATTAAACAGTGTTAGGACAGAAGGTTAGCCAGGCCCGTAATTTGGCCGGATGATTGCTGGTAAACTGTAGTTCCAACATGTTTCAAGGTTTAGTTTTGGTTTGACTTCTTCCTCAGGGAAAGCAATCAACACTGTTATACAATGGTTGTGCAAAGTAACAACAAGCATGAGTACAGTATAAATTTAAATATAATTATAATAACTGTAGCAATTGTATACCAAAAGGTAAAACAGTATATATACACACAAGTGACTATCACATATGAGTTTGAGTTGCCCCAGGGGGAGGCGGTACTTTCCCAGGTATACACGTGGTTCATAGGGAGCAAGGGGGTATATGGTGGATGAAGAGTTGCTGGTGTGTGTCCCCCTAAGGGAGTGCCCAGTTGGCCAAACGTGCAGCTGAGAAGGCAAAAGATGGCGGCCCACAAACGGCTCCAGTTGGGCCCAGTCTCCCCCACGAGAACCAAAAAAAAGGACAGTGGATGTCCCACCAACCGATAGTCCTATAATGTGGAAAAGCAATGAACAAGGATGGCTAGACCGAATGGGTCAAGAGGTAATGGTGTAGATTCTAATAAGAGAATGTAACAAGTTATTAAGCAGAAATCTCTACTCACTACTACCAGGAAGTATCAGGGAGCCGGATAAGTAGACCAGCGGCAACACCCATGGCCTGGATGCGCCTATAAGGAATTGGTGGCAATCAGAGGAAGTGCATATTAGAGGGTGGGCATAATATCCCAACCCTCTATGCAATTATGGAGGCAAGGAGGAGGTAGAGACAAGTTGCAGATTGTAGGGCTTACCTGCGTTATTTAGGAAGCAAGAGCCAGGATGTTTGGTGATCACTGGATATTTTCTCTTTTTCGGACCATTCTCTGTAAACCCCAGAGATGGTTGTGTGTTAAAAAATCCCAGTAGATCAGCAGTTTTTGAAATACTCAGACCAGCCTGTGTGGCACCAACAACCATGCCACGTTCAGAGTCACTTAAATCCCATATCTTTCCCATTTTGATGCTCAGTTTGTTCAGTCATCTTCACCACGTCTAGATGCCTAAATGCATTGAGTTGCTGCCATGTGATTGGCTGATTAGCAATCTGTGTTACCAAGCAATTGGACAGGTGTACCTAATAAAGTGGCTGGGGAGTTATGTGCGGATATATTTATAGGATAAAGTAAACTTTGTAAGGCTACTCAGCTTAACAATCTATACTGGGAAATATCAGAATCTCCAACTGATACATAAAATGAAGCCTGCAATCAAAGCCATTGGGACACCATAAAATGCACATTTTCATAAATAGGGTTGTACGTTTGATAAAGTTATTGTGGTATCGTCGTGAGCCAAGTTTATATTAATACAATGCTTACTTGAGTTTTTTTAATGTTTATAAAGCAGCTAATATATTTAGAAAATTTGAGAGGAAGGTCACTGCTGGAGAGAGATCCTGCTGGTTATCTACAGTAGAGATGTTCTGAAATAACATCAAATCCAAACAAACAAGAGAATCAGATGTCTCTTCATTTAGTGTTCAAACAGGTTTAGAATTTGCTGAAGTTGTATTTGGTTCCCGTGAAGGGGAAAGTAAGAGCTTCAAAGTTTTTACCCAGCTCAGAACATCTGTTCCTCAGGTCAACAAAAAACATGTGCCCAGCAAACCATTATGCACAAATATTATCCTTAACCACTTTAGCTCCAGGAGGATTTACCCCCTTCCTGACCAGAGCACTTTTTGTGATTCAGCACTGCGTTGCTTTAACTGACAATTGCACGGTCGTGCGACGTTGTACCCAAACAAAATTGATGTCCTTTTTTTCCCCACAAATAGAGCTTTCTTTTGGTGGTATTTAATCACCCTTGCGGTTTTTATTTTTTGTGCTATAAACCAAAACAGAGCGACAATTTTGAAAAAAGAATATTAATAAATATCCAAAATATATATATATATATATATATATATATATATATAAATATATATTCATCAGTTTAGGCCGATATACATTCTCCTACATATGTTTGATTAAAAAAAATTGGAATTGGCCTATATTGATTGGTTTGCGCAAAAGTTATCGCATCTACAAATGATGGGAATTGGTTTATGTTTTTTTTTTTACTAGTAAAGGCGGCAATCTGCGATTTTTAGCGGGACTGCAACATTGCAGTGGACATGTAGGACATTTTTGACACTTTTTTGGGACCATTGACATTTATACAGCGAACAGAGCTAGACATACCCACTGATTACTGTATAAATGTCATTGGCAGGGAAGGGGTTAACACTAAGTGGGTGATCAAGGGGTTAACTGTGTTAGTAAGTGTATGGGGGCGGGGCTGGCAGGGACATAACTGATCTCACTGATCCCGATTACAGGAATCAGTAGATCTGGAACGGGGAACTGCTGTGTTTACATAGGCGGTTCCCCGTTCTGCCTCTCCTACGTCTCCCCAGCAATTCAGGTCTGCGCTGCAGCTGTCTTTCGGCTATAGCGCAGATCTGTAATGGTTAAAGTGATACTAAACAGAGAAGTGTAAATTGCCATAATTCATTCACAAAAATAATATATATCGTGCCACTATATTTAGTTTTTTCAGTTGAATCCTCTAGAACCGTATTCCTGCAGCACTGCTGTGTGGTCACATGCTCTTTCCCTGTCCTTTGGGGTCTGTAGGGAAAGATTTTTGGGAGAGGCTTCTATTACTCTTCTGATGTATGCTCTCTACAGTGTGAGTCTGTCTCTGGCCAGCCCTGATTGGTGCTGTGCCAGTCACATGTTTCAAAAAAGAACAGTTTCAGAAGAGCAATTCAAATTAAATTTTAAATATCAAAAAACAATATTACAACTCCCTATAAATCTTTATTGAACATCAAATGTGTATTTTTTGTGCATTAATATGATGTAGGCGGAGTCAAAGATGATTGGCCCCAGCCTCCATTTTGTTCAGACATCTGCATACAAGGCTTTTTTTTTTTTACTTTACAGGTATTGGCAATTATATTAGTTATATTTAATTCTGATTTATATTATTACTAAGCTTTTTTGTGAGTTTCTTAGTGAATGTAATCAATGAGCATATTATATCCTGCCTTCATAGTGTTTATTTATTTCAGGTACTTATATAACGCTGTCAATTTAAGCAGCGCTTTACATATACATTGTACATTCACATCAGTCCCTACCCTCAAGGAGCTTACAATCTAAGGTCCCTAACTCACATTCATACATACACATACTAGGGCCAATTTAGACAGGATCTACCAGTGTGGGAGGAAACTGGATTACCCGGAGGAAACCCACACAGGCACAGGGAGAACATGCAAACTCCAGGCAGGTAGTGTCATGGTTGGGATTTGAACCAGCAACCTTTTTGCTGCTAGGCGAAAGTGCTGTCTACTACACCACTGTGCTGCTCTGCCCTTAACCACTTCAATAGACTGCGTAATATATACCAGACTGACTGAACCATATAGTCTGAACTATATCCTACGGGTACTGCACTCTATGAAATGGAAATGGCATGCTCCAATCAAACAGGTGCAGAAAAATTGGGCCTTGGGTGTTTAGCAATAGGAGGGCACTGGGGAGGAGGGAGGGAGTGAGCTGTCATTTACCACTGTGTATACACCCACATGTGTGACTCTATAGTCATGTGGGCTACACAGATAAAAAAAGAGGAAATTAAGAGCTTAGAAGGGAACTGAAATATGAGCATGCTCAGTAGAGGACACCAGCAGGTCTACACAATCTCAGCCTGCAATGGGGACACAGAGAAGATGGGAGGGAAAGCTAAAGGCAGGATCAACCAGGTATTTTTCACTCTACTCAAAACAAATGCTTTAGTGGCTTTGTGAGTATGAATAATTTGTTATATAGCATGTAATGAGAGTTTTTCATAGTCTGGATTTAATGATGCTTTAAAGTAATTGTGTAACCATAGAAATACAGAAAAAGAGCACTAGATCAAAACCAGACAAAAGAGTCCAAGATCATTTAAATTATTGGTAAAAAAAGTCATATAAAAACAGTCAAAGTATTTTGAGGGAGACACTAATCCCCCTTCATCAGGACTACAAGAATAAACATGAAACATAGTCATAATAATGAAAACTTATGTGTAGATATGCATAGGAATGTACAGTATATCACAAACTCTAGAACATCACATATTAACAAAACACTTGTCACATGAACTTCAGTTGAGTTCAGTTCAGTTATCTTTATTGAGTTAGAAAATAATACAAGCTATGAGCAATATACAGTGGAACCTTGGATTACGAGCATAATCCGTTCCAGGAGAATGCTTGTAATGCAAAGCACTTGTATATCAAAGCATGTTTCCCCATAGGAAACAACAGAAACTCGGTTAATTCATTCCACGGTCACTGCTTGTCTATGCAGTACTGTATATGGCCACAGTTCCAGGGGTGCATGGTGTATGCAATACCTCATGTGGCCAGATTTGTGGGGGGGAGGGCTGGTGAGCCTCTAAAACGTCGGGATCACTCTGCAATGCTCTGAAAGTGTTTGCACTTTTGGTATTTCCGAGGAATTCCGAGAATTTCCGGCTGCCTCCGAGGCTCACCAGCACCCCTGAAAACCTGGTCAGATGCGGTATTGCATGCAAAAAGGCAAATTTTTACTCGTTATGGGAGACACCACTCGCAAACTGAGTCAGAATTTAAAAAAGAAACTGCTTGTATTGTGAAACGCTCGTTAACCTTGTTCCTTGCAATCCGAGGTTTCACTGTACAGTACATAGTAAAACATCAAATAAAGAAAGTAGATATATAACATTACAAAACCTAATACTAAAAAAAAAAAATATTAAATTGCATAAAAAAGAAAATATGTGAAAAAGTACTGAAAGATCAAGTTGCTTTTTAGGGTCTTTTCCCTCTGATTTCACCTGGTTTCAGCAGTAACACACCTTCTGTATTAGGCCTGGATCACATCTATGTGTTTTTTTTTTTTATTGCTTTTTGCAGAAAAGCCCCACTGTCCATTTAGCATGGTTTCCTATGACATGTTCCCATCTATGCTTTTTTTAGCCGTTGCCTTTTTGGAAAGGATCAGGGAATTTTTTAAAAGCAAATTAGTGCATTTTTGGTTCAATAGATTTCAATAGAGAAGCTGCAGAAAAACATGTAAAGGAGGAATAAATGCAAGCGCATCTGTATATATGGATAAAAGGAAAAAACAGAAAAGCGCCTCTTGGGGCCGGTTCACACTGCTGCGATCCCAGTGATCGAATGTGATTCGCACCGCACTGCAGTGAAAATCGCATGCGATCTCTATGCGATGCAATTTCAGCCATACATTGCATTCGGACCAAACTTGCACAGGACCCTTTTGTGGTCCGCAGCAGAATCGAATCGCATGGGTGTTTACACCCATTCGATCCGTTTTGTGTTCGAGTTTGTAGTTCACACTGCCATATGCGAACTGATTTGGGGGTGTCATTTGCTTTGTATTGACACTCCCCGCAGTTTGCATATGGCAGTTTGAACTGCAAACTCACACAGGAATCGGATCGCATGAGGGTGAACACCCATGCAATCCGATTCTGCTGCGGAACAAAAAAAGGGTCCTGTGCGAGTTTGGTTCGAATGCGATGTATGGAGACATGCAGTGGATTTGCAGGGTTCCCACGTCACAGCAGAATGAACCGACCCTAAGTGTAGCATTTAATCATGAACATAGTAGCAAAGACAATTGGCTACTCACTGAGGAAGCAGATAAAGGAGCTCATCGATAGGAATAAAGTTCTCGCTGGTTCAGTCCCCAACGCCTCAGGTCTGCAGACAGGAAAGCCAAGGTGTAGCATGGGGAGTCCGGCATAAAGTGATTGTCTTTGCTACTATGTTCATGATTAACCACTTCAATACCTTGCACTTAGAACACTTTACTACCAGACCAATTTTCAGTTTTCAGTGCTGTTGCGCTTTGAATGACAATTGCGCGGTCATGCGACGCTGTACCCAAACAAAGTTTTTATCATTTTGTTCCCACAAATAGAGCTTTCGTTTGGTGGTATTTGATCACCCCTGCGGTTTTTATTTTTTGCGCTACAAATAAAAAAAGACCGAAAATTTTGAAAAAAAAAATTCTTTATTTTTGTCACAAAACTTTGTAAATAAGTACATTTTCTCCATCACTGGTGGGCACTGATGAGGCTACACTGACGGGCACTGATGTGGCAGTACTGATTGGCACTGATGAGGCAGCACTGATGAGGTGGCACTGATGATGAGGCACTTATATGCAGCGATGATGAGCACTGTTAGGCGGCACTGATAAGCAGCACTAACGGGTACTGAGATGTGGCACTGATATACAGCACTGATGGGCACTAATATGCAGCACTGACGGACACTGCTAAGCAGCACTGATGGGCACTAATAGACAGCACTGATTGGCACTCATAGGTGGCACTGGGCACTGATAAGTGGCACTGATGGGCACTGATAAGTGGCACTGATGGGCACTGATGTGTGGCACTGGTATGCATTGATAGGGGCACTGGTGGGCACTGATAGGGGCACTGGTGGGCATATACATTAATAGGGGCTCATTCCCTGGTGGTCTAGGGTGGCATCTGAAGGTGGCACTGAGTGAAGGTGGACCTGAGCAGTATGTCACTTACCTGGTGGTCTAGGGGGGTCTCCCTGGTGGTCCAGATCAGCTCCCTGGTGGTCCCTGGTCGGCTCCCTGGTGGTCCTGGGTGGGCACATCCCTGGGCAGGCTCCCTGGTGGTCTAGGGTGGCGATCCGAGGGAGGGCTGTGCTGATAAATCATCAGCACAAACCCTCCCTGTCAGGGATGCAGCTGATCGGCTCTCCCCTCATCAGGTCTGCAGACCTGAGTACAGGAAAGCCGATAAACGGCGTTCCTGTATTACACTGTGACCAGCCGTGATTGGTCATGGCTGGTCACATGGTAAAGTGCTTCGGATCGAAGCACTTTACAGAGATCGGCATTGCGGGGGGTCAGACTGACTCCCCACACCACCGATCGCCGCGATCCACGCCCCCCGGGCGCGCGGCGGCTTGTTATCCTGAGGACGTCATATGACGTCCAGTCAGGATAACTCAGCCACTTCCCGGCCGTCATGTTGCATACGGCGGTCGGGAAGTGGTTAAATACTACACTTAGGCCTATTTCACAATTATGTGACTTGTCCTGCGACTTGGGACTGCAATGTTCAATGAGTACCGTTCATATCTGTACGACTTCAAGTTGTGCCGACTTCAAAGTAGTCCCTGCATTACTTTGGCCCAACTTTGATGCAACTTGAGGTCCATAGACTTCAATGTTAAACCCTCAAAGTCACATGCAAATCACACCTGAATAATATAGATGCGATTTCTGTACTAAATCACGGGAAAATCTATGCAAAATAGCGGCAAAAATGCTGTAAAATTGCTGTGTTTTTGCTGCAATTTGCCAAAAAATACAGAAAGAGAAAAAAAACGTAAAAACATATAAAAATGCATGAAAAATGCATCAAAAAGTGTGTGCAAAAACGCAAAATGCACCACAAAAAGCACTGCATAAATGGATCAGAAGCAAACTGCATAGGTATGAACCAATGAACCAAGCCTTAGGCTCAATTCACATCTATGAAGTTTGGTTTTGAGCATTTCTGCATTGCTTTGTCCGTTTTTTGTAACCATGATTATACCGCTATTTAGCCATTTTTTTCCATGTTTTGTGTTTTAATCCTTTTTTTTTTCTGCAAATTTGTTGTTGGCCAGATTTAAAAATGCAAAACTCATGGTAAAAACGCGGTAAAAACACACTACACGCTTTTCTACAGCTTTTCCATTGAAGTCTGAAAAAAAGCAACATTTTGCATTTAAAAAAGTCCCTGACCCTTTCCAAAAATACAGAGGCACAAAAATGCATTGATGTGAACATGTTCCATAGGAACCCGTGTTAAAAATAATGGCCTACGTTTATGCAAAAAAGCATGAAAAAACGCATTGATGCGAACTGAGCCTTAAGACCCGTGCACACAATGGAATTTCGTACGGGAATTTTCATACAAGGACCGATCTTCCGATTTTCAGATCCTTAGTATGGTGCTTTTGACAGCCGATTTTGATTATTTGGACGACAAAAGCTGGATGTGCAGGCTATAAAATTTTTGTCGGATGTGAACACAACGTCCGATTTTCATCTAATCAATGTCCGCTGGCTACCCGCGATTGCCTGGCACAGAAAAAACGGGGAACCACCGATGTAAACACAGCGGTTCACCACTCTGTCAGGCGGCATGTAAGAGATTTACTGATCCCTATCGCTGGGATCAATTAGATCTCTTATGCCCCTGGCAGCCCAGCCCCCTCACAGTTAGAACACGACGAGGGAACAGTTAACCCCTAGATCACCCCCTGCAGGTTAACCCCTTCACTGCCAATGCCATTTACACAGTAATCAGTGGCTATTTACATTTATGATCACTGTATAAATGTCATTGGTCCCAAAGAAGTGTCAAAAATGTCACGACATGTCCGCTGCAATAACACAGTCCCGATAAAAATCGCAGATCGCCGCCATTACTAGTAAAAACGCCATAAATTAATTCTCATGGTTTGTAAACGCTGCAACGCGCAAACCAATCAATAAACACTGATCACGATTTTTTTTTTACCGCAAATATGCAGAAGAATATATTTCGGCTAAAACTGATGAATACATTTGTTTTTTTATATATTTTTTTATATGTATTATAGCAAAAAGTAAAAAATATTGTTTTTTGTTCAAAATTGTCACTCTTTTTTTGTTTATAGCGGTGATCAGAAGTGACGCAGAGGGGACCAAATACCACCAAAAGAAAGCTCTATTTGTGGGAAACGAAGGGCATCAATTTTGTTTGGGTACAGCTTCGCACGACCGCGCAATTGTCAGTTAAAGCGACACAATGCCATATTGCAAAAAAAGTGATCTGGTCAGGAAGGGGGCAAATCCTTCCGGGGCTGAAGTGGTTAAACTTGCAGCAACACACTTAACTATACTGTGTTAAATGGAAGGTAACCCATTGAAATATATGGCGTTAAACTTAAAGCGACGCAGTGCCGAATCGCAAAAAGTGCTCTGGTTCTACAGTGGGAAATCCTTCCAGTCCTTAAGTGGTTAAAGACAACTAATAAAGGCCATGGTGCAACGTTATAGTGGAAATCCATTGCATTTTCCCTCCTATTCTAAATGAAATCTTTTTTTTTTATCATTTCCTGCAGGGGCGTTGCTAGGGGGTGGCTATTGGGGCTACAGCCCCGAGTCTGGGGCCTAAAGCCTGAGTCTCTTACCGGGTGGGTGCAGTTCTGCAATTTGCAGGTATGTCTCAGTCCAGAATGCAGGAGGCAGGGACAGACTGAGCCGTGGCAGCAAGGGTTCCGGCTCGGCCCTCGCCTCCACCTGATGTATGGGGAGGCTCTCTGGGGACCCTGATATATGGGGAGGTTCTCTAGGGACCCTGATGTATAGGGGGGTTCTCTGGGGACCCTGATGTAAGGTGGGGCTCTCTGTGGACCCTGATGTAAGGAAGAGGCTCTCTGTGGACCCTGATGTAAAGAAGCGGCTCTCTGGGGACTCTGATGTAAAGAAGGGGCGGGCTCTCTGGGGACCCTGATGTAAGGAAGGACCTCTCTGGGGACCCTGTTTTAAGGAAGGAACTCTCTGGGGACCCAGATGTAAGGAAGGGGCTCTCTGGGGACACTGATGTAAATGGGGGGGGCTCTCGGGGGACCCTGATGTAAGTAAGGGGGATCCGCACTCAGATATGTAACTATATATATATATATATATATATATATACACACGCAAACATGTATATTATATACATGTGTATGCCCGCTCAAGCGTATGACTTTACTTTGCTGCTATGGGCTCTAGCCCCAGATCTTTTGTAGACCTAGCAACGCCCCTGCTTTCCTGCCACAACTGTAGACAAAATGGTACAACCACTGAGAACAAAACAACAGCTTTTAGCATGAAAACCTCAAAATACAAATAGAATTCAATCTCATTCTGTTTCTGAGAGTTATTTTTATTGCAAGGCCCCCAAATGAGTTTAAAATAAGCAGCATAAATGTGCTAAAATGCATGGCTGAATTATACTCAGAGCTTGGTAAAATGAGGGCTGTGATCCAAGGGCGCAGATGTTAAAATTAGTTTTAGATCACTAACATTAAAGTGACAGAGTGGAAATATTGCAGAGGAGAATGAGCCGGGCTTTAAATGTGGAAACAGAGAGAAACAGTTCAATCTGAGTGTAATAACAGAGCATAATCCATTTAAACATGATCTTCCACCCAACTCAAGGCTTCATTGTGTTCCTGTGTTTAATTAAAGGATATTGTTCAGTGAAGAAGAGTAGATTAGAATAGAGGAAGTACTATATCAATTCTATTGAAGGAGGACTTCGCTAAGCACTATTTTATGTAAAATGCATAACCCCATTAAAGTTTAAAAATAAACATTTCTGTGAACAAAATGATTTTATAGAACTCCCCTGCCTCTAGGGGCATTAAGAATCATGTTCTTTCTAAGAGCTGGAATTAAAGCCCGACTGAGCTCTCAGTTTAAGTCAGCTCATTTCATTCACGGTGCATCAATTAAAACATATTCAAGTTTTAGGCCTCATACACATGGACGTTTCTAAAAAAAGAAACAAAACGTCGGGTCCGATGTCAAGGAAAAAAGTCTGCGTTTTTCGGCGTCATGCATCTGCGTTTTTGAGTGTTAGTGAGCGTCGGCGTCAGTAGGCGTTTTTTAAAAAAAATCATCCCTCTGCTATTTTTCAACCTAAAAACGTCGGCATCAAAAAACGCCGGAAAACGCCGGTATAATATTAGGTGGTGTTTGTTGGCATATTGTGGCGTCGGCATCAAAAAATGCCAAAACGTTACAGCCTCAGAACGCACTGGCTGTGGGTTCTAGTTTCAGCTCACTAATGCCGACGTCATCTACAGTTCAAAAATGCTGACGTTTTTATGGGGCCATTGACTAACATGGAGAGCTGCAAAAAACGCCAGAAAATGCCGGCGTCAAAAAACGTGCGTGTGTATGAGGCCTTACAATTCATTTTCTTTAGAAAATAGCCACAGCCTGAGCAGAAAAGTCTGTCCTCTGGCCACATACTGCAGAGAAGGACCCTAGCTCTCTAGCTCTTTTGGCAGAGATTCAACACACCCCTGATGAGTCAGAGCTAGATCTCTCTGATCAACTGGAAGTATGAGCTTTGCTGATTGGATAGTTCTGGTTCTGACTCAGCAGGGCGTGTGCCTGACCACTGTAGAAAGACGACTGCTTCTGCACAGAACGCAACCTTCCTTCTCTGCAGAAAGTCTGCAGGGGACAGGCTTCCCTACTTAGGCTATGGCTGATTCTCATAGAAAATGAAGGCCTCATGCACACTGCTGCCTCTAAATGGACGTTTAGAGGCATTTGGGCATTTTTTCCAGTTGCCCCTGAACTCATCTAATGTTATCTTATCAGTATATATACACAGGGTTGTTTAAGGTAGTTTTCAGGCAGTTGAGTTTAGAGGCTTTTTTTGGAAAGCAAAAAAATGTGTGCAGACGCAAGTTCAGAGGCATTTGAAATGCCAAATGCCTGTAACAGCTTGCAAATGCGCCTAAACGCCTAACTCACGTTTAGCAGCATTTCGTTTAGAGGCTTTTGTCATTTAAAATTGAAAAAAAACTTCTTCTAGACGTGAATGCGGCAAAACGTCGCTAAACGCGGCATGTAAATGCGGCTAAACGGCCGTTTTAAGCGTCGGTTTCTAGCTGTCAAAAATCCCCATGTCCTGCCTAAGACAGCAAAAAAGACCTGAAAGGCATTCTAATGCCTAACCACTCTTTCAAAAACTGCAAACAAAGGATTTAGGCTTTAGATACACTTTAATGTTGTCCACAAGGCAGGGGTTTATTGCTGAGCTCTACAAAGATCCAAGTAACCTCACCTAGCGTAACGTGCTGCAGAATGTATTTTATTTTTTGTTTTCCCTATATTTTCTCATCTCCCTTTTTTTCCTATTTTTCCCCTTCCCCTGAGTATTGCACTTCCCTAGGTAGAGAGGCAAACTATTAAGCCTCGTACACACACGGGACGACGAACGTATACAACAGGTCATACTAACGACTGTTGTATGTGATATCGATCGTTCTGCCGAACATACGATAATCGTACTAGGGAGTTGTATGAGCAAACTAGAAAACTTGGTCGTACCAACAAGCGCTCATACGACCGTTGTATCGTGTGTACAGAGCAGTTGGTACAACAAGTTGTATTGAGCAAAACACGCATGCTCCGAAGTCAGGAATGGCCGGATGCTAATTACATGCACCTGAACGTTCTTTCTGTGCTCGTACGATCGTGTAGTGCAGTCAGTATGCAAGTTACATTATGCAACATACGATTTGCGTACGTACGATCGTCGCCCCATGTGTACGAGGCTTTAGACTGCTGGTAGATCTACAGTAAAAACTGAAAACCTCTGATCTAATTTCTGCCCTACCCTAGAGACTGGAAAACATACAAAGATGCTGTGTGCCTATTCAATAAATGGACGAAAGCAGGAAACATCCTCTAGGAAGGATCTGCTGTAGGCCTGAGACCAGAGACAACTAGTTGGACACCTGCGGCCAAAACCAGCTTGTTAGTTTGATCACTAGAGATGGGCCGAATACCCCCCGGTTCGGTTTGCACCAGAACTTGCGAACAGGCCAAAAATTCATGCGAACATGCGAACCCTATTAAAGTCTATTGAACACAAACATGACAAATCCAAAGTGCTAATTTTAAAGGCTTATATGCAACTTATTGCCATAAAAACTGTATGGGGACCCGAGTACTGCCCTAGCGGACATGTATCAATGCAAAAAAAAGTTTTTAAATAAATCGTTTTTTCAGGAGCAGTGATTTTGATAATGATTAAAGTGAAAAAATAAAAATAAAATATTCCTTTAAATATCGTGCCTGGGGGGTCCCCTTAGTCTGCTTGTAAAGTGGCGCATCTGTGTGATGTTTAGAACAGTGCCGCTGCAAAATGACATTTCTGAAGGAAAAATTGTAATTTAAAATCGCTCGCGGTTGTAAGCTCCCAGCAATATAGATAAAAATCACTGAAAAAAATTACATGGGCTCCCCCCCCAGTCCATACCAGGCCCTTCGGGTCTGCTATGGATTTTAAGGGGAACTCCATACCAAAATGTTAAAAAAAATTGACGTGGGGTCCCTCCAAAATCCATACCAGACCCTTATCTGAGCATGCAACCTGGCCGTGAAGTATGGGGGTACAGGCGAGTGCCTCCCCTGCTGACCCGTACCAGGCTACATGCCTTCAATATGGGGGTGGGTGCTTTGAGGCATGGGGGGCTCTGCTCCCCCCATCCCAAAGCACCTTTTCCCCATCTTGATGGGGACAAGAGCCTCTTCCCGACAACCCTGAATTGTGATTGTCAGGATCTGTGGATGGGGGGGCTTATCGGAATGTGGAAGCTCCCTTTATCAAGGGGGCCCCCAGATCCCGCTTCCCCCATGTGAATGAGTATCGGGTACATTGTACCCCTACTCCTTCACCAAAAAAGTGTCAAAAAAGAATAAAGAGAACAGTTTGGGACAAGTCCTGTATTAAAAATGAAATGTAATTCGCCGTCAATCACGGGGTGCGACGCCCCAAATTTAAGATGAAAAAACTGAAACAGCTCCTCCCTAATGGGAGGACTCCTGCCGACTGTCCTATTTTTGCTTTGATAGTTTATTTATACTCAAGGGCGGGGCCACCCAGTGATGTAACTGAATGACCCCGCCCTGACCCCATGACATGATGTCAGAAGAGGGCGGGGTCACCAGATTATGTCACCAGGTGGCCCTGCCCCAGCCTTTATAAGAACTGTAAAATGGAAAAAGACAGCACTCGGTGGGAGCCTCCCATTGAGGAGGAGCTTTTTCTGGAATTTTTTTTTGTCCGTCTCGCGCCATGATTGACCTGGATGTACATCATATGACACTATTTTTTTCTTTTTTAATAAAGGATTGTCCCTAATTTTCTCCTGTGGTTTTTTACTTTTTTGTGAATGAGTAGGGTTACAATGTACCCCATACTCATTTACATGGGGCGTGGGATATGGGGGCCCCCTTATTAAAGGGGGCCTCCAGATTCTGATAAGCCCCCCACCCGCAGACCCCCACAACCACCGGCATGGGTTGTGGGGATGGGGCCCCCAAAGCACCATTTCCATTTTGAGGGCATGGGGCCTGGTGCGGTTTAAAGGGGGGCGCCCGCTTGTCCCCCCCTGCCCTGCCAGGCTGAATGTTTGGATAAGGGTCTGGTATGGATTTCGGGGGGACCCCCACGCCATTAAAAAAAAAAAAATTGGCACAGGGTTCCCCTTAAAATCCATACCAGACCTGAAGAGTCTGGTATGGATTTTGGGGGGACCCCATGCCAATTTTTTTTAAAAATGTTGGTGTGGAGTTCACCTTAAAATCAATGCCAGACCCTTATCTGAGCATTATATAGTATATACATATAGTGTATATAGTCTACACTGAATGCAATATATATATATATATATATATATATATACACACACTACACTGTATATATAGTCTACACTGAATGCAGTATATATATATATTATAATGTATATATATATATATATATATATATATATATATATATATATATATTCTTACACTGCCTGCACTGACTGTATATACTCTACACTGTATCTATATACTACACTGCCTGCACTGACTGTATATACTCTACACTGTATCTATATACTACACTGCCTACACACCACTAACTAACCTAGCTAAACTAGCTGCTAGCTTCATTTTCACACACTACATATGGCCGCTGTTCAAGCGGCCTAATATAGTGTGGGTCATGGACTGAGACCCCTGAGCCATGATTGGCCAAAGGCACCCTGCTTTTGGCCAATCATGGCTCTCACAGCAGAGCACGCAGTGATTGGCCAAAGCATGCAGGTCATGTACATGCTTTGGGCAATCAGCGTGTTACATTTCCGCACGAGCTTGCACTGCATTATGGGGCGCTGTTCTAAAATCAGCGAAAGGGAGAACACCTGATGTTCGAATCAAACTTATGTTTGACTCAAACATCGGGCCCATCCCTATTGATCCCCCCTTCATATCAGAACGTCTTAGATATGAGTATTGAGCAAGGGAGGAGCCAGAATGGGCACCACGTCCAAAACGTGAAAATTTTTGAAAAGACAGTAGTCAGAATGGAACTCAATTAAGGGTTCCAAGGACTTTTGAGGTGCCCTTCATAATCTTTTTTTATATAATAATCTCAGAAAAACACACATATATATATAAAACATCTAGAAACATGTTTCGCCCGTGAGGGCTTCTTCAGGAGACTTTATGGGGCTGACTGAAGTAAGAAGGGAAAAACATTTTAGAAAGATACATATGTACATATTAACAATCTCAGCAGACAGAGAAAAGTAATTCATCACTTTCCTTCTGTAAGTAAATTACAATCTAGATGTACATTTAAAACATGTAGTAAGACAATAATGACCAGTGATTCTAATATATTCCTTCCTTCTGACCGGTAGCCAGTCCTAATGTTGGTCCTAAGTTCACAGATACTTCATCATTGGTAGTCTTACAAACGGTAAGATAGTGTTCACAATCCTACCAAATATAGAATGTGATTGTATATGTATATATATATACCCAGAAGTAGATACAGAAGGAATATATTAGAATCACTGGTCATTATTGTCTTACTACATGTTTTAAATGTACATCTAGATTGTAATTTACTTACAGAAGGAAAGTGATGAATTAATTTTCTCTGTCTGCTGAGATTGTTAATATGTACATATGAATCTTTCTAAAATGTTTTTCTCTTCTTACTTCAGGCAGCCCCATAAAGTCTCCTGAAAAAGCCCTCATGGGCGAAACATGTTTCTGGACGGTTTTTATATATATAAATGTGTTTTTCTGAGATTATTATATTAAAAAAATTATGAAGGGCACCTCAAAAGTCCTTGGAACCCTTAACTGAGTTCCGTTCTGACTATTGTCTTTTCAAAAATTATCAGAACGTCTTAGTCCACCTGACTAGAGTTAAACGGACACCTGGATGTTCGGGTTTGGCGGGTTCGGCCGAACTTTGTGAAAAAGTTTGAGTTTGGCCCCGAACTTGACCCGAACTTGACCCCGAACTCCGAACCTAATTAAAGTCAATGGTGACCCCAACTTTTGGGCACTAAAATGGCTCAAAAAAGTCCTGGAAAGGGCTAGAGGGCTGCAAAAGGAAGCAAAATGGGGGTAAGAGTAGGACAAGTGCCCTGCAAACAAATGTGGATAGGGAAATAACTTAAAATCACATAAAAAAAAAATGGAGGAGGAGGTAGATGTGGAGTAGGAGGTTGAGGAGGCGGTGACCGTGTCGGTGTAGGTGGACGTGGCAGTGGAGGAGGAGGAGGTAGCCAATGCTGTTTTTTGTTTGTTTGTTTTTTGTTTTTTTTGGGGTAGCCCCCAAAATATTGAGACATATTAAAAAAAAAAAAAGATCACTATCTGCAGACAAACCCAGAGATGTTCTAGCACGGGTTCACTTTTTCCATATAAAATGTACCATGGTTTATTTTTCATGTTTCTCCTGTTACAAATTCCAATCAAGACTTATGTTCTATAAAAAAAAAAAAAAAAGAAGAAGTTCACTTAAGTATACCAATGGCTGTGTGAGGCCATCTTCCACCCACTCTTCACCACTGCCCTCCCTGTCAGTCTGCACACTGTAGAACGCCGCAGCAGTTGGCACCTGTGTTTCGCCATCATCAGAGACGTGCTGCAGTGGTGTTTCCATGTCCTCATCCTGAAACAGAAGTGGTTGGGCATCGGTGCACTCAATGTCTTCCACTTCTGGGGCAGGGCCCACGGAAAGCACACCAGCAGAGTCATCAAAAAGCATAAGAGACTGCTGCATGACTTGGGGCTCAGACTGCTTGGCTGATTTACAAGGGGCTGAGATGAAAGACAGATGGCCATGGGGTTCAGATGCCAACTCTGAGCTTTCAGCAAGGGACCGGGTGGGAGACAATGTGAAGGAACTGGAGGCATTGTCAGCCACCCAATCTACTATCGCCTGTACTTGTTCTGGCCTCACCATTTGTTGAGCGGCATTCGGGCCTACCATATAACGTTGAAGGTTCTGTCGGCTACCTGAGGAAGGTGTTTCACTTGTGCGTGTAGCTACACAGATCAAGCGCGTCCTCTCCTTGCAACAGGAGCTTCACCAACACCACCAACACCAGCAGCACCAGCAGCACCGCGACCACGACCACGTCCCTTATTTGACGCTCTCCTCATTCTGGACGCAAATGTACTATTTAGCACAAATTTATATTATTTTTTAAACCGGCAATGAAGACACACTTTTTAATTTTGTGCAAGAAATGCACAGCAAGGTGCAAATGTACTATGTAGCACTATTTTTTTTTTTTAAACCAGCAATGTCGATGAACTTTTTAATTGTATGCAAGAAATGCACAGCAAGGTACAAATGTACTATGTAGTACTATTTATTATTCTTTTTTTTTAAACCAGCAATGTAGACGCACTTTTTAATTTTGTGCAAGAAATGGACAGCAAGGTGCAAATATACTATGTAGCACTATTTTTTATTTTTTTTTAAACCAGTAACATTGACGCACTTTTTAATTTTGTGCAAGAAATGCACAGCAAGGTGCAAATGTACTATGTAGCACTATTTATTATTCTTTTTTTTTTAAACCAGCAATGTAGACACACTTTTTAATTGTGTGCAAGAAATGCACAGCAAGGTGCAAATGTACTATGTAGCATTATGTTTAATTTTTTTTTTAAACCAGCAATGTTGACGCACTTTTTAATTTTGTACAAGAAATGCACAGCAAGGTGCAAATGTACTATGTAGCACTATTTTTTTTTTTTTTTAAAGCAGCAATGTCTACGCACTTTTTATTTTTGTGCAAGAAATGCACCGCTGGCTGCAAATGTAGTATTTAGAATATGTTTTATTTTTTTAAACCAGCAATGTAGATGAACTTTTTATTTTTCTGCAAGAAATGCACCGCTGGCCGCAAATGTAGTATTTAGCATATTTTTTTTTTAAACCAGCAATGTAGACGCACTTTTTATTTTTGTGCAAGAAATGCACCACTGGCCGCAAATGTAATATTTAGAATATTTTTTTTTTTAAACCAGCAATGTAGACGCACTTTTTGATTTTGTGCAAGAAATGCACAGCAAGGTGCAAATGTACTATGTAGCACTATTTTTTTTTTTTTAAACCAGCAATGTCGACGCACTTTTTAATTTTGTGCAAGAAATGCACAGCAAGGTGCAAATGTACTATGTAGCACTATTTATTATTCTTTTTTTTAAAACCAGTAATGTAGACGCACTTTTTATTTTTGTGCAAGAAATGCACCGCTGGCCGCAAATGTAGTATTTAGAATATTTTTTTTTTTAAACCAGCAATGTAGACGCACTTTTTATTTTTGTGCAAGAAATGCACCGCTGGCCGCAAATGTAGTATTTAGAATATATTTTTTTTAAACCAGCAATGTAGACACACTTTTTAATTTTGTGCAAGAAATGCCCCGCTGGCCGTAAATGTAATATTTTGCACAAAAAAAAAAATGTTTTCATTGTCTAACTGCAATGTAAAAGCAGTATTTAAATATGCCAAAATGTTGCCGACTGAACTAACAGAACACGATTAAAGTAGTGTCCCTGACACACAAGCAGTTGCAAGTGCACTGAACTTGCAAAAATGGCTGCAAACACCAACCTAACAAACAGAAAAATTGCTTAGGTTTTATATGAGGCACTTTGTTTAGCAAACAAAATGTACTCTAGCAAACAACAATCTCCTCTAGCATCCACCCACCAATAAATCGCTATTTTTAACAGAAGCTAATCTGTCCCTCACAGCAGCAGCATCCTCTCCCTACACTAGTATGAGATAATTTTCTACAGCTAATCTGTCCCTCACAGCAGCAGCAGCATCCTCTCCCTACACTAGTATGAGATGATTTTCTAAAGCTAATCTGTCCCTCACAGCAGCAGCAGCAGCAGCATCCTCTCCCTACACTAGTATGAGATGATTTTCTAAAGCTAATCTGTCCCTCACAGCAGACGACGACGA
>BLSH010098618.1:3915432-3932978 GCA_018402905.1 Glandirana rugosa | reverse complement strand
AAAATATGGTTACCCTATTAGAGTCTTAGTTAACTCCAGAAACACGAAAAGTACTTACCTCGAGGTTATCGTCTTGCTCTCTCTCCTAAAATGTGGGAAAACATAGGAAAAAGTCGAGTCCACATATCAACTCGCTCGGGCTTGAACATGATGCACTGGCCAATCACAGCCATGCCATTAATAGGCATGGCTGTGATGGCTTCTAAGGGCAAACGAGTGAAACGCTTGTTGATTGGCTGCCCTGCAGCTATTCAACGGGCGCAAAAAAATACCCGAACCCGGACTTTTTTCTCAAATGTCCGGGTTCGGGATGCGGACACCCTAAAGTATGGTACGAACCCGAACTTTACAGTTCGGGCTCGCTCAACTATACACCTGAGCTGAAAAAGGATACAAAAGGGTGTAAAATCCTCTCTCTCGTTCTGCTATTGGAGCTCCATTCATGAAAAGCACAAAGACCTCAATTGATTCTGAGATTATCCCATTGGTATAAAATACAGACTTTGGCTATTGTGGCTTTTTCTCAAGTTTTCGGTTGCTCCATAGGAACTTCCTCAGTATTGTTCTATGTAAGCTACACTGTCCATCACCTTCCTGCACTGCGGAGTGGGAACAAATGTAAGAGATGACAATGCCCATACCCAAAATTATTCTCATTACAAGTGAGGTAAGAGTGAAATTTGTTGTATTTAATATTTTCAACACGTTGCTTTTTAGTTATATATTAGCTTTTTTTCTAAAGGTTTCCTTAATTCGAAAGATGATACAGCATGTTAGATCTTTGATGAACAAAAAGAGGCTGGTCAGGTTCTTGAACGGCTCCAATATCAGACTGAAAATATACTTTACTTATTGAGGGTAAAGTAAACATTTCACTAAACAGTTCACCTCCCTTATCTATACTTACCATCCATTCCAGTGTATGCAAACCCAAAATTCAAAAATCATATGCATATGAATTGTAACTGTTTTCTTTTTTAGGAGAACTCCTACTTGCACATCCTTCTAGCCACAGTACTGTAAAGTGACCTGTCCGTTGAAGGATGACCCTGCTAAGTGCTAACCCACTGCTTTGCAATGCAGCAGCCGTATTGTCACTTTGCTGTGTGTACACCCTCAATGGGACTGTAGGATGCTGTGCTGATGCACAGTGTGCCTATAGTTTCCTTGAAGTCAGTCCTTGTAAGGCTACTCAACAAGTCTGTATACACCTCCTGGACAGGCCTTACCATGCTTGACCATGTCTCATTGCTGAAGGCAAGAAGTGGCAAGGGACTTCAATAAGCCACTCTCTGGACCTACAACAGAGAGAAATATGGCAACTGAGTATGCGACCTAAAGTCCTTTAGTGCACCGTGATTTCACAGGGAGTGATGATGCACTGCATCTTCCCCTAATTCCCTGATTCAGCCATGCAGATCCAGAACCTTGTCCTACAACAATCACATGACTGCAGAAAACACAATAAGCAAAAGGAATAAACTGTATAATGCATTTATTTATTAACCACTTCCCGACCATGTGCCGTGTTTTCACGGCGGCAGTCGGGATGCTGAGCGTGAATCGCCGTAAATAAGCGGCGATCTGCAATCAGCCACCAGGGGGCGCGCGTGCGCACCCGCCGCACTCCTGGGGAGTGTGCCCGCGGCTGGGGCGGACCCGATGTCCGCCGGCGAGCCGCGATGAGCGGCTACAGGGAAAGAACGGGGAACCGCCGATGTAAACACGGCGGTTCCCCGCTCTGTTAGTAGGGGCATGGAAGATCTACTGATCCCTGTCACTGGGATCAGTTAGATCTCTCATGCCCATGTTAGCCCAACCCCCCCACAGTAAGAACACACCCAGGGAACACAGTTAACCCCTAGCCTCCCCCCCCCAGGTTAACTAGGTTCACTGCCAATTACATTTATACAGTAATCAGTGGACATTTAAATTTCTGATCGCTGAATAAATGTCATTGGTCCCAAAAAAGTGTCAAAAATGTCCGACATGTCCGCTGCAATATCACAGTACCGCTAAAAATCGCAGATCACCGCCATTACTAGTAAAAAAAAAATAAAAACCCCAGAAATGAATTCTCATCATCCGTAAACGCGGCCACTTTTGCGCAAACCGATCAATAAACGCCGATTGCAATTTTTTTTATCACAAATATGAGGAATTATATAAATCGGCCAAAAACGGTGAAAAAAAATGTTTTTTTATATTTTTTTTTGGATTTGAATTTTAGCAAAAAGTAAGAAATTTGGGTTTTTTTGCAAAATGGTCGCTCTTCTTTTGTTTATAGTGGTTATCAGAAATGAAACAGTGGCGATCAAATACCACCAAAAGAAAGCTCTATTTGTGGGGGAAAAAGGACGCAAATTTTGTTTGGGTGCAACGTCGCACGACCGCGCAATTGTCAGTTAAAGCGACGCAGCGCCGAATCGCAAAAAGTGCTCTGGTCCTAAAGCTGGAAAACCTTCCGGTTGGTAAGTGGTTAATGCAAAATATGCACCATATTATTCCAGTATGCCTCCAGGAGACCCTGCTTGGTTAAAACAATTAGGGCTTCTTATCTAACTCTAAAGGCCCTGCAGCCCTGTCTTTCTGCTGGAACATAGCAAGTTGCCAGGTGTTTCTGGGTACAGTGGAGCATTTTAACATTCCTCCCACAATAGAGTGCTGTATAGATGTAGTGGGGATGTCTTGTGTAAACTGCATCCAAAACAGCCTGGCAAAGGAGCTGGAAGATAGGAGAGTTTAAAGTGTTTGTTAACCCTACACTTCATATTCCTGTGTGTGCCTGCTGTAACATGTACTAATCCCTGGTGATCCCGCTAGTCCCCCTCCTTGCTATTAAAAACTGACCACACCAGGCAGTAGAGCACACCATGGCCAGTTCTCTAGCTATGCTGAGAACTCAATGCACTCTCCTCCAATAATCAGACTTGTCCTGACACGTCCCCCCACTGCACAGCCATTCACTGGGAAGCCCAGGGTGCTGCTGCTTCTTCTACCCCCAGCTCTTATGCAGCTGAGAACAAATGCAATGTGATCACTTATAAAAAAGGGAAAAAAGGTATTTATATATTTTTTTATATCTATACATAAATTGTTTTACTTTAATTTCTATTTTAAACTGAATGGGTTGTTTTACAAGGTAATCATTTACAATCCCTATACATTGGGATATTGGGGGTGTTTAGCTCTAGTGATAGATGCCTTTTTGTGCAGTGAGTCGACATCAGACAGGCATTATAGCTATGGGCCTGGTAACCCATGTTTATTAAATGGAAAAAAGAAAACAAAAGTCCATCCAGGAATCCCGCGCAAGGGTTTAACCACTTCAGCCCCGGAAGAATTTCACACTTTAGGACCAGAGCGCTTTTTGCGATTCGGCATTGCGCCGCTTTAACTGAAAAGTGCGCGGTCGTGTGATGTTGTACCCAAACGAAATTTGTGTTCTTTTTCCCTTCACAAATAGAGCTTTCTTTTGGTGGTATTTGATCACCTCTGCTTCATTTCTGATCGTCGCTATAAACAAAATAATTTTGCAAAAAAACCCAAATTTCTTACTTTTTGCTAAAATACAAATACAAAAAAAAATATATAAAAAAAAACATTTTTTTTCCATCAGTTTTGGCCGATTTATATTCTTCCTCATATTTTTGGTAAAAAAAATCACAATCGGCGTTTATTGATTGGTTTGCGCAAAAGTTGCCGCGTTTACGGATGATGAGAATTAATTTCTGGGGGGGGGTTTTATGTTTTACTAGTAATGGCGGTGATCTGCGTTTTTTAGCGGTACTGCCATATTGCAGCGGACATGTCGGACCATTTTGACACTTTTTTGGGACCATTGGCATTTATACAGCAGTCAGTGCTTTATAAATGCACTGATTACTGTGTAAATGCCATTGGCAGTGAAGGGGTTAACCTGCAGGGGGCACTCTAAGGGTTAACTGTGTTCCCTGGGCGTGTTCTAACTGTGTGTGGGCTGCCCTGGCTGGGGGAAGGAGGTGATCATGGCTTCCATATAGAGGAAGCCTGTGATCACCGCCCTTCCCCCTCTAACAGAACGGAGATCTGTGTTTACATACACGGACCTCCGTTCTTTCACTGCGGGGGAGGGGGCATCACGGGTAGACGTCGTGATCGAGTCCGCCCTACCCGCTCCCTGGCCCCCCTGAACACGGTGAGCATGCGAGCGTGCGCCTCCAGCAGCGTACGCGCGCTCACAGTGAGTGATATCGCAGCCGCCTTCATCTGACGCTGGTTTGGGATATCGAGCCAAGTGGTTAAACTTCATTCAATCAGAAATGAAAACATACAGAGCCACCTGGCTCTCTTTTGTCAGCAGTTCCTCTTCTTGCTCCCAACAGGCTTCTTGATTCTTTCCAGCCCCCTGGACTCACTGGCTTCTTTAGTCTCCCCGGCTCTAAAAGCTGGCCAGCCTTTCCCAGTCCCTGGGCATAGAATCCCCCTTTTACGGACTGCAGTCTCCCACAGGGCAGACAGTCTTCCTGACAGGGGACTGTCTTCACACAGAAGCAGCAAGCTGCTCACACTCCACCTTCCTCCACCTACTGCTATCCCCAGGCCCTCTGTCACGTACCTGGCGGTGGAGTCTGTCTTGTGCAGGAAGCAACCACTCTTGCGGCCCTGGTTCGAGGGTCCCCGGTAGAGCAGACAGGGAGCCCAGGAGCTCAGGGGGGCACGAGGGCTGGACAGGATCCCTGGTGGTGATAAGGATGGTCCGGTGCAGCTCGTGCAGGTAGCGGATGGTCGTACAGGCCGGGTCGGTAACAGGCAGGCAATGTGGTACAAAGGGTGCAGGCAAAGGGGTCGTCAGGTGCAGGCAGGGTCGTCAACAGGCTGGCAGCAGAAGTACAAGAGGATCAGGCAGAAGAGTGGTCGCTGGGCAAGCTGGGGGTCGGTGCAGGCAGAGATCAACAAGGTCTAGGTCAAGCCGGGTCTCAGGATCAGATAAACAGGAAATCAGGACGCTCAGAAACACTCACACGCTGTAGAACGAACAGCACTGGCTACAGGAAGCAGGAAGTTTAAATAGGGCTGCTCATCCAGGAAATGGAGGGAAACACAATCAAATGCAATTAACCCTTAGCACAGTCTTTTCCTAACACCCTCGTTATATGGGCTGTATCCACTGCCGGCACACACCCTGTTGGCTGTCCACAAAACCTGGACACAGGGTTGGAGATCCCATCCCACCCAAGACTTTTAGGAATCTCCAAACTACAAAGCCCCATCTGGAGATAGCAAAATCTGGAGAAAGCTGCCGAGCAGTTTTCTTTTCTCAATGTAACTGCTCTGTAGCCCTGAATTCGGACATACAAACTCTGTCTTTTTTAAATCTTTTTTATTCCTGAAGCAGGAACAATCACAATATATAAAAAAGCCAGTATGATGTCCTGAATATATGGGAGGAGTCCGAGGGGTATTTAAGCAGACCACCCACGGTGGTCTTTGTCGGTTCCTCCCTCCCGTCCCCTTTTTTAGGGCACTTCTCAGTACATTCCTCTCTAGAATATTCCATTATTTATCTTTAGTATTCCACCTTTTCTTGGCATATCGACCAGCCGACCAAGGCACACCTCAGGTCTATATTATGTTGTCGCGTGTTTATGTGATTCATATTTGTCTCAGTCGAAGGGCTTTGACTATAGTTATATTTAACAACCCAATATAAGCTTACTTGAAAAATTCTCTTTCATATTGTGAGTGATGCCTGTCTGCTGGCCATCTCTTTCCATGACTTCCTGGATTCCCTGCATGCCTTGCCGTGTCCCTTCTGCTTTTTACTTTCAATTTCTAAGGAAAACATTTCCCATGGTACCTTGCTGCCTGCAAGCACCGATTCCCGTACTGATTTCTGAAACTCCTCCTATCAGTACCTCTATAGTTCAGAAGGCAGGCTCTGTAAAATATGTGACATAGCAGGGACTACTCACAGGACATGATTACATGTCACAGAATTCAAGGAAGTAAATGTGTGGGGATCTTCACAAAGTAACTTTACAAACTTCAAGATCATTCAGACAAATAGGAGTAGGCTATGAATAGTTGAAATACCTTGTGGAAATTAATATAAGGTATTAATATTTTAAGTGCACCATACACAGCAAAATACATTTTTTCTTCATTTTGGATACTGTAGGGAATATTTTTGCCCTGTTTCCCATTAGAGAGATCACAATTCACTTCCTGTTCTATAACCAAAAGGTGTAAGAAGGAAATTCTTCAAAGTGGGGGAAAGCACTCTTAGAAAACGGTCAACTGTCACAAAAGATTTCCCTCTATTTCTGTTCTGATACCAACTAAAAATGTGGATTTCTTCTTACTTTCAGTCCTAGTGACTTTGGTCTTCAAGGCAAAAGGAGAAATTGAATCTCCCCAGTGTGGACACAGACAGCAATAAAAACAAAATTGAAAAACTAAACTAAGCAACATTTTGATGAACTATATTAAAAACTAAGTAAGCAGAAAAAAAGAAAAGGCACCACACCAATGGCAATTGGTGTCCCGAAAGATAGTTTATAGGGTTATTAACAAATAAAAAGCCAACTCCCCTTTCCTCAGGGCTACAACTCAGACAAGCAATGAATATACATATACTGAATATATGTATTTCAGTGATTGCACATACAGTAAAATTAAAAAAAGTAGGCGGCACTCACAGAGTTTGAAAGGGGAATACCTGCTGATAAGGTTAATTTTAACATTTTGACAATGCACAAGCTTGTCTTTCTCCTGAGTAAAGCCAGCCATACATTGATTGACCATCAACCCTATCAGGTTTTCCCCCACTTGATCAGCACAGCAGGATATAGCAGGCAGCGCTGATCAGTGTATTCTGATGGCAGGAAAGCTTCCCTGCTGTAAGAATACAACAGTTCGGTAGGGATGGGCCGAATGACCCCCTGTTCAGTTTGCACTAGATAATTCGAACATCGCGAAAGTTCAGAACCGAATAACAAACCCCATTAAAGTCTATGGGACCCAAACTGTAAAAATCAAAAGTGCCCATGTTTAAGGCTTACATGCAAGTAATTGGGCATACAATGGTTATGGGGATCCCCGTACTGCCCTAGGGGACATGTATCAATGAAGAAAAAGTTTGTAAAAATTGATGCTTAAAGTGAAAGCATAAAACTGAAAAATTCCTTTCAATATAGTGCTTGAGGGGTCCCCTTAGTCTACCTGTAAAGTGGCACATCTGTGCTGTGTATAGAAGCTGCTGCAGCAATAATTGCATTTATAAAGCCAAAAAAGGACATTTTCCCTGCAAGCTTTCTTTATTTTGTAAGCAACAGCCAGTCTGTATGATGAGGCCATAATGTAGTGCACTGGGAACAAGATTAGAGATTTTTTTGGATAAATTCTGGTGTCTCTTCCACAGACTTTGGATAGAAGTAATAGGAGCGGAAATATTGGGCTTTGGTGTTGGTGGCACCTTCACACCGTAACCCTATAGAGGTACTCTTGATGAAAGCAAGAATTGGCCTTAATGTCAAAAATTGCAATGATATGCACCTGTCAAACAGATGCGGAAAAATTGGTCTTTGGGTGTCGGTGGTCCCTTCACACCATAACCCTATAGAGGTACTCTTGATGAAAGCAAGAATTGGTCTTGCTATCAAAATAGTAATTGATATGCAACTGTCAAACATTGGTCTTTGGGTGTTGATTGTGCCCATCAAACCCAGATGAAATCAACACTCACAATGCTAAGCAGCCTAGAAGTCCTGCAGAGATTCCACATACCAAAAACACTTAATCAGCAACATCTGCATCAGGGGCTTCATAGCTGCTGGTAATCCAGGACTGATTCATTTTAATAAAAGTCAGTCGGCCCACGGAGTCTGTGGACAGACACGTTCTGTTAGCAGTAACAAAACCTGAATGCCCATTCGGAAAGCATGCTGGATGCAGTATAGCCCAGCAGCTCATTTGCATACTGGGCAAGTTCTGGCCAGTGGTCTATTCTCATGACCCAGTAAGCCAGTGGATCATCAACTGGAAGGCTCTCCATCTCTGTTTTCGCCCCTAGATAATCATCTACCATGTGATGCAGACGCTGCCGATGGGGTGTGGAAGCTGACAGCCCTGGGGGACGAGGGATAAAAAAATTGTGAAATGCATTACTGAGGCCGCCTTCTCCACCGCTCCTCTCTTGACCAACAGAAGCCTCAAAACTACGTTTTCTATTATAATGTAATCTACCGGAGTCTGGAAAAGCGTTTGATAAACCCCTCTTTAAGGTGTCCTCGAGAGATTTAATCTTCTGCACTCTCTGTGGGGACGGGATGAGTTCTGAAACTTTCCCCTTGTAACGGTGGTTAAGGAGGGTTGCCAACAAATAGTGATCCTGTTCCTTTATGCCATGTACTGCATAAAGTGGGCCATGAGAGGAAAGGAAGTCCTCTTTCTCCTGCTGCTCTGCCTCGAGTGCCCTGTCCATAATGTCCCGCAGAGTCTTCTGCAGCAGGAACACAACAGGGATTGTGTCACTGATGCATGCATTATCAAGGCTCACTATCATTGTGGCCTCCTCAAATGGTGACAGTACACTGCATGCATACTTTATGAACAGCCATTGGCGTGGGGAAAAAAAGCCAAGCTGGCCTGAGCCTATCGTTGCTCCATACTCACACAGGTACTCCTTGACCGCCTTTATTGACGCCAAAGACAAGTTCCACCTGGTGAGCATGTCACAAATCAGGCAGTTTACAGGCAGGTGGAATTCCCTCTCAATTTCAGCCAATTGAGCACTGGCTGTGTATGACCGCCTGAAATGGCTACAGACTCTTATGACCTGCTTTAGCAGATCTCCAACCCTGGGTACCTATTTAGGAAATGCTAGACAACCAGACTGAGAACATGTGTCAACTTTCCCTGTCTAAGGGCGGACAGAAGGTTTGTGCCATTATCGCACATCACCATTCATGGGCAGCCGTGAACCACCTCTGGGGCTGCCCCTGCAGAGCTGCAAGAATCTCTACTCCGATGTGGTTCCTGTTCCCTAGACACACCAGCTAAAGCACTGCATGGCACCTTTTAGCATGACTCATTGAATAGCCCCTTGAATGCTTAGGGGACACTTGTGGTTCATAGGAGAATTCAGCAGAGGAGGACATGAAAAAGGAGGAGGATAAGGGGGTAGAGCTGACAAATCTGACATCATCACTAGCAGTATGGAGATGTGGGGGCACAACAAGCTGCATCACTGAGCCCTGTCCTGCATCCTTTCGAGTTGCAAGCAGAGTTACCCAGTGTGCTGTGGACTAAATATATTGTCTCTGACCATGCTTGCGGGACCATGTTTCAGTAATGTGGACTTTGCGACTGACTGCTTGTCAAACGATGCCACAACATTGCCTTCCACGTGATGGTACAGATCTGGAATGGCTTTACGTGAAAACAAATATTGACTGGGAACCTGCCATTGTGGTACAGCACATTCTGCAAATTCATGGAAGGGGCAGAATTCACCAGACGGAAAGGCAGAAGTTGTAGAGTCAGCAGATTTGTCAAGCTGACATTTAGACGCTGGCCTTGTGGGTGGCAGTGACTGTATTTTTTCCTGCTGCAGCAGATGGGGCAGAGAAATTTGCCGGCTATAGTCTACAGTTGGTGGTGTGCTGCTGACAGATGTGCTGCAAGGACCTGGGACACCCTGCGCTATACCATCATCCCTTTCATTGGAGGCTTCTGAAAGGTCATGAGGTATAGCAGGGGCAAACTGAGGTAAGTAAGGAGGAGGAACAGATTTGAGCCCCTTTTCTGTGGCTTTCAGGTGCTCTTGATAACGGGTTGAGTGGCGGGAGGTTAAATGCCTTTTCAAGCAAGTGGTACCCAAATGGCTGGTGTTTTTGCCAAGCTTTATGTGCTTGAGACAAAATTTGCAAATTGCAACAGTGGGATCGGCTGCACATGTGCTAAAAAAGGCCCAGACAACTGAGCTGAGGGAAGTGGGCTAGGCGATAACAACTCCACAATGTGATGGAATAGGGTGACTGCTCTCTACTCTTCCATGATGGCTGCCTCATTGGGGTTGTGCCTCACCCTCATTTTCCTCCTCTCTTCTATTTGGCATCCAAGTCACATCAGTAACCTCATCATCATCATCTCCTCCTTCCTCATTACCACTGGAGGCAATTTGGCAATACGCTGCGGCTGGGGGAACATGAATGCCAATTTGTGTACCAGTGTTCTCCCCTCTCTGTAGGCTCATGTTCCTGCCTCCCTCAACCTCGGAACCAACATCTGAAGCAAGTAATGGCTGTGCATCGTCAAGGATAAGTGGCTGATACTGTGTTCAAATAACTCAGCTGACTCCTCCATGCCTGATGCTGGGGCTATTACAGGAATAGCTATGGACAAGGAGGCAGGTTTAGCCACTCTGGCAGCTGCAGTGAACTGCACACTAATCTCTGCTTGGGTGACGGAGGATGAGGATGGTTTAGTAAGCCAGTCCACCACCTCCTTTGCATGCTGTGGCTGGATAGCACGAGCAAAATCACTAAACAAAGGAAATAATGCCCTGCCTGTGGACTGACCACATCCACCTTTGCCTGTGGACACATACACTGCTGGCTCCCTCATAGTGTCATGGGAACATCTGCCTCTCCTTGTTGTCCTCCCAGACATGATGGGGGGTGCTTATTAACAAAATATAATAAAAATGTGGAAAAGTGTACGTGGATGCTCTCATGCCCATGCCCACTGCGTGAGTGTGGGCGCGGGTTGGGCGGACTTGACGTCCGCCGGCGACCCGCAATCTTCTGTTAGAGAAGCAGAACGGGGAACCGCCGAAGTAAACACCTGTAATCAGGATCAGTTAGATCTGTCATGTGCCTGCCAGCCCAGCCCCCCACACAGTTAGAACACAGTGAGGAAACACACTTAACCCCTTAGTGTTAACCCCTTCTCTGCCAGTGACATTTATACATTAATCAGTGGCTATTTTTAGCTCTGATCTCTGTATAAATGTCATTGGTCCCAAAAAAGTGTCAAAAGTGTCTGATCTGTCTGCCGCAATATCGCAGTCCTGCTAAAAATCGCAGATCGCCGCCATTACCTGTAAAAAAAAAAAATAATAATAATAAAAACGCCTTAAATCAATTCTCATAGTTTGTAGACGCGATAACTTTTGCGCAACCCACTCAAAAAAGAACTTATTGCAATCTTATTTACTAAAAATATGTAGAAGAATACATGTTGGCCTAAACTGATGAATACATTTATTTTTTATATCTTTTTTTGGAAATGTATTATAGCAAAAAGTAAAAAATATTGTTTTTATTTTCAAAATTGTCGCTCTTTTTTTGTTTATAGCGCAAAAAATAAAATACACATAGGTGATCAAATATCACCCAAAGAAAGCTCTATTTGTGGGGAAAAAAGGACATCAATTTTGTTTGGGTACAGCGTTGCATGACCGCGCAATTGTCAGTTAAAGTGACGCAATGCCATATTGCAAAAAAGTGCTCTGGTCAGGAAGGGGGCATATCCTTCCGGGGCTGAAGTGGTTAAACTTGCAGTAATGCACTTAACGATACTGTGTTAAATGGAAGGTAACTCACTGAAATATATGGCGTTAAACTTGCAGTAATGCACTGTAATATACAGCGTTAAACTTGCAGTAATGCACTGAAATATACGGCGTTAAACATTCAGTAATGCACTAAACTATACTACATTAAATGGAAGGTAACACACTGAAATATACGGTGTTAAATTTGCAGTGACATACTGAAATATACGGGTAACGCAATGAAATATACTACGTTAAACATGCACTAACGCACAGAAATATAAGGCGTTAAACTTGCAATAATGCAATTAAATATACTGTGTTAAATGGTCATTACACTCACACTAACTGAACTATCCCTAGATTCACACTAATGTAAAGATGAATGGTGGTCACTACAGTCACACTGACTGAACTGTCCCTAGCTTCACACTAATGTAAAGATGAATGGTGGTCACACTACACTCACACTCACTGAACTATCCCTAGATTCACACTAATGTAAAGATGAAAGGTGTTCACACTACACTCAAACTGACTGAACTATCCTTAGATTCACACTAATATAAAGATGAATGGTGGTCATGACTCACTACACTCACACTGACTGAACTATCCCTAGATTTACACTAAAATGATATTCTACACTGACAATAGAATCACAATAGCACACTATAGCACACTGTCTAGTAGAACTGAACAGAGCCCTGTTCTATCGCTCTCCATGCAGCTATCACACTAAAAATGGGCACTATTGAAATAATACTTTTATAGTGTGGGGTGGGACTAAAAGCAATGAGCTATGATTGCATGGAGTCATCATGACAGCGTCCAATCATGGCTCTGACAGTGCTCTGTGCCCTGATTGGGCAAAGCTTTCATTGCTTCAGCCAATCATGGCTTTCAATGCACTATGCCGTGGTGCAGTGCATTGTGGTTGTTCGGCGGGCCAAACAAACTGTCAAACACGCCGATAATTTGGTTGTTTGGCGAACAGCTAATGTTTGGCTCTAGCTCATGCTCGGACCGGACCATTCGCCCATCCCTATTCACCACATCGAAGGGACAATGGACGGGGCCATGTACCATCAAATCTTGGGTGAGAACCTCTTTCCCTCAGCCAGGGCATTGAAAATGGCTTGTGGATGGGTATTCCAGCATGTCAATGACCAAAAACACACGGCCAAGGCAACAAAGGAGTGGCTCAAGAAGGAGCACATTAAGGTCCCGGAGTGACCTAGCTAGTATCCAGACCTTAATCCAATAAAAAATATGGGGAGGGAGCTGAATGTTCAAGTTGCCAAACGTCAGCCTTGAAACCTTAATGTCTTGGAGAGGATGTGCAAAGAGGAGTGGGACAAAATCTCTCCTGAGATGTGTGCAAACCTGGTGGCCAACTACAAGAAACATCTGACCTCTGTGATTGCCAACAAGAGTTTTGCCAGCAAGTACTAAGTCATGTTTTGCGAAGGGGTCAAATACTTATTTCACTCAATAAATGCAAATCAATTTAAAACTTTTTTAAAATGTGTTTTTCTGGGTTTTTGTTGTTATTTTGTTTGTTCCTTTGTCAGTGGACAAAATCAGAAGGGGATCAAATTTTTTTCCCTCACTGTACTGTATATTTGTTTATATATTAAATGATTCATATTATAAAAGATGAAGAAGCTGAAAAAACAATTTCTTGTTTAAAAATAATAAAACAACTAAATGTATACTAATACAGATAAAAGCAGGTAAATCAAAACAAATATATTAGGGCATACATGAATTGATTGTTAATTTCTGGGTTCGCTTGATTCTATTTGCATTATTTTAAGGAGGTGCTAAACAAACATAATCCCCCTTTTTTTATTTATTTAGTTATGTGAGTATTATTTTTTTCTTCTTATCTCCCTATTATGCTTTTTTTGTGTGAGATATTAGTATGGATTTGATTGTTTTTATATTTTCAAAACAAGAAATGTTTTTTGCAGCCTCTTCCTCTCTCTGAATCATTTATTTGTTTTATGTATAGCACAGAATCTCATGAACCATTTCTTTTCTATGTTGTAACCTTGAGAAGGGGGGGGGGGTAGCCCCTGAAACGCATTGGATTTTTTTCTATTACTAATCATCCAATAAACATTTTTTTCTGGACTCTGTTACCGCTGGTAACCCTTGCTGTGTTCTGCATTTTTGGATCTTCCACAAGCCTCCCTCTCGTGTTCGGGGGGAATTTGTGTTGCGTGGGAGCAGCCTCAATAAAGCAATTAGGCTGAATAATAAAGGAGATGTTTATGATACCGGACATTAATGATAGGATATCTAGTGCCTATTATATACTGTATGTAGTCAGCAATAGAAACCTACCAGGGTGTCACGTACCTGATGGTGGAGTCTGACTTATGCAGTGGGCAACCTCTCTTACAACTCTGATTCGGGAACACCTGGTAGAGTAAACAGGAGGCTCGGGAGTGCAGGGAGGCACGAGGGTCGAACTGGGTCACTGGTGGTGATGTGCAGGTCCTTGATGAGCTCGTGCAAGCAGAAGCGTAGTTATGCAGGCCGGGTCAGTAACAGGCTGGCGGTGAAGTACAAAAGGATCAGGCAGGAGAATAGTCAGGCACAAGCAGAGTTCGTTAACAGGCGGGCAGCAAAGTACAAGGGAGCAGGCAGGAAAGTGGTCGTGGAAACCGAGGTCAGTGCAGGCGGAGATCAACAGCAGGGTCAAGTCAAGCCGGGTCACAGGAACTGACAATCAGAATAACGGGTCGCTCAGGAACACACAAACTGCTGGTGCTGTCTGCTTAAATAGCCACTATTGACACCATTGCTGGCGCATATGCGTGCGCACACGCGCATAGGCGCCCGCGTATAGGCCTTACAATGGCCCCGGAAGGTTCCGTACACAGGGGTCCTAGCCCCCACTACTTTGGTTTAATTCCAACAGCATAATTCTCAGAGAGTATACAAAACTGATGCTAAACATTTTGATTCCACCTTGTGCTAGATTAAGCATGCACAGTGAAAGTCCTTTCCTCCTACTAAAAAAGATTTGCATATGCTTGTTTTAATATGAATATTAGATCCATGTTTGTTTTGTTTCAAGAGCAAACTAATATGCGAGAAATAAGCAGATGGATTGCTTGCATAATTTGCAGTGTTGGCAATCACAAGTAGTGTGAGGTTTGTTGAAATGATCAGCTCTTATTAAAGATAATTGATCAATAATATATTGTACCTGAAATGTTCTGTAGATTGGAAATGTGTAGTGTGTAGTGTATGCAATTTAATAAAGTTGGCAATAAATCTAATGAACTTATTTTGCAAATAAGGGAATACTTGTTGGTGGTCAGAAATGGCTGTCTCTGTTAGTGCCTATGCAAAGCGTATGCATTTAAAAATGTTACAAATGTTCTTTTTTATTTCACTTTAACTATTTTGCTTTTTCTTGATGCATTGATTGATTGAGGCTATTGATCAGCTTGAATGTTTACATGTAGTGATGTTTGTGAATACATTATCAAAGTGGACCTGAACTCAAAAAGTAAAGATTTGTTATGTTATAGGGAACATTTAGAAATTGTTCATATTGTCAATCTTTCCTTTATTCCTCATATTGTCAATCAAACCTTTATTTTCCTTTACATGCCAGAAGTCTACAGAGGGAGGGTCCCGGACTGGGGCTCTTGCAGCACAGATATATTAGCACACCCTACCCAACTACTGTTGTTTACTCTGCATATTGAATGCTATAATACTAGCTATATAAGCTTTGATGCGAAAATCTCTTTGTATATTTATGAAGGATCTGTCTGTCCTTGGCTAGGCCAATGCTACATCATCCACTTCTCCACTCCTGGGTTGCAATACTGCTACACCTTTTTAGCAAGTCTGTTTTTCGGCAGAGGTTCTCACCTCTCCTTCCCATGCTCCCTGAGACTGCAGATACCTTTGAGGCCTCTAAAGGGAGCACTCACGTGCAGGTGGCATCCCTTAATTACTCCCAGACAGCTAGCGATGATGCACGCATGTGTGGTAACCCTTATGGGTACCTGGCGTGCGCGTGACGCCACCGCGTCATGCAATTGCGGCGGAAGTGACGGCAGAGGTCGGAGCCTAGGCTTTCTAGGTTGCCGAGGAAGCCACGCGGTGGCTGTTTTTGTGGCCTAGGTGCTCCCATATAACCCTCCCTATGAAGGGTAATGATTATGAAAGCCCTGACTTTTCAATCATCAGTTCATTCCAAGGGCAGATGACTTGGGTGTATGAGGTGCCCTGGTGGCTCTGGCTGTAAATACTGATCTTAACACTTTAATTTAAGACAGGTGGAGCCGGCCGGCTTGCTGCTAAAGCATGGTCGAGAAACACTTATAACCATTGAATAGATTTTAATAGCAAACACCTGTGATCAATCTAGGTAACTATGTAAACCCTCCCTTTGAAGGGCAATGTTTATAAAAGCCCTGGTTCACTCCATGGGCAGATTACTTGGATGTATGAGGTGCACTGCTGGCTAAGTACTGATCTCAACACTTTAATTTAAGACAGGTGGAGCTGGCCAGCTTGATCACAGAGCATGACCGAGCAACACCTATAACCATTGAACAGACTTTAATATTATTAGTGACCATGAATTTATTGGTCTTGTCTCCACTCCTTTGTTTTATTAATCTATAGATTCAACGCATGATCATGCCATAGTGATGTGATGCTACACCTACCACTAAGGCTTTATAATTCATTTCATCCACCTTATCCCTGATCACTTTTGTCTCATTCACCATAAAGGTAACCTTAGCTTTAAGATTGATTTTCACAGTTTGTTTGGGTGTTTTAAGCATGCACTGAGTTTTTTTTATTTCTTTCACTTTTTTGTTCACTCAACTCACATACACAGTGACATCTTCATCTGATATAATGCTCCACCTTAGTTCATTTTAGTTTAATTTATCATCCCTGACGTAACCTCATCACATGGCACGCCAATTTTATATTTCAATTAATTTGAATTCATATTTAATTTGTATTCATTATTCACATTCAGAATTAATCTATTGCATGTATTTTTATCACATGATATCTATTAGAGTTGAGCAAACTTCTAGAAGTCCGAGTTCTGCTGGTTCGGCCGAACTTCAGGACAAAGTCCGGGTTCGGGTCCGGACAGAACCCGAACTTTGCCCCGGACCCCGAACCCCATTGAAATCAATGGGGACACGGACTTTTAGGCACAAAAATGGCTGTAAAACAGTCCTGGAAAGTCCTAGAGGTCTGCAAAAGGAAGGAAATGGGGGTAAGGGTGGGACAAGTGGCCTACAAAGAAATGGGGACAGGGAAATAACTTTAAATATTTAAAAAAAAATAAAAACATAAAAAAAGCAAAAATGGAGGTGAATGTGGATCATCTTCAAACTGGGTCTGAAAAGTATTAATTAACGGTAGAGGCCATATAACTGTTCTAAAATCATCTTCAAACTGTGTCAAAAAGTATAAATAAGCCGGGAGAACCCTTGTCACTGTTCTGCAAACATCTGGAAAATGTGTGTGTCACTTTAAATTAAACCGGGAATAAGTGATCATCTGTTCTGCAAACATCTTTAAAGTCTGTGTGTCACTTTAAATATAATCGGGAATAAGTGAACATCTGTTCTGCAAACATCTTTAAAGTCTGTGTGTCACTTTAAATGAAACCGTGAATAAGTGAACATCTGTTCTGCAAACATCTTTAAAGTCTGTGTGTCACTTTAAATGAAACTGGGAATAAGTGAACATCTGTTCTGCACACCTCTGTAAACTGTGTGTGTCACTTTAAATGAAACTGGGAATAAGTGAACATCTGTTCTGCACACATCTGTAAACTGTTTAGAACACTTTACCTAAAACCGGGAGGAACCATACACCTGTTCTGTGAACATCTGGAATCTGTGTGTGAAACTACAGCATAGAGAAGAACAGGCATATGGTTTTGCTCTTCACACACAGTTCAAGTGAATAAGGGTCAAAGTAAATTTCACTGTGTGTC